>OX457048.1:31877083-32408340 GCA_949752735.1 Lumbricus terrestris | reverse complement strand
ATAATAATAATAATATTAATAATAATAACATAACAATGTTATTATTATTATTATTATTAATTATTATTATTATTATTATTATTATTATATATTATTATTATTAAAGCCTGAGGGGTCATATATATATATGTATATATATGTATATATATAAACTGATCCTTTTTTAGTCATTCGTCCAATTTTCCGGGAAAATATACCATTTCAACCGCCGAAGAAACTGATGACCTTTTTTTAGTCGTCATCCGTATACAGTCGAGAGTAGTGGTATATAGATCAAACGGGGCGCCACGTCCCATGCAATTTTTGTTATGGGGGGGGGCTGATGTGACAGTGATGTCTGCTTTTCTCTCCAGCTGCGTTTATTTAATGCCTTGTCGAAACCAAATGGGGGTTCACATCACATCCCATCCCATGGGATGTGAACCCCCCCATTTGTTTTGTATATATATATATATATATATATATATATATATATAACTCAGGCAAAAAACAATAATAAATAGGCTTAATGATAATAATAACAAATTAATTTTATTGAGAGAACTATTTTGAAAACGCAGAAATGGTGCATGAGATATCGAAATTTTAAAATAGGCCTACAAGTTTCGAATTGATGGAACTAGTGACATAACTTACTTTTCATATACTGAGCTGATGATCAACTGAGAGTTGTTTTGGTTGTGTGAGTTTATTGGCTGTGTGCTCTTACTGAGTGGAGTCGTCGTCGTCGTCGTCAGTGCCTTATTCGTACGTCCGAACTTTGGCGGCACAAAGGACGATCTGTCTCCAAGAAGATCTCTGCTGCGTTGCTCGAATCGCCTGCTCCAACGTCATCCCAGTCCACTCTCTCACGTCGTCGATCCACGCCCTACGTGGTCTTCCGCGTCTTCTCTTTCCCTCCGTTTCTCCAGTGATTATATCCTTCTCCAGACAGTTTTCCTTCCTCATGATGTGACCAAAGTAACTTAACTTCCTCCCTACTACCTCTCCCCAAAGCCGTTCGCCACCCACCTCCTGCAGCACCTCCTCATTCCTTCTCTTAGCCGTCCACGGTATTCTTAGTACTCTTCTGTATGATGTCGTTTCAAAAGCCACTGAGTGGAGACAGGACAGGAAGTTGAGATATGACATACATGGTGACAGATAGCCTAGTGTTGTGTAATATGGATTTGAGCATCGGCTTTATTAAAAAATGTTGAGACATTTTTATGTCCTCAAAGTCCCTTAGACAATACAGGCAGCAGTCTCCAGAGGACCTTGGATATGAACCAGAGGTAGTGCTCAGGATAGACAACAAATAATGGATGGTAAGATGGCAGGGAAGCCATAATAATTATATATAATGATCTGCAGAGCATACCTTTAGCCTATGGGATGGTATGGTAATAATCGAGAATGGAAAAGTGGCCAGAATTAGGACGCGGCCAGAATTAGGCACTTTTACCATATTCGCCCAATTTATCACCCTACAAACCTTGCTGATCCTTCTCTGTTATCTCTAAGGTCAGAAGCAGCTTTGGTCAGCTTGAGATTGATAAACAGATTCCATTAGCGCTAATTTGATGGTATATTAGCCTATCTTTCCAAAACGTTGGATGACCACGCCTCTGCCTTGGCTGCACAGCTTTCAGTGATATTTTCCCTCTCCCCTCTTCAGAGTCGACCCCCTGATGCCAAATGAGTCACCGTGGCAAGCATCGAGCGCGTGCAACGTCCGTAGGCCTGATGGGGTGTTGGTTATACGAAAAGTGTGTGGGAAGTTGGGAACTTCAGAGGCACCGACAAGGGTCAAGTTACAGATCACTCTTTCCGTCTCTGCGTCCACCATCTACAGTCTATATAGGCCTATACTCTTGTCTAGATAGGCCTACTCTATACCATTACCATAGGCCCTACACCATGCAAAACTTCTCTTTGTCAGGGCCCATCAGTCAAACAATGGTATGTCACACTGGCGCAACTAAAAACTGAAGGGGGGATTGGAAACGACCCCCGGGGTGTGCACTGAAGACTGAACTGGGAAGGTCCTAAAAAAGACTGAGGGGTTGAACCCCCCAACTCCCCGGCAATGCCCTGTGCTCGATCATGCCCGATTGTTTTCGGCGGTTCTGACCAGCGTTGTCACTCTAAAAAAATGAAAAAACCCAAGTACGATGGCCGAAAAACCCAAGAAAGCCCAATTTCAGCAAATCTTTTGATAAGTCCAGAATTTTCTGAATTTCCCGTCCGAAAATCTCTGATCTTTCGAAAAATTTTCCGTCCGAAATTTGACCTTTTTTAGTCATCCCGGCACAAATCGTAAAAAAGTCAAAAATTTCCCGAAATTGTCAAAAATTTATCGAAAATGTCAACAATTTTCAAAAATTTTCGTCGAAAAACCCAAGCAAAAAACCCAAGTTCTTCCCAAGAAACCCATTTCCCAAGTTCGGATCGAAAAACCCAAGATCTTGTGAAAAAAAACAAGGAGTGGCAACGCTGGTTCTGACGCGACAATGGCAGGTCATGTCCTCCACGAGTTGCTCCCCCTCCCGCCCAGCGAAGCAAACGCGTCATAAACTGCGCCCCAGACACCATGACCGCCGGGGGTTACAAAGAGCCATCAGATGAAGAAAACATTTTGTAACTAGAATGCATTATATATGTATGTCTAGCCTACATGCATGCTAATTACTTTGCTTAGTCTTGAAAGTTCTTGATCTCTTAGGTGAATGTTATTGATTGTATACAGTGCCTAAAGTGTGGAAAAAGAAGTGCCTGGGCGCTCCTTACCTGTCCAAAAGAAGTGCCTGGACGCCCCTTACCTTTCGAGTCTGTGCTTGCCAATAAGTGGCTGAACGGCGTTCAAATTTTGAAACAAGCGCATGGACGCCGTCCAGGCACACTTTAAGCCCTGATTGTATGCACATGTGCACTTGCTATAGCGCCCTTCAAGATTGCTTCAGAAGCCCTCCCGGCTACAGCGCGGACAGTGAATCGGAGTTTCACGCCGAAGTGCTGAGCAAATGCGAGTGAAGGACCTGCCCAAGGTCCCTACGAAGCAGATTAAGGTGAATTCGAACCTGCAACCATCCAGCTGCAAGGCAACGAACGTACCCACTACACCACCGCACCCCACAATTATGTTTTTTAATGTGATACTTGTTCACCAGTGGGGCACGGTGGTGAAGTGGTGGCGTCGTTGCCTTGAAGCCGGAAGGTTCAATGTTCGAATCCACCTCGCTGCATAAGGACCCTCGGCAAGTTCTTCACTCGCAATTGCTCAGCGCTTCGGCGTGAAACTCCGATGCAGTGTCCGCTCTGCATTCGGGAGCGCCTCTGAGTAGGGAGAGCTTGAAGGGGCGCTATAACAAGTGCACATACAAACAAAAGTACTGTTTGCAGCTGGTAATATCAAAGAATATACTTACTTACTTAAATATAACCAATCAGTGCGAGGGGTGGTAAGAGATGGGGACATTGGGGAGGAAGACCAGCGAAAGACAAGTAACTGTCCTTGTTTGAGAGATGTGGGAGGGGAAATAGACTGCCCCATGCAGTGCCCCAATGCTGAAATTGCAATGTGGAAATTCAAAAAGTTTCTGATGAGGCTCTGAAAAAGTACAGGTATTTTGTGAAGATGACACTTTAAAATGCTGCAATTGTAATGTGAAAATTCAAAAAGTTTCTGATGAGGCTCTGAAAAAGTACAGGTATTTTGTGAAGATGACACCTTAAAATGCTGCCATTGAAATGTGGAAATTCAAAAAATTTCTGATGAGGCTCTGAAAAAGCAAAGGAATTTTGTGAAGATTACACCTTAAAATGCTGCCATTGCAATGTGGAAATTCAAAAAGTTTCTGATGAGGCTCTGAAAAAGTACAGGTATTTTGTGAAGATGACACCTTAAAATGCTGCCATTGAAATGTGGAAATTCAAAAAATTTCTGATGAGGCTCTGAAAAAGCAAAGGAATTTTGTGAAGATTACACCTTAAAATGCTGCCATTGCAATGTGGAAATTCAAAAAGTTTCTAATGGGGAGGGGCACATCTGCCTCCCCATACCCCTGCCCCTCCCAGTCTCGGCGCTACGCGCCTCACGAGCGTCTCAATTGTCTCCCCACCCCAGAAACCTGAATTCCCCCCCTAAGGAGGGGGACTAGATTAAACACTGGTCAAAACCTCTGTGCCAAAACCTCTAATGAAGTCAACGAACAACAAATGCAGTAAGTTTTTTTAATGACTTTATATCCGTTCAACCGATCCGTCTACGAAAATCAACAGATCACAGAAACTAAACGGAATCGGAATATTGTTTTATCTTCCCTCTCCTTCTTTGATCCTCAGCTTAACATCGGCGACCAGCTGCAGGTACTTCCTGTAACTTGGACAAGCCTGGAACAACAAAATAAGAAAAGCAGATAACCAATCAGTCAGTCAATCAATCAATCAATCAATCAATCAATCAACTTCTGAAAACTGTGTGTAATTCATTTGATCTTCAAACAGCTGACGCCTGGATCGAGGTTCGAACAGGTCTA
Organism: Lumbricus terrestris; assembly: GCA_949752735.1. Lineage (NCBI taxonomy): Eukaryota > Metazoa > Annelida > Clitellata > Crassiclitellata > Lumbricidae > Lumbricus > Lumbricus terrestris. The sequence continues at coordinate 32,403,823 of OX457048.1, read as the reverse complement.
TCTATCGTCTGACCATTACAGGCTGATGGCTCCATCCACTCGATCACATTGCCTATTTTCTAAATTAGGATTAAGAGCTGGGGGTTGCTGCAAAAGTGTTTAGAATTTTCAGTAAGTTTCCAAAATTTCTGTGAAATTCCTTACTTCATTTATTTATTTATCCATTTGTATAGCGCTCCTTCAAGCTCATTACTCAGAGACGCTCCCAACAATAGTGTGGACACTGCATCAAATTTTCACGCCGAAGCCCACGCGTGAAGGACTTCTCCCTACGTGGCGGTTAGAGGGGCAACCCACAATATTTTACTCCTTAAAGCTTCTGTAAAATAAAGTACAATTCCAATTAACCAACAGAAATTATATGAAATAACTCATTATTACAATCCTTATAATATGAATTTGTCCTATTTGTCTGGCAACTGAATTTTTTTTAGATCCAGCCAGTAAAATTACGCAACTGATCACAACAATAAGTTAACAAAAATTAATATATCAGGATCATTACCTGAAAATGTGCAATTATCAAAATAATAGCATGAAATACCTTAGCCCAACGATGACGGTTCAGACTCAACCACCCTGCGACAGATGCCCTTCAAGTTCTAAACAGAGACAACTCAGCAATGTAATGTCATAACTTACAACTGATGTAGCACCATTACAGAATAGTAGCCAATTGATTAGCAGTAAAGGAATATAGCAATTCATTTAGCCGACCCTCCACCCACTGACCTGGCAACCGCTTATCAAACTACCTAGCTAGCTAACCAACCAGCTAAATAATTATATATATAATCAATAAAGCATTCATCCAGAAATCAGTCAGTCTAGGGCAACAAAAAACAGAGACTGTAAAGCGTAAATTTAGCGTAAACACTCAGAGTTACTTGTAACTGGTGCAGCTTAATTACCCATGCTCATTTTGCAACATATAACGAACGTAGATAAGGATCACATTAGACAAGATAAAAACTATATTTTTGCGAAATATCTATAATGGTTATAATTCATCTCAATAAATGACGCAGTACCAAAATGACAAACGATATAATTGAATTTACAATATTAAATCATGAAGAAATCAGAAAATGATATTACTATAATCATGAATTTCTTAAATGTCACATCTAATGATGTCATTGATAGCGCTGAGCAAGTGTGAGTTAAGGACTTATTCAAATTTAAGGATTTACTCAAGGTCCTTCCCAATAAAGTAATCGTGTCAGGAGAGGTTTAAACTTGCACTCTCCATGTTACAAATCAATAATAAATAAATAACCTTTCAACCATTCATGTATTCACAATTTACATGGTCCTTTCAAGTCAAGGAAATTCATACCTTAAGATGATCGAACTTGATGTTTGTATAGAAGAGCATGTACGCGTCCGCTGTCTACAAATATCCAAATATTCAGAATTTCTTAGCAAATATTCAGAATTTCTTAGCTTTCAGAAGCAACATATAAGCACCAACAAATGCAAAATTGCTTACACTTTTAAAAGCAACGCACTAAGAATTGCTTACAATATAAAGCAATATATTGCTGTCAAAAGCAATATGAACACAGGCAAAATCAGAAATGCTTTACTGTTAAGAGCAACTGGTATAAAAAGAAGATAAGCTGCAGACAGCTGCAAAGAAATAGCTGCAGATTCAAAATTGATTGCGCTTCTAAAAGTCGCTCAGAAGCAGATGAGTTTATAATTCCATTGCTCACCTGAACAGCATCTTTTGCTGCTTCATAGACCTTGTCATCATGGAACGCATACCACTTAGCATCGACTGGACTCCTACAGAGTGCGTAGTCTACAAGGGCAAATACATTAGATTAGGATCCCTGACTAGTTATCAATCTGATTATCCTAAGCTGTCTTAAAATTCTAACTTATTCTTTATGTATGCAAATGTGTTTGCATCAAGATACTCTATACAAGGTGTCAACATACACCCGACACATATTCTCAAGTTTCCTGAGGAATTATTCGCTCCCTGAGTATTTTTTTCTTACTTTGAATAGTAATAAAATATTATATAATCTCCCAGACATGTTATAACCTTATGTACAATATAATGATTTCATTTACGTTATTAAGTCTGCTATCATGGTAAAAAAGGAACTTCCATCATGTCTCTAAAGCACAAGGCATCAAAAGAGGAAATCAGTCTAAGCCTGCAAAGGCAAATAAAACAGCCCAAGGTGGATAAGGAACACCAAAAAAGGCAAATCTAAGTGTTGAGGAATGTTTTTAAGATGAGAGAAACATAACCACTTGCCAAGAAAGCGTAACAACCACTTTTGAAAAGTTCTAATATATCACTTTATAAATGCCAGTGCAAAGAAAAATAATAACAAATTTGAGAGTTCAGTCAGGAAAGACTGAACTGAAGTGAAGATCAGAAGATGACAGACCAAGAATATTTTACTCACAATGACCCTCATTGACGGTCCCGACATGGTTCTGAAATAGACCACAATTTTAATTTACCAGATGGATCAATCGCAGAGTAATTGAGTTCATCCGAACAATACACTCATCCATCCGTCCCATTCACACAACACCAATACTTCCATCATCTATCCACCCATCTGAAACCAATTCATCCATCCATTAAGAGAGGTTAATGGTGAACCCACCACTACACCACCGCAGGGCACAGTGGTGTAGTGGTGGGTTCAGTTCCTTGGAGCTGTAGGGTTCCAGGTTCAAATCCACCCAAATCCACCGCGTATGGACCTTGAGCAAGTCCTTCACTTGCAAATGCTCATGCAATTCGGCGTGAAACTCCGAAGCAGTGTCGGTGCTGTAGTTAGGAGCGCCTTTGAGTAAAGAGCTTGAAGGCACGCTAGAGCAAACGCAAGAAATAAAAATAATAAATTCGCATCAACCTATACTCGATAAGATAACTGTAGAAAACATATCTGAAACCTACTCTGCAAAACAAATTGCACCCTTGGACAAATTTAATATTATTTCTAAAAACCTGCTTTGTTTACAACTGCTTGAGAACTCACTGATGTGGAAAACAATTGGTAGACATGAGATTTTCCAGGTCCAATGAAAAGCTGACTGACATTGAGGTTATTTGCTGGAAAATCGACATAAGTAGCCATCTTAGTGAAAGTCTGTCCGTCTTGAAGAAATCTTCAAAATGAAATACACAAAAGACCCAATGAATAAATAACAATATTCAGTCTTTATGTTATCAATAACTAATAATAATAAAAATTATTATGCTAATAATTATAATAAGAGTAATAACAACAGCGCTTATTATAATAATAGCGGCAACAAGTCAGAGTAATAAGTAAGTAAGTAAAAGCAAGCAACCATTTAAACAATGCAAGTCAAATGCTCACTCCTTACAAAATAGACAGCTGACGTAAAATGTTAGTCATTGGATCAAAACGGCCCATCAGCCGCTAACAGTTACTACAAGCACCACTGACAAGATGGCAAACTAATCAAAGAATTTCGAATTAATTGGCAGCAGTCAATGCAAAGCTCACATTTTCAAACAATCGGGCCCATTGTTTGTTTGTTTATTGCACATTCAACTCTGTACTTATAATCATGAACAACTAAGTACAGTACAATAGGAGCCAGCAAAAGCTAATAGCCTATACTATCCTGACACCTCTTCCTTAATTATATGTTATTCATGAATGTTTTCATACGATACATAAAACTTAACTAGAACTTAATTAGCAATGCAATGGCGATAATCATAATAATTAATTATAGTGTGAATAACAATAATACTAATACTACTAATAATGATAATAATATAATAATTATAATAATAATAATTAAAAAAATAATAATAATAATAACATCAACAGAATAATAGCAGCAGAACCTCATCTCGACACCATTAACACTACATTAACATGTTCTTGTCAACAGATGTTGCGTTGCTAGAATCGTAAGGTCCAGTTCTGAGGAGAAGCACAAGGAACTACAGAATTGGAATCTTTAGTTACCATCAACTATGTGACGACATGAACTTCTGAATACAGTGAGAATTAAATAACAAGACAGCTACCGCTGGAGTTGAAGAATTAGAATAGGAGGCAGCCTCCAGATGCTCATTTTCTTAGTTGCATCACGCTTGCAGAGGCAATGCGAACAGTCAAACTGTGACTTCCCCGTCAGAGTCTCCTCTTTCGCAAACTCCTTTAGACACACCTACAACAGCAGCACAAAGACCAGAGCACAGCTCATTGTTTCATTCTAATCAGTTGGCACTGAGATAATAAGAGAGAGAAACAGTAAGAGATAAACAGTAAGAGAGAGACAAATGGACAGTGCATCCCAGACAGTAAAAGGGGGCATAAATGACAATAATAACAATTTTCCTTTACTGAACAATCCATTTGACAGACTGCAACTGGTTACAGTGTACAGTTATGCATTTGAATCAATTCACAAGACAGAAGACATAAATCTTAACTACTAACAGAACAGACAGCCTGCAATACATGGCGCTAATAGAAGCCTATATAAAGCATGTCCGCCCCACGTGGCTCGAACTCGGAGTCTCCATGCCAGTGGGTTATCCAATGCGCTACCAGTGACTGCACAAGGTTACCCACAAATTAATACTAATAGAATTGTATCCAATCAAGAAGCCCAGTAACTATAAAAGTCCTCTGAATAATAAATGAATTAAAAGTCTTGTTCTGAACTCACGTGCAGACTGCATCTTGAGGTGGATGGAATCGGAAGAGTAATGCTTAGAAAAGTCTCATACGCTACGGATTCCCGGTGACACGCAGCACATCTTGTTGTCGACCTATACTGACCCTAAAGAGAGTAAAGACACAGTGCGACATCATTACTAAAAAATGCAATAACGAAATTCACAGCAGAACGAAAAGAATATATAATTTAATGAGTTCCTGACGAGTTCTGAGTTACAATCATCAGTTTTTCTTCAGGGGCCACAATTTGCAAATGTCTCGTAAAAATTACAGTTGATTAACTAATTGATTAACTAATTGATTAACTAATTGATTGACTAATTGATTAACTAATTGATTAACTAATTGATTAACTAATTGATTGACTAATTGATTAACTAATTGATTAACTAATTGATTAACTAATTGATTGACTCATTGATTAACTTATTGATTAACTCACAAGAGAAATGTACGCACGTCCAGCAGAGCAAAACATATGCACAGTCAACCTGAAAGTGGCACCCTGCCATCAGCGCGCAGACAAAAGCGTGCCGACATTATCACGCAGGAGTCGAATGCGCGCGACATAAGTGCGCAGCGTGGACCAAAAGACTGCACTATCACTTTGCCTAGCATCATTGAAAGCAATAGCCACCTATACTTCTCACCTACATGTAGTCTATAGTCAAAGCTTTTCCCCACTCCATTGCTTCAATCACCTATTTTGATGAAAGTTGTTTGTCCACGAATAAGAAATTAATTTAACCACTGCTTTGTAATTTCAATTGCCAATTGATGAGACTTCAAAGGAAACCGAAAGATTCTAGGTTAGCTATCTACTAGTTGCATACTTGCTCAGCGTAAACTACGGCACAGTATATAAACCAAAACAACTGCACAACGCCGATTGATGGGGCTCTAAGAAAACCGAAATATTAGGCTAAAAAAGGCTCGCACGAGTTTGTATGCGAGTTTCTTCAATTTTTTGTCTGTGTACATGTATGTTAGTATATGTCTGGCACTCTGGTTGCCTTCGTGCTTATGTCGGCGTGCATTTGTCCTGCGTAATAATGACGGTTCGCGCTTATGTCGGCACACATTTGTCTTGCGCGCTAAAGACGGAACACCCCTGAAAGTTCACCTTTCGGGTTTCTGGAAGTGTTCATGAGACGGGACTTCCTGCATCAACTCATAATTTATTTATTTATAATTTATTTATTTATTTCTCGCATTTGCTATAGTGCCCCTTCAAGCTTACTACTCAGAGGCGCTCCAGATTACAGCACAGACACTAGATTTGAGCTTCACGCCGAAGCTCCCAAGCAATTGCGAGAGAGGCCACATGAGGTGGATTTGAACCCGGAACCCTCCGGATCCAAGGCACCAACTCACCACTGCACCCCATAAATTAGGTCATTTATAGCCTTCATGTTTTTAAAGCACAATTCATAAACCTATTTACTAAAAAACTCACAGCACTTTGTGCTGACAGTTGACAAAATTACAATTACAGTACATAAGATTACTAGTGACAACGAGACAGGATTATCATGAACCAACTCGAAAGAGGTCGGTGACCACCGAGTCTTCTTTCTGCTTTGACCGTGTCCAAAGGCGTTCCGCAACAGCTTCATCGGACAGGGTGCTGTCTCGTTCTGCAGGAAATTTGCTCGTACCCGTCGCCTGGGGACAAAAAACCACACAACCTGAATGTCAAACATATGCCTTGGCCACCTTCAGTCACAGAAAAGTCTCAACTACGCTGAATAAGCTAGATACTCTCTTTGTTAAATTTGCCCAATTAAAAAGCCAGGCTACACCATTGATGAGTCTTAGTTGAAATAGCACTTTATAAATGTCAGAACATAACTACATTTGATTGGATGAGTGTTTGTCTTGTGATGTATAGATCATTGATTTAAGCCTCTCTTCAGACAATTAAGTACTGTGTACTAGTGTGTCAGAACACTGAGCAAGTCCTTTACTCACATTTGCCAGTGCATTCAATTAGTGCACTATCAGTGTTCCCTAATGAATGCATAACAGCAATACATAATTAATAATATTACCCTATTGAGTTCTTCACTCAGCCCGTTGAGTAAGCATTCCATAAGTTCGTGGGAGTCTTGGTGGCGATTCGACACAAACTCTGAATTTCGATGACACGCTGCCTCCTGTAAGCGATCATCACACCCACATATCTTTTAAACAGTGGCAAGACAAAGAGCAATTCCATGCACTGAGGCAACCATGGGTAAGAAGTGTTAGCGACTTCATTTTCTTAGCCTCTGCATCTTCCACACAGTTCCATCTTTCTACCAACAATATATGGCAAATACCTCTAGCCCAACTCATCATCGCTAGGTATGGCTAAGAGCGGGCAATGGGGGTGGGGGTATTTGAACAGCACCTTGAGCCAGATTTTCTGCCTTGGTAGGGATTTGAACCCCTGACCTGATTGACAGTCAGTAGCCACTACACTGTCGAGCAATGGATTCCTGTAAACAGCCGAAATAAGGTATTATATAACGACAGCCTTGAGATTAAGAGGGATTATCTAAAGAATATTCCGTGGTCTCTCACAAATGAAGAAACCAGTTGTTTGCTCCTCAGCTGAATCAAATACTGTGATGTTGCACGCATCGCGTTTGTGCTTGTAGAGGCGTACCTCTGACTGGTTGCGTTTGCGTTTGTAGAGGCGACCTTGTAACGGCACGTCCTGTGTTACGGCGCCATAGAAATTGTTGTCATTATTATTATCATTATTATTACTGGCTCCCCACAGCAGAATATAAGTCTTACTAGGATGGTCATCAATGCACATCAATGCCACTGACTCACATTGCTATTTAAGCTGACAATTCATATTGTAAAAACACGACAGAAATAGCAAACATTATAAAATTTACAATGGTTGTTTGAGATATGCATCTTGTAAGCAATGATCAAAGAAGCATGTCGTAAAGCAATTGAAACAAGAACCGCATTAAGATAAAGATAAGAATAATCTTTAATAGACCAATTGCAATCGACATTTTGGTGGAGAGCAGAACACGGTGACACTTGCCCAGAGGTAGAAAGGTGACATCGACTCGTATTGACCGCACCAGCTCGTGGCGACCATGTCACGGTAGGCAGCGGTGAATGGACCATTCGACCTTTGAACCAAAGCAGACATTGCCATCATTATAAAAAACCTGACCAAACATAAAACCAATGAACTCATCAAAGCTTCCCATTTAGAGGCTGACTTCTTGATTGTAGATGTCAATTATGTAATCAAAGTATGCATAGCAGATGGATTAAGCATTAAACCGGCCACTAAACGGATATAAATTACGAAGGGCAAATGCAACCAAATCTAAGTCTTGACTGATTGGCCTCGATAAGTTCTTTCTGAAAGGGTAATGATCTCAGAATGCATTTTGCTAAGCACTGACCATCAATTAATGCCTCATTTATTAGCACAGTGAATGATTCTACACAAGTTTACAATTGACACATATACATGCTAACCATAATGGCTCTACACAAGCTTACAATTAACACATATACATTTTAACCATAATGGCTCTACACAAGCTTACAATTGACACATATACATTTTAACCATAATGGCTCTACACAAGCTTACAATTAACACATATACATTTTAACCATAATGGCTCTACACAAGTTTACAATTGACACATATACATGTTAACCATAATGGCTCTACACAAGTTTGCAGTAGAGATAAGTAAGATCAGACAATTGGACAATATCTTACTCTGTGTTATTGGTCAGAAGAAAATGCGTTAACGGTGCGGTGTTGCTCAAGCACTGGAACGCCGAACTAACGTAGCAAACACGACCGTTAAAATTGTCCAACCCCATGAGACCGTTTGCCTACAAGTGACATGCAAAAGAAAAAGTTCTTAAGTCCCACAGCGGAACAACACGGGCAATCAGCTCATTTCCTTAACGACAAAACACATTGCATATCAAATTGACCATCCAAATTGACCATAGATGTGCTGTAGTTAGAGGTTTATAAAGCGACTCTCTCAGTAACACCTAAAGTTAAGAAATTCCTTGCTTGCATACAAGAGAATACTGCATACTGTCCTGTGCAAGTCACTATTCTTGCCCTCTCAATTCTTTTCCCCTGGGCCTCTGAACCAAAAGCGAATCTTAATTTAGTCTATGCCGCGAGAGTTGTTCTAAAAAGTTTATAAATGAGGTGATAATTGTCAGAATTATTACCATTATATTTAATATCATCGTTATAATTGTTAAATAATTACAGACAGATTTTACATGTGCCAGGTCAAAATGCGATCGCCCTTCAGAATATCAATGTCACTGAGAAATTGAATATGTGAAGGAGTTGCTCAAGGTCCTAATGCACTGCTCACTGGAGTTGAGAACCCCATTCTCTACATCGCAGGCCTAGCAATCTATCTATTCGGCTACAATGCCCATACCCCGATACTCCTATAGTCTTCAGTCATCAAATTACAGGAATTGCACGGTCCTCAGGGAAATGCAGGACCCATCACATACTTAACAGCCTATGCAGTGTATGCACTTACAGTTTTTCTCCTGTTAACACATTGCAGGAATGTCTTCATTAAACTTAAAATTTCTAATTTAATTTCCTGTAGTTGAGAAACTAAAAAGCAAGCACAGAATTTATTATGCCAATGCACATAAGGGAGCTACATTAAACACAAAAGTGAGCTACATAAATGTGTAGATACATAGAGATGATCTGTAACAAATCAATTGCTTAAAAAAATTAAGAGAAGTCTGCCATTGCAGACAGTCAGTCAGTCAATCAGTCAGTAAGTAAATCAGTAAGAAAATTAGTCAGTCAGTCAGTCAGTCAGTCAATAAGTCAGTCAGTCAATCAGTCAGTAAGTAAATCAGTAAGAAAATTAGTCAGTCAGTCAGTCAGTCAGTCAGTCAGTCAGTCAGTCAGTCAGTCAATAAGTCAGTCAGTAAATCAGTCAGTTAGTCAGTCAGTAAGTAAATCAGTGAGTCAATAAGTCAGTCAGTCAATAAGTCAGTCAGTCAGTGTCAGTCAATGAGTCAGTCAGTCAGTAAATCAGTCAGTCAGTAAATCAATCAGTCAATAAGTAAATCAGTCAGTCAATAAGTCAATCAGTCAGTAAATCAGTCAGTCAGTAGGTCAGTCAATAAGTCAGTCAATCAATCAATCTATTAAACAATCAATCAGTCATCACATTCACATGTCAATAGTGAGCTCTCGCAAAAGATTTCTTTACTCGGTAACTGATGTAGACCGAAAAAATCTACCTGCCATCGAAACTGAATCTTCATTTGATCCGTTGGATATCCAACCAAATATTCAGTTGCACAGCCAATCAAAATCTCTTCATTGTAAAAATAATATCCTTAATTCACTCAGACAATAAACTTAGAAGTAATAAATTTCATGAATTTAATTTTAAGCACTGAACACTGTTCTGGTTTAATGTGCAGAAATCGATCTAACCTGCATTCTGCAGAGCCGGGTTTCCACAGATTCATGACTCTTCTTGGGCCGAGCGATTCTGTCTCCCTCCATCTCAACCTCAGGTGTCACAACATTTCCACTTGTGGATGGTTTCACCGCGTCACTGTTGATGAGAACAAAGAACAAAAGATCAGGATAACCGAAGCACCTCAAATTTTCTTCTCTTAAAGTGGTACTGCAAAAATTTCCAATAATTACAAAGAACGAACAGGATTTCAAGAGAAGAGAAAAAAACTCTTGTTAGCTTACAAGCACAATAGCTGATTTGCTAGAGCACTTGGCTTGTAACACAGGTGGTAATGGCATGGGTTTAAATCACCTTCTTGGCCGGTTATTGCTCAACCCCAGTTCAACTCCAAAGAATTAATATCATACATCTGCCATGGACCATTTATATAGCACCTGTCTGCGGAAGATTTATATAACATACTTCAGCTAAAAGTTTACATTGCATCTGTTTAATAAGGAAAGATTCATTTAGTACCTGTTCAGATGTATACAGTGCTCACCTGAATTTAGTCTCTCTGTGAAGAGGTGTACTAAGAACCACCATACTTTAAGAAAGTAAGAAAGTAAGTTAGTAGCCTTTCTGTGCATATGACAAGCACAAATGCATTCAACTAATCAAAATAAGAATCAGTGAATTTAGTGCTACTGCTAAATCAAAGTCCATGGAATTAGCTACTCTAAAAATGTTAGTTCTAGTCATGAAATCAGGACGACAATGTGCCAATCCTAATGAGATAAAAAAAATCTTAATTACCTTTCACCGCAAGACAGGACCTCCTGCACCTGCGAAGATGTGAAATAGAATGGATCTTCGTGCCTGACGTCAAAGATTTCAAAAGGCAGCAGCAGAGCCTCCGATTCGCCAAAATTCGACAGATCGTCGATGATTGCTGCGTGAACGGATGCGGGAGGTCGGAAGTCCATGATGCATCCACTTGGACCGGAAAACTTTTCCGCGATTTTGTGGTCGATTGTTGTCGATGTGAACGTCCTCCACAGCAATCGCTTAACACCTGGCTCCTTTGCAACGAAGTTTAGTCCTCTGTACAGTGTTGTGCCGCTCTGAAGTGGGATCATCCGCGAGATCTTCATAAGGGCTGAAGTGAGAAGTGTACTAAAAATGCGATATTGTCTCCAGCGTCCATTCGTTAAAGCAACATTAAGTTCCCTAAAGAACGCTTTACTTGACGTATCGTTCGTGTACATAACGACCGAGAGACATTCAGCATAAGTCAGACCACGTAGCATTTTCTTCTGTCTCTTTGCTCGATTGAGGCATGTCAGCATATTTCCGTTCGGCGAGTTTTCCGCCTCCATTTCGAGCAATTTCAACCCATCATCATCATTCAGCGGTTCCTGTATTGACCGGTACCATTCCTTTACTGGGTCGATGTCTCCATCAGCATCAATAAAGGTCAAACTGTTGGATACAAAAATTATTTACATCTGGTTATACATGCCATTGTTAAAGCATTTATGAAGCACTGTTGTTTTATCCAATGACAAAATTGATCATTCTGTAAAATAATAATAGTAAAAACAATAATAATAATATTTTTTAAAATAATAATAATAATGAAGCACGATGCTATGGTGCCGCCATATTCATTGATTGGGAAATACTTGAAGGGTTCAATATAAATGGGTTTTTTACATAAATTTCATCGGTGTTTATCTGTGTATTCTTTCTATTCTTTCTAATATGCATTCTTTATATCCTTAAATCTATCTTTTTCTTTGCAACTGTTTAAATCAATCAAGTCTATTTTAAAACTTCAATGTGTATGTTTCAAGTGACCTCCTGGCGACTTTTCAGTAGAAGTTTTATATAGCTCCTGTTCAGTCGCAAATTCATGGCTTCTAACACACATGAAACCAGCCGATGTCTGCAAGGTGCATAATATCTAATTTACTGATAAGTTTACAAAGATGACAGACAAAAATGTAGTAGCCATAATCAGAGGTGCATAGGCCAATTTTCAATAAATTAAATAAAACAAAAAATCTTAAAATTGTTGGTAATAACTCACTCTTTCGGTGGACTAGGACCTGCTGGCACCTGGGGTGTTTCCCCCTGCACCTGATCCAGCTGTTCACAGAAGAAAGCATATGTCACATTAAGTGTCACATTAAGTGGCAACCACATTATAGTCATTTACATGGGCCCAGCTAGTACATTTCAAACTACATGTATGTATTTATTCCTGTATTTATCTATGTATGCATGTATCTTTCTACGTTTCTCTATCCGTTAATTGGCTTCAAGATTACTAAGCACTGCTTTGCTGCCTGATGTCGTACTCAAGTTGCAAACGAAATGCAACATTGCATAGTTGCATTACATTGCATGTAATTGCAATTGCAGAATAGAAACAAAGCTTTTGAGCAACATAAAAATGCATGATACTAAGTGCCCTAACACATACATACAAGTATGTTTGCATGAATGTATCCATGTATGTATGCTTAGTTTATAAGCCAGTAAAAACGTGCGTAATAATAATAATAATAATAATAATAATAATATTCTTCGTTTTCAATTTAAAACTCACACAACGCAGAACAATAACAATTCATAGTATGAGACATACTATGAATTATTATCTATGTGATAAAAGTTATTACAGGAGTTGAATTTAACTGTCAGAAGACAACAGGGTGCCTATCATATCCTTCTGAATTATGTGATAACCATTACCTTAAACCCCTATCCATGTACGCATGAACATAGGCACGCATGTTTGTATGGATGTACCCAACTACCCATGTAATGTCAATTGTGTGTGTGTATGTGCGTTTGCAGATAAGGGTGCACACTGGTGATCCATACATATGTATAGATGACTTAGTGAGTGTGCTTCTCACATAGCTATTATCTCATCTACAGTACAGACAGGGCAGAATGAGCCAACTGGCCGTTGATATTTTACCCCAGAATCCACTCTGAGTTAGCCCAATGCGCATCAGCAGAGACCACATTTATAAGGGACCACGTCAAGAATAAACTCAACAGTGGCACTCCAGAATTGAACCAGTAAAATCAATGTAAAAAATAAGTATACAGACTTCATGCATAACTGAAGTTGCCACCCTCACGAAAGCTGATTCCAGCTGGTGAGTCTAAAAGAGGAAAAGATTCTGTCCTTAATCTGTACACAGCAGTACGCCTCACTAGGGCGCTATACAAATTCAACAGACGGGACAATTGCAATGTCTTCAAAACTAGACTGATGACCAAATCAAATTGTGGGGCGCGGTGGTGTAGTGGATATGTTCGTCGCCTTGCAGCCGGAAGGTTGCAGGTTCGAATTGACCTCAAGTCGCCGCGTAGGGACCTTGAGCAAGTCCTTCACTCGCAATTGCTCAGCGCTTCGGCGTGAAACTCCGATGCAGTGTCCGCTCTGCAGTCGGGAGCGCCTCTGCGTAGAGAGCTTGAAGGGGCGCTATAACAAGTGCACATAACAACAACATAACAACAAATCAGAAGCACCCACCCCTTCGAGACCAGAAAACCTGTTCTTGAGGATGTCGAGGAAAGACTTGGTGTAGAGCGCATGCTCGTGCCACACCTCTAGACATCCAAAGACCTCTCCCTGATGGTTCAAAAGAAATAAATCAACGAATAAACACAATGCGCTTAAAAAAGTAACAAGTATAAACAATAAGAAAGACCAAAATAGAAATAGAAATATCAGCAACGGAAAATAAAACAAACAAAGAAATAAAGAAAAAACACCGACATCAATAAGCAAAAACATAAACAAAACTATTAAACAGAAAACTACAACTAATTATATACAAGTTACAGATAAAAAACACTTAAACATAAATTTCTATCAAAATTCACTTCCCCTTAGCTGTAAATGCATTTAGATTTCATTAAAAATTATTTCACTCTCAGATAATAAATTTACTTAATTGTCTGAAAATATTAAACTATTTTCTACTTAATTCTTTAATTGCAGATTCGCGCTTCATTTCCATTATCGATTGTCCACTAAATCACATGTACCACTGATAATTAAAAATCACTATTAATTATCGATGACCAGTGCCATTACTTTCTTATCACAAAACACAACACAAATTGTTTATTTAGATAGGCAAAATGTATTCTATTCAACTCCAGATAAAACAGCTACATTGTAATATATCGCCATTATAATAGTGACATTACATTACCTGTAATATAAGTGTAAGTCAGTGGTTCCAAACCTTTTTTGGATTTTAAGGGCCACTTTTTCTAAGTTTGAGAACAAAGTCGGAGGACACGATGGCCACTTTTTCTCAGTTGAAGGACATTAGGGGACCACAAGGCTAAAATGTAATTAACTAGAAGCACATAAAAATGTTATAATTGAATAAAAATAGAATGATGGATGTTATTTATAGACGTCGAAATAAAATAATTTATAATAGAAAATAATTATGAGTTCTATCCTGTCCAGATTGTCAAATATTTCATGTATTTTTTGTAAATTCTTTGAAAGATGAGGGACATTTTTTAGGCCTAGCAGGCCACTTCTGGCCCGCGGGCCACGGGGTTGGGAACCACTGCTGTAAGTATTACTGATATTATCTTTAAAGACTTCGATAGTGCACTGTTGTTATATATATATAATCCAGAAAGTATTTACTCATACATCGAGCATCGCATGAGTGCCTTAAGAGGACAGAGCTATAAAAAAATACATTCTGTGGCAAAACAAACCTTGAAGTGCAGAGCTTTGCGCTCTGTTTCAAACGTTCTGTGTGTCTTGCCGAGGGCACAGCAGATGGCAGGAAGTCTCTCCTCGAACCTGAAACAATAAGAAGAGCAATTTTATTAATCTACCTGCTTGGCTAACCAATGTAGGTTATGGTTACTCCTTATACAGTAAGTAGAAGAAGGCAAGACCAAAACAATAGGTTATCCCCCATGTTGCTGTCTACAGCAGGCTATACTACAATTAATCCCTATGGTCACCCAAAGCAGAACTACCACAGCTGAACTACATATTCATTATTCATTAAGTGAATTTTGCACAGCGCCTCTTCAAGGGGACTACTCAGAGGTGCTCTCAACCTCAGCACAGCAAAAATAAAACTGTCTTAAGATGAGAGAGGAAAGCCTGAGAATGACTATTCGAAAGGGAGTGGAGCATCAAGGGAAGGCCATTCCAGGTTGAGGGTCCTACCACTGAAAAGGCACGGCTCTGCATAGTGGAAGTATGAGCAAAAGAGACCGTGAGCAGGCTATGCCCAGCCGAACGAAGGGAGCGGAAGGGGCGAGCGCTAAGATTAGGGCTACAGAGCACACAAAGGTAGGCAGGAGCAAGGCCAAGCAGGCAGCGCCCAACTAGAGAAGAGATCCTATGCTCGATACGCTGCTTGAGGGGAGTCAGTGTAGAACATCTAGTAGTGAGTAACGGCTCCTACGGTTACCCATGTATATATATTATTTCAATTGAAAATCAGACAATTCCTGGTGACACACCGCACCTGGTCACATGTCAAAATTGTAAAATAAAACACAGAAACAATAATAAAGTATAATAATAATAATCTCTCTCTCTCTCTCTCTCTCACAGTTCCTTCCAGAACATTGGGCGACAAGATTTCTCCATTCCGTGCGGTTGCTTGCGACCTCCTCTGCTACCACGACAAACAAAGTCGTCTGAAGGCGTATGTCACCCGAAAATAAAGACAGTAACCAGCGACGAACTCTGATGAGTCCAGTCGACAGTTTCTCGTCCGATGTTTAGAGTCCGAATTTAAAGTCGCTGAGGTCGAGAAGCATCACAAGTGACCGACGGAGCAACTGCAATTCACGTAGCACCACTTCGTCACGGTCGTCACTTGATGACAGTTGCATGCGAGAGCGCACATTATTGGCAAGGTGGCGGCAATGATGTTGTGGCCAAACTGGCATCCCTTGCGAGTTGTACGCAATGGAGTCAGCGATGTTCTAATGGTGGTTGTCGGCGACGAGATCCATAACGAAGAACTTTGAGATGCGAATTTCCGATCAATCACGCACGAATCGGAGTCGGAAGTGTCTTCAAAACGCAGTCTTGACTTCCGACGACATCCAAATAAGCGGAAATTTTCAACCAACTTCAGACTCGATAATATTTGCCGTAGCAACGTAGAGACCGGATCGTCGGCCATGTTAATAGTTTAAGAGTTAAATGCTCATCATACTCACAAGCGCCGAAACTGTGGGGCTCTTATTCCTGGGTCGTCACAGTGGCAAACCAACAGCGCCACGAGCTGGATTGTTGCGACCTGGAAAAACAGACGCGAACATCAATTACAAACTTTTAAGCTTTGACGCAATCACTCAATCTGTCTGCACCTCTGAGGAGACATCTTGAATGGGTGCTATATAAATTTATGCGATTGATTGATTGATTGCTCTCACAGTGTGCCCATATAACAATACGCTTTGACTGGCATGCACGTCATCACAATTATTATTATTATTTTGTAAGCTCTATGTAGCACCTGAGAGGCTCTATCGACCTGACCACAGATAAATGAGAAAGTTTTGCGATTCTTAAAGAACAGAGCGGAGTGACCATGGGTAACAAACGCAGTGTAACAGGAAGGCCATTCCAGGTTGTATGACCAGTGACCGAGAAGGAATGGCGCTGTCAGATAGCAGCCCACGAGAGAGGAACCAGAAGTGGAGCTTCGACCGCTGACCGAAGGTCGAATGCTGGACACCCGAGGTTGAATAAAGCACAGGGGGCCAGTCTCTCAGTGCACCACCTAACCAACACACAGACCCCATAGGCAATCCGCTGTGGAAAGCGAGCCAATCCAAGACATCATGCATAATTATGATGTATGTTACTACGTGCAGTTTTCCATAAGCACCGTGAATAGTAGCCGCTTACAGAAAATAAATGTCTTACATTAAAATAAATTTCTGTAGCTCATTAACTTCTGTAAAAGGGGGTTAGAGAAGTTTAGTTGTACATATGTAAGGGGGAGGGGGAGGGGATCCACAAACTGAATGAGGTACAAAAGAGGGGGGGGAATGAAAATAAAATATTTTGCGTACGAGTAACATATGGATGGCCCCTAAAAGGAAACTACTGGATGATAGATGAATGGTTGACACCATGTTTCTTGGTACCTGGGTTTTAAAGGTGGTGCGGCTGTTGGTCAGCACCTGCGTCAAGTAATCGACTATCTGGCTAGCATTGCCGGCATGGAGCAGGCACCAGGCAAAAGCGTTGATGGTGTCTGCTTCGTCTGGCGTGTCATTTTTACCCAATTCGTCCAGCTGGCTGTAATTGATCAAGCGGAACATACCATTAGAAGCGCAAACACAGACAGAAACGCAATTACAAATAAAAAACACTAAAATAATTTTAAGCTAATTTTTTTCTTTTATTTCTCCATTTCTAGAGCACCACTTCAAGCGCTTTCTCAGAGGCGCTCTCAACTACCGCACAGACACTGCATCGGTGTTTCACACCAAAGCGCCGAGCAATTGAGAGTGAAGGACTTGCTCAAGGTACATACGCGGCGGCTTGAGGTGGATTCGAACCTGCAGCCCTCCGGCTGCAAGGCAACGAACATACTCACGACGCCACCGCGCCCCACGATAATGATAATAAACAAATAAACAACAACAATTAATAAGTGACAATAATAAATAACAGAAAGAGCAGAACTGCTAAAATTAATTTTGTTGGCCTACCCGTATTTTGCCAACTTCGACGGACGGTTGTTCAAAAGTGCGGCCCTTTCGGAATGTGTCAGATGATCAGAAGAAATAACCTGCATTGCATAACAATCATCCAGGATTCACAGATCGCCTCGCAATTGTACATTTCTATGTACAATTGTACATTTCTATGTGCAATTGTACATTTCTATGTGCAATTGTACATTTCTATGTGCAATTGTACATTTCTATGTGCAATTGTACATTTCTATGTGCAATTGTACATTTCTATGTGCAATTGTACATTTCTATGTGCAATTGTACATTTCTATGTGCAATTGTACATTTCTATGTGCAATTGTACATTTCTATGTGCAATTGTACATTTCTATGTGCAATTGTACATTTCTATGTGCAATTGTACATTTCTATGTGCAATTGCACATTTCTATGTGCAATTGTACATTTCTATGTGCAATTGTACATTTCTATGTACAATTGTACATTTCTATGTACATTTATAATATGTTTGACAGTTTGTCTGCAAGCATATATGTAACTCTGTCTGCACCCATGTGAATGCCAAAATAGCAGAGTCTGTACATTTTTATGCATGTGTGCAAAGCGTGTGACACTCTGCATGTATATGTATACTTATAGAATGCTTTACATGGGTGACTGTCCGCACAAATGTTCAGATGCAATTTATACATACATTATAAAATATGTATATACAATTATACAGTAACATAAGCCATGTGCCCCTATATTATATAAAAAGCAGTTAGGGTCAATCTTTAAGTATACAACACCTGCTGCATGGTATCCAGCGACAGACACACAGGGGAGAGAAATAGTGCACAATGAGTCATTATTTTATCACTTGTCAAATCTTTTGAACATTTCTGTTCTGTTTCTGCAAGGAATAAAATTATAATTCAGTGAGGCTAATTTGTCACCAATAACTGTAAAGTCTGTTTAAATTAAATTAATCCCTATTCACATCTTGAAACAGATTTACAGCCTTGCACTCAAACGTAGATGAAGCTGGCTCCCCCCCAACGTAATCACACCCATGCTAATTCAAAGCACATCCTGACCTTTATGAGTTGCTTTCTGTGGTAGAGCTCCACCTGTTCGATTGCTGACATCGTGGGCTTCTGGACTCTTCGGCCAGCCAGCAGCTCACGTTCATACACCATCGACCTTGACTGAAAACAAAGCAATCATCGCTGAGTCATTGAATCCGTCCATAGATTGAGTATTCGCATATTACGAATATTAAGATTTTCAAATATTCACGAATATTAACGAATATTAAAACTGCCAACGAATATTATATTCGTAAAATATTATGTCAATAATATTATTTCAAGAAATTCTTTATTCTTGTTCTTTCAAGAACTTCTTTATTCTTAATTCTTATTTTGTTATTTATGAAAATGTTTAACTTTTACTGAATGAATTGTACAAAATTGAGTTAGCCTACGCATAGGCCTATATCAGTAAGACTAGTGACAATAACTTTAATAGATTTATTATTAAAAACTTAGAGGTCTGTGCTGGGTATGGCCAATGTGGCCATGCTGCTGCATTCATGTCACATTCGATACTTAATGACACTTAATGTTAGTCACTTTGTCTGACTTCTGACCATCCTCCCGAACTGAAAAGAGGCAAAGCCACCGATGGCAGTTGGCAAGTAGCAGCAATAATAGGCTAAATTAGAAATAAGCTAAATTTTAACTGCCTATAATAGCAACTGCAAATTGATAAAGTTGTTTTATATCAGTGTAGCAGAATGAATAAATATAAATGCCAACGCAAGAAATAATAGTGCCAGATTGCAATAAAAATTATCCCAATCTCAACATATTAAGAGCATTGCCTGTTTTAATTCAGCATTGCCCTGGATGCGAGTGAATGTCGTAGAAACATACAGAAACTTAAATTGCTTAATACCGAATAACATTGTGGTTTCGATCGTTCACCTTAATCCGTTAACGAATATTTACGAATATTAAAAAATCTTAATATTCACGAATATTTACGAATATTAAACCCAAAAGTCACGAATACTCAATCTATGAATCCGTCAATCATAAAACCAGTCACGTAATCAATAAACCTGTCACATTAGAATTCAATCACTAAAAACTACAAAAATAAACACAACACTACAGAATTCATTCATTCAACCAAAAAAACAACAAAATAAAGGAAAATAAATAATTAATGACTCAATCACATTTTCCGATAAATCACCGAGATATTTTTAAAAACAATCAATCAATCACTGAACTGTACTTGTGATTAATCCACCAATCAATCGAGCGTCGAATCAAAACGTCAGTAACACCGTCAACACAAACGTCTTTATATGTCACTGTAGCAATTAGTCATCAATTCATTAATCACTGGCTAATTAAGTATTTCACTCAATCAAGTAAATTTATGCACAAAACAATTTCTATCCAACTCTAAACTCATGCACAACCTCACCTCGACGTCACGCAACTTCAACTTGGCAGACTCGTGAAGCAACTCAATAGCTGACGGACAGTCGAACCCACGTGCATTGTCTCCCTCTTCATCGTCATCATCATCATCGTCATCATCATCGTCATCATCATTGTCATCATCATCATCATCGTCATCATCATGAGTGAAATCTGAGGATTCGTCACTTCTAAAAATAGCAAGTGCAGAAAACCATCAATAATTCGCAGCATGATTTCCATTACGACAGCAAGTTTCAAGACGATAGAAACACACGAATTTCTATATTAGTAGACAATAGACATCCTGAACTGGTGACCTCACATTAGTCTTCACCCTTAAAAAACCATTCCACATCAGATGCTTAACAACGAAAAAGTCACTTTAAACGAGTACAAACTGACACACTTAAGCTGCCTCAATGCGCCGTAAAAAATATATATATGGAAATAATCTATCGGTCTGATGAATTTACATAGCACCCATTCAAGATTCACTATTCAGAGGGTCAATATATATATTTATTCATTTATTATTTATCTATTTATTATTTAGCGCTTCTGAGAAGCCTACCTTGAAAAGGTGCTATATAAACTTTTCAAAATAAATAATAAATAAACATGCTGTCTGCACAGCCTATTCACGCAAATCCATTCTACCAACTTTAACAGTACTAACAAGGATTAAACTTCCTTCACATCAGGGTCAGAAAAATTCTTAACCCCCCTCCCCCATGCTAGCAAGTCAGTACATAGCTGACCATTAATGCAACTGCTTTTTTCACATGCCTCAAGAAAGCGATGAGCTGGCAATCCTCAACAGCCACGTCAGTTAGTAAACTCCTTTCTGATAATTTCATGCATTATAATAATCAACAGTTATTGCTCTGAACCAATAATGTTTGACACACGCTACCTGCACGTTTTCTTTGTTCCACGGGTCTCCTGCGACTGCGATGACCTCTTGTTCGTCACCCGACCCTTATCAACCTCAGAACTGCTTTCTGCATTTTCTCCATCATTTAACCTGAGGTGCAAAAACCAGAACAATTAGAATCGTGTAATGTAAGTTAAATGTCTTAGTCCAGTTCAGTAACAGAAGTCAGGGCCCAGTGTAAAGTAGCTGTTCCTATGATCCTGTTGAAAAGACTTGAAACATGCAATTATTGAAGGCCAACATGCATAAAACAGGCATGCGGCTATTCTCTGCATTGTCATCAATCAGTGCACACAACATCAATAAATTAATAATTACTATTATCAATATAGTTAGTATTGATATTGTTAGTGCTGACTAATATATATCCTAAATCTTTATTGAATTGAATCTCATTCGATACGATAATAAGACACCACACAGCTAGGCTCATGTATCAATTAGATGAGGCACAAGTGCATGGGCGGAGTTTTGTTTCCGTTCTTGGAGGGGCTAAAACCTTCTTGGGGTGTGGGGGAGGCTAAGCCCGGGAAAAGATACCATTTACACGGTAAAAAAATGAATCTGGGTCTTCTTGGGGGGTTTACCCCCTCCCCTAGCCCCTGATAAACTCTGCCCATGCACAAGTGTCATAAAAAATTATCACCATCATTAATAGTATCAGCAGCTGCATTTTGACGCACAAAAAAGCAACTTGCAATGCTCATTATATTACAATCAATGATTTATGTCAACTGCACAATGCAACTTGCAAGCAAGTCGTTACCGTTATTATTTTTAGTTATTTTATTGCCATTGCTATCGTAATTACCACTACTGCAAATAATGATTAATATCATCATTATTATTATCATCATTATGATCATCATCATAACTATCATCATCACTGTCACCATCATCATCAATCTCTAGCCGCAATACCTGTGGAAAATGGTTTGAACTAGAGGGGCTTACATAAGACTTCTAGATCAAGCAGTGGCCCTGCGCATGCTGGGAGCAACCAGAAAACCCTTGCAACACAGCAGTCTGTTTGTACTGCACTGCATGTAATTGGAGTCCTATTAAGGACTGCATTGCAGGCGGTCTGTTCTGTTAGCAGTTAAGATTGATGTTAATTAAGATTGGTGCATAACTTGCACATGTACAGCGCAGTGCGTTTGCAGGCGTTTCATTAAAGAGAAAATATTATTATCATTATTAAGTAATACTCATCCACCAATACAAACACAAATACATGAGACATACTTACAGACGCAATCCACAATTGCAGTTGGGCTTTTATAAAGGCAACACGCGAAATTCAGGTAAGCCAGATGCAATTTGCACTAACAAACAGACTTCAGACATTTCTGATATATACGAGTTTTGATAGAATCGCTGAGGATAGCAAACTATTAATCTGAAAATCACTCACTGATTCACGTCTTTATCGGCCAACGTCTGCTGATCGACGGACGATGACGAGCCACTTGCCGACGGAGGAGTAGGCGAATTCTGGCAAAAGAAACCAAATACCACTGGATACACATATATAATTCGTACAGCTTCTTTCCCCAGTTGCAAAGCATGCACTTGTAATCGTAATCTCCAAACTTCTAAAGCGCCACTCAAAAGTCAATATTGTATATAATATATATGCACGCATGCATGCATGTGTTTCAACGTTCGCAGTGTCTATCTCTGTATGTTTTATTTGTCTTTCTTAGAAATTATGAATGCACGCAACCACATTTTTATGCTTAAATTATCAATGTATGTATGTATGTATGCATGCTTCATACGATTCGCCGCAGACATGTGACAATCAATCATCGCACAAACTCAAACACAGGTCACCAAAGAAACTGCAAGTTATTTATTACCAATGATTTTCAGATCGAACACTTCGTTAGATTTTTAATGCAAAAACTGGCCTAGTGCGACCAATCCTAGCCACTTTTGTGCGACATCGGTTTCAATGCTTTGTGTGAATCTTACTCATGTTTATCTGAAGGTAAAACTATTACTTTTCCTTCCAGAAGCATCTTAAACTCGCTGGCTTTCAAATATCTTTATATATAACTGCTCTTCCCCTTGTGACTAACCACACCTCTCTGATTCGCTTTCCTCTGTGACGTTGCATGGCGTTACACATGTTTGTAATTACAATAGTAATAACGTACAGAACATAAATGCTAGACTTTATTATTCCACACAGAAACGACACACAGAGAGATAAGAAACTAAAAATAACTCCATCATTTAGGTAGGACCCTGCTTGCTAGATGGAATGAGACTCTCTAAAATACATCTCCCAGGAATTACATAGACCTTCCTTACTTCTGCTGTCAATACACGCCTGCAAACAAATGTGAAGACCCTAAATCTGCACTACAATTGCTGGTGACGTAGTTTGTCACTGCAACAATCAGGTTTTTATAATAAAAAAACCCAAAGTATAAATAGATTCTTACAGATAATCTTAACACTGTAGAAACTAGAGCACAATAAAAATAAAAAAAACATCACCCTATTTAGATCTTTAAAATAAACATACAAATTATGAGTGTGTTGCAGAGTGAATGGCACTATGAATGTTATTGAGATAGTGATAAATGAGGATCTCTGCGTGTGGTTAAGTAAACAACTTTTTAACAAACTCTTATAATAGTAAGATCAATACTAACACACAAAGAAGAACTGGCTATTAAATAAAATATTTATCCATTATATTAGTTCCAACTTCAACTTACGCGGCATATATAACCATTATTTTTCGCATGTACAACGATCTCTAATATAAAGGACAGGAACGCCTCATTCACCGCTATAGTAACTCCATCTGTTGATTTATATTGCGCTTTACTTTTGAACCAGTGAAGCACAGCAGAATCGCTCGGTTGTCACGACTGAGTTAGCAGCCAAACACCAATATAATTATGATAATAGTAATGATAATAATAACAACAACACCACGAAAAGTAATCACGATAATAATAGCAAAACTATTAGTCTAAGACTACTGATTACTATAGGGTCCATACATATCACAGCCATGCCGCTACAATTTAAGGGCGCCCACACAGAATATGCTTTCGTGAAAAACATGCAGTAAATCATTAAATCAGCGCTAGATAATTCTAAAAATCACATCTTGTTTACATAGCAGACGCATTGCATCCATGATATCGATGCGGAAAACGAATAATTTCACAGTAAAAGCCTGTCTCTGAAGGACAAAAATCATCCTAACATATAAAATATCTTAACATGTAAAATACTGCTACGGTATTTAAGAACGATACTTAAACAACATAAAAAAAACTACAAATAATAGCAAATTGATCACCATTTTAAGGATTTTCAGACAACCGGATATTACAATTAACTACATTGACGTCAATACCACATTGTTAAATATATTTCAAGTAATTTAGCGCTATTATATTTATATTAATAGAAATTTTGTTCGCACTTAATTTTGATTAAAATCGTAATCGTAAACTCCATAAATATAAATCTGAGTTGTTCAGAGACGCAAATGGAGACGGACGCAATCATTCTGTAGTGTTACACATGTAACTTAATTGTATTTATATCCTAGTAAAGAGGCGGTTTTGTGAAAATAATGCACGCGTCGATCCCCATTTCCGAACTGATATCACAATTTAAAAAATTGCTGGCATTGAACGGGTCTATTAGCTTAAGATTCTTATAATTGGTGTAACACTCTCCTCGGCTTGACCTCCTCGGCTTGACCTCCTCGGATTTTGACCTGGCACCGGAACGAAAACGGCAGCTCTGGCTATTGCGGACTTGATTTGATATAGGCCTAGCGCCGGTGATTATAAGCTGCATGGTCTCCCTGCATGACGTGGCTTTTGTGGGCGCTGTGAAATTCTCGAAGATTTACATTACATACATTAATTTACATTACATTACATTACATTACAACACTCTCTGAAAGATGGATTTTCTTTGTATGCCAGTGGATCTTGCGTGGGCAAGTCCTTCACTCGCAAATCTCAGGCGTGAACCACGCAGTGTCCGAGACTGAGAGCGCTTCAAGCCTTTCTTGAAAGGGCGCCCTATAGGCCTAACAAGTGCACATAATATAGGCCTACATATATAATAGCATATTAATTATATAGGCCTATTATGCTGCTGAGCAAAGCAGTTCCTTTTTGCGTTGCGTGTCTTAATTGGTAGCTCATGGCCCTCATGGGCTATTAACTGACATTCATCTTTTCGACGTAGTTCGCACTACCAATGTCGCGCGAATGGTGTAATCCTCTCCTGCTTGGTGGAGATTTGGTGATTTGAGCGAGCGTGAACGGCATAATTCCGCGATGCGAAAACTTACAAAGCGTACGTGGCATTTTGCCCTCCATTGCAACTACCCTGCTTTTGAAAAGTTGTGTGTCAAAGCCGACCGCGCTCTTTCTTCCCCTGTTTTGAATAACCCTGGCCTCTGGGCATGTCCTCCATGATTTAGTCCCTCATGTTCATGAATCACAACACTCTTTGCTCCATGTTCTGACTTTCTCACAAGAAAGGGTTTTATTACTAGAATGCTTTACACTCATGTTTTACACTTCTACTCATGTATATTACTATAATTTATTATTACTTCTATGTGATCTATTGCACTTTTGTCGATGTCCCAATGTGCGTTTGCAAATGGAATAGTAAATTAATAAAGGCCATACTTACTTACTTGTTTACATCTATAAATGCGCTACAACATCAAAATCCAGTAGGGCAAATATTCCTGCTAGTTAAATATAGCTTTTGTATTCTAGTCAATAAAGGCGTTGTATTTTGTGGAATTTTATGGAAAAAACGTAATTACTTTGACTAAAAGTAAAGAAAAAATTCGACATTTATTATGTCTATAGAAATGATTTTGCGATGATCAACAATTCAGAAGGAGACCGTAAGAAACTAATTCCTGCCAATAATATTCATGAAATCGCTTCGTGCTTCTGCGGATCAATGGGCGGTGTTTGGTTTTTAACATTACAGCTTTCATTAAAATGTGACCACTGGATATGGGCATGCTGAAATGGGCGTCTTTCTAAGAAATCTGTCAAGTTGAAATATGTTCAGAGCGTACCGTGTGGTATTTATAAATCCTTGTACTTGTACCGCACATTTTTGGACGTCATCAATGCATAGCAAATTGGCAATCCAAGTTCTAAGACGGGAGTGTTTCCTTAGTGGTGGAGAAGTTAGTTTTCTGTGGACGATTGTTCCCGAAGACTGGTCAATGTATGAGACAGCCCGAGTGCCCAACATTTTTCTTTTATTTGGTCTTGTTGATTTTGTATTTGAATATGTGTAATGATTATTCGAAATAACCACAAAGTAAACCAAATAATCATGATATCCGATTATAGAATTACTATGCTTGTTGTGCTCGCAGTTTGACTCGCAAAGGGATTTTTGGTGATAGGTTATTGTACTAGTAAATGCAGTGAGCAAATTTAATTAGGAATCATAAAGTAGGAAGTATCTTATGTATATTCCAAATAAGATTCGATAATACTATTTGCTTTCAGCGTAAGATTACTATAGAGTGATTGGGTTGTATTTATCCATAGATTTATGTGACTTCTCATATTGCGCTATATTTTAATATTAAAAGTAGTCACGAGGTTAATATTATTGATCAGTAACTTTGGTAGTTCCTTGTAGTATCTTATGCGCAGCTGATGGCTCACCAAAGCCTAGCTGTACTCAGGTTGACATCATATCTACTGCAACAGCAGGCTGAATGGTAATACATCGGCATACATGTAGAAAGCAGGCTTGAAACAGGTTTGCTAGTCACAAAAGTCGAGCAGTGAGAAGCTGAAATTGTATGCAAGCATAGAGAAGGAGCCAGTCATGTTCATGAGACACTAATGGGAAATTTGAGTACCAGGGAAGTGGGCTATAAGTTTAGCAGCTGTGTTGAGCACTGAGTGAATATGAGAGAAGCCATACGGCCGCCCACTGCTAATGTTTGGTAAGTCCACTTAACACTGGAAATCAGCACTGGTTCTGACGCTTGAGATGTGAGTATGAGCATTGAGCAGCATATTGTGTTGCTGGCCGTCTATTCTATTAGTAGTTAAGAGTTGTGATTTGTGTTCTTGTGAATTGTTTCCATTGCATATTAGCTGTACATTGTAACCGGTTGTTGTGGTCGGTTCAGTAAAGAAAATTATTATTATTTTACCTACCTTTTCCTGATTTTAAAAACCTCTCCCACCCCATTGCACCTTTTTCATTCTGCATCTTTTCCTTAGAACTCTCTTTTTGGCAATGTTTCGATCTTAGCGTAATACTGAACAATACTTCGACGTCGGTTTATCCACCACATCGAGCCTTTTATTTATAGAGCCTTTGTTTATTTGTTTATCGAGCCTTTGTTTATTTGTTTATCGAGCCTTTGTTTATTTGTTTATCGAGCCTTTGTTTATTTGTTTATCGAGCCTTTGTTTATTTGTTTATCGAGCCTTTGTTTATTTGTTTATCGAGCCTTTGTTTATTTGTTTATCGAGCCTTTTCTGTGGTTGGACCAGTGGTCTGGAATGGCCTTCCTTTTGATCTACGCCTACTCCCTGGGACTCTACCAGGATCCTTCCTTACTAAACTTAAAACTATTCTTTTTGGGCGCGCTGGAGTCGGGAGCGCCTCCGAGTAGTTTTTCTTGAAGAAGCGCTATATAAATGTCCGAATGAATGAATGAATGAATGAATGCTGCATTTGTCTCCGGATATTTATCTCATGGTGTCTTTATTTTGTTGCAATTGTTTCAACGTTGATGCAATGCAATGCATATTGTAAACAGTGCTGCAGAAGTGGCTGGCTACTAGTCATTAATAGTTGTTGTTCTCAGGGTTACGATGCCGGTTGTGCGAATCGCTGATCGAAGAAGAGGAGTACGTTCAGGCGCTTGGGGGAGACTGGCATCTGCACTGTTTTGTGTAAGTTTTGCATTGTCTTTCTTACATCTCACCTTGATGTACTGCTCATCCCGATGCTCTTACTGCATGATTATTACCGTAGTAGGTAAGATCCTCAAATATGGTCACATCTCCAGCTATGTACTAGAGGTTCTTTACTGGTCCATTGTGGGTCTGCAGCACAATGCTTTTTTAATGTTTGATTAAGTCCGTGGTCTTTTTTTGTTTATAAAGTGTAATGTACTGGAAGGTAATTTTGTTTATGAAGTTTGTGAAATATGCTGTGTCAAGCATTTCTGATGTATTCATGCAGAGATTTATGGGCAGGAGGAAGATTGTTTGAATCGGGGATGGACAGGGTGAGCCTATTCCATAGAAAAACCTGCCCTGATTGTTAGCGTTTTCTGTATGAGCTTTATCGCTGCAGAAGTGTCTTTTTCAGACATTGCAATTAAATTGTTTGATTAAATTACTATATGTCATTTGTATCATATTCTTATTTCTTTGCGTAAGGCCAAAAAAAAATAATGCTGTGTTTCCGGTAACAGAGCTCTAAAAAATTGGGTAGGTAGGTCGAAAAATATTTTTATTTTTGGTAAAATATTTTTATTCAGTGACTATCCGAAAAATTATACCCAATTACTCTTTTTTGCATAAAGGTAC
Source organism: Lumbricus terrestris (assembly GCA_949752735.1). Lineage (NCBI taxonomy): Eukaryota > Metazoa > Annelida > Clitellata > Crassiclitellata > Lumbricidae > Lumbricus > Lumbricus terrestris. Next base: position 32,374,918 of record OX457048.1, on the reverse strand, counting down.
GCGCTGAAACAAAGTACGTGTTCTAAGCAAGCATAAACTGCCTATTTTTCGACTGTCTGCACCTAAAATTGCTTTAGAAAACAATTCTATTAATTTCATTTTGTTGACATCTTTTCTGGTAAAATAAAGTGGGAAGAGAAGGGGAAGATAAGCGCGAACAGAACATCACTGCTAAGGGTCGTTCCAGACTGGCCGAGCCAGTGACTAGTTACACCTAGAGGTTGCTAGATTTATTTTCCCTAGTCACCATTAGAGGTGGCTCAAGTGAGAATGATAAGGCTAGAGGTTTCTCAAGACTGGCAACCAAGAAGTAGTTAGGCAGGCGTGAAACTCTAAGGCAATGTCACTGTAAATAAAAAATTTACACAAAATTTTCCGAGTCGCGGCAATAAAAGTGAGTTGGTCGAGTTACCGGAACACAAACCTTTTTGGCCTAAGATCCAACTCTATACGGAAGACAATGTCACCGTATTATGTCAATAAAAAAAATAAAAAAATTAATTTTAAAAAAAATTCTGAATTTTTTTTTATTAATTTTTTTTTTTAAATAAAAAAATATTTTTCAAAATTATTTGAGTCGCTGCAATAAAAGAGGGTCGGTCGGGTTACCGGAAACACAACATTATTTTTTTTGGCCTAAGTTGCATTTAAGTAGCCAGCGACTCATTTGCAGAGACTGACAAATTTTGTAATCTGACCAGTGATGTGACTCACTTAACTGCAATTAGCACATCTCACATGAGAATTTTTATGAGCATGGCTTGTTCATTTAACACGTTCGATTCAACATGTTATGTCAGTACTTTGGCACATATATTATTGTGACGCACATGGTGTATGCATTGGGTAATTTACATGATGCAGCTTCATAGCTTGATGCCTGTACATAAGGCAGTTGTTGCAGGAGTGCATTATATAATACAGGAACAGTTTACCTTAATGTATCCACTCAGTAATAGGAATATTTCAGTTACATGAAACATACTGCTGCCGTTTTAAGCAGTGATATGTTGTTCTCTGGTGTCAGTTGCCATGACTGCGGTAGTCGGATATCGTCCTGGTACTTTGAGAAAGACGGAATCCTTTACTGCAAGGAGCACTATCTACAGAACTTTGCCGCAAGCTGTAACCGCTGTGGAACAATCATTACTGGACCAGTGATGGTAAGTAAGGCAGTCCGCAATTACTAGTATCTTTTTTTATCTAACTGTTGAGGTAGTAATAGTCATTTATTGACGGAACATCAACACGATAAAAATGACAGTTTCACAGCAGTCAGTACATACTGAAAATTTTCCAAATGATCGCCGCATTGGTCAAAGGACCTATCAAAAGGGGTGAGATGGGCACGCTGAGGCTGGATTTACCATTTTTCTGAATAAAATTAGGCAGTGGTAATGGTGCAGAAAATTACGTGTAGGGCATGAAACATATCTTGATAAGATGATAGTGCTTTGTGCTAATCCCGTGAAAAAAGAACAGTACGTAAAAGTCACAGACTTTGTCAAAGTCCTCATCCCCATCAGTTGTCGTAAGTATTACTAATTTGTACTCTAGTACTGGGTTTCATGGTTGTTGCATTTATGCATAATATTTCTAAGTTAGTGTCGCTAAATCTTGTGTGAACCGATGTCAAGAATTTCAGTTGCAGACAAAAATATTTTTTTATTAAGTACTCAGTGACTGTCACTGAGTACTTAATAACAAAATTTAGTGTATGGAACTCTCTAAGGCCCAAATTAAAAAATTGATATAGCACCATATATCGTAACCGATACTCCTGTTTTCATACCTCCTGTGTATGTAAATAATTATATATTTATGTGTGCTAGCTTGCATGATATCTAGATATATTATACATGCATATTATATATGTAAATTATTCATGCACTGATGTGAGGATAAATCGCATAATCTGTGCAACAGGTGGCGTCCGATCACAAATATCACCCGGAATGCTTCAAGTGCGTCTGCTGCCAGTCGATGATCGGTGACGGTGATTCGTACTCGCTTGTTGAAAGGTCAAAACTGTACTGGTATGTATATCGTTTTAATTTATTTATAAATGCACTCAGTGCTGCCATGTGCTGACTAACTGTGTTGTTTGAACATACGCTATCTGCTCGAGGCGATTTTTTCTGTTGATCAAGTTCGGATACAGAAATTTTCGGCCTTGGGACAGGGGAAATATTTCGTCTTGGTCACCGAAAAATCTGATGATTTTTTTAGTCACTTGTTGAATTTCCAAGAGAAATATACCATTTTTCCCGCCAAAATAGTTGATGGCCTTTTTTAGTCGTACGGTGTTCTTAAGCCCCTGCACGGACTTCGTGTACGGACTTGTGGGGAGGGTCCTACAGAATTACTCATGGGGGACCACGTCAACTTTCCGAGCCAGAATTGATGGTAAAAAAATAAAGAAATTTCTAAATGGGGGGAGCTGTGGCCGGATTGGCTCCTCTGGATCCGCCTTTGCTGTTTTGATGTAAGACCCAAGGGTCTGCTCTTGTCTTTCCTCTGGGAACTTATTGTGCGATTAGACTTCTCTCAAGCGGATTATAATTTTTGATTGACTGGTGGCTTCTATGTTGTTATTGGAAATCTTCTGAATAGAATGAGTTTTGGGATCCATCCATTGTGGGTCACGGTGGTGTAGTGGTGGCATCGTTGCCTTGAAGCCGGAAGGTTCGAGGTTCGAATCCACCTCACGTCGCCGCGTAGGGACCTTGGGCAAGTCCTTCACTTGCAATTGCTCAGCGCTTCGGCGTGAAACTTCGTTGCAGTGTCCGCTCTGCAGTCGGGAGCGCCTCTGAGTAGATAGGGAGCTTGAAGGGGCGCTATAACAAGTGCACATACAAACATAGAACATCTGCTAATAAATTTGTCTTGCAATCAGGTCATTGTCTTAAGCAGAACCTAATCTGTAACCACATTCAGAGCTTCATTATTTCATAAATCGTTTTGTCGTAAAGCATTCATTGTCTACAGAAGAACATAGATGTACAGATGCTGAAGAGGTCTCTGATTTTCGTGACTAGACTCAGAAGTATTGCGGCTGCTAAGGAGAAAAAAGTTTTTCCATGCCTGGCTTAACTTAATCGTTCTTTACGTGTCTATTTAATTCATTTCTTGCATTTCCTATAACACCCCTTCAAGCTTTCTACTCTGAGGAGCTCCCAACTACGACGTGGACACTGAATCGTATAGTTTAACACTGAAGCGCACAAGCTATTGTGAGTGAAGTACTTGCTCAAGGTCCGTACACGGCGGTTTGAGGTGGATTCGAACCTGCAACCCTCCGGCTCCAACGCACTGAACCCACCATCGCGCCCCACATAATATGTTCGAAAGCAGTAGGTTATTTGGTAACCTTTGTGTTACTTTTCTTTCAGCCTGCCCTATGCTGTTGTATTTCTTTTCCAGTGGGGATTGTTTCGACCAGAAGATGAAGCCGATTCTGGTGGAGAATCCAGGCCGACGGAAGCCGCACTGCATCCAGCTGGTTGTCGTGTCCGATGCTCCGAAGAGTCTCCTCGACCTTGAACTGTCCCTCGAGAGACGCCTCAGCCTTGGAACGCCGGCCCGGTCGCCCTCGGCCACCTCCTTCCTACGAGTCACCAAGTGCGTCGTATTTGCTGGTCATTTTTCACCGAAGTTCATTAGTGCATCAATCCATCCATCCATCCATCCACCATCTATCCGCCCATTCATCCATCTATCCATCCACCCATCCATCCATCCACCCATCCATCCACCCACCCATCCATCTATCCATACATCCACCCACCCATCTATCCACCCAGCCATCTATCCACCCAGCCATCCATCCATCTATCCAGACATCCATCCACCCACCCATCTATCCACCCATTCATCCATCTATCCATTCACCCATCCATCCATCCACCCGTCATTCCATCTGTCCAATGTTCAATGTTCATCTATTTTTGTTTTTCGCCCATGGTAGAAAGGAACCCTCACGCTCTAAGAGATTAAAACTAGGTTATAGGTTCTCGTCTCCAACGAGTATTATTTATTTGTTTATTTATTTTTTACTCGACGCATCAGTGATCCCACGAGATTTATGAATTTTTTGAGGAGCAGGAAATTTGTCTGAAGGGTCATGCATCGTCTTTGGGGTTGATAGGTTGATAGGAGAGGTGTCTTTGAACGCAACTAAGTTATGGTGTTGGGCGCAAAGTGACTGCCTCTGAATGAGAACTAATCTTTCGCATATGTCGCCATCAATTGACGAGATACGACAGACTAGTTCGTTTAACAATGAAAGCCAAAGAATTGAAAGTGCCCAGAGCCATCCGCATCTCTGGCCATAGCTTGGCTCATCATTCATTTCCTCGTTGAATTCATTCCTCGTAGTCCTCTCGTTCTTTATTATTGTTGTTATTCTTGTCATTGTTTATTTTTGTCATTAGTTTTATTGTTGTTGTTTCTATTATCCTTGCTGTTATTATTATTGCTATTATTATTGTTGTTCATTTATTGCAGAGGCGAGTGTTCTAACCAGCCGGTTACTCAATCAATCTCGATCAATCGTAATTTATATAGCGCCCCTTCAAGGTACCTACTCAGAGGCGCTCCCGGCCGAGATCAAGTGAGGAAAAACAGTCTTCAACAGTTTGTGAAATTGAGAACAGCTTGGGAGGTGTCACATAGTCATACTATGTCCCACGTCATCCACGGTACACTGTACACTGTGTACAGCCATACCTCGGTCCATCAATCATCCGTTATTTCCGTCATGATTCATTCGTTCCTGGTATTAGTCCTCTCATTCATTATCAACCTTTACCTGCTCATCCATACAATTGCCAATTCTGTCAATATACCTTCTTCTACATAAAATCTACGCTAAAGGCACACTTATTCTCTAGTGCTTATCCTGTGTGTTTGATATTTTGTAGTGCATTCTTGTAAAGACATGGCTGTGTTATGGCGCTGTATAAATTGTCGTAATTATTATTGTTATTATTCTTCGCAAGTCCTCTGTGGTAGACTTGACAACGAAAACCCATCATATTTATTTATTTGTAAATTTGTTTTTGTAGTGCATTCTTGTAAAGACATGACTTTGTTATGGCGCTGTATAAATTGTCGTAATTATTATTATTGTTCGCAAGTCCTCTGTGGTAGACTTGACAACGAAAACCGATCATATTTATTTATTTTTGCGTTTGTTTTGTAGTGCTGGCAGCTCATCTTCTGATTTAAACAACTCACCCAAGATCCAAGTTGGCGATAAAATTCTCGAAGTCAACGGTCATCCGGTCAAGGATCAGTCTATCGAAGAGGTCAGTACTAATAGTTGAGTAATTCTGACCAGGTTCTTTATTAAATCTTTATGCCAACCTGACAACCGAATGCCAACATGACAACTGAACGCCAACATGACAACTGAATGCCAACATGACAAGTTGACAACCGGACGCCAACATGCCTGTATTTGTAGCAGCCTGTTTGATTGTGAAAATGGACTTAAAGTTTCCCACATCAATCAACTGCAGGTGAATTTTTATCACTTGCTTGATTGGTGCAATAGCTACCAGCCTTGAAGATTATCACTTCAATCAAGAACAGACTATGGCGAACGCTATGGCTTCATTGATTTGGGGGTATGCCCACCAGTAAGTTTGACTCATATCTGACGTCTTGTGGGAGGAACTGCATTGCCTATGCAAACGTTCATCAAGTCTAAGACCTTTGCTTTCTGTCTTACGTTGCTGCATAGTATTTTCACGAGTTACACGTTTCATTTCCTTTTTTTGCTGCATGAGGTAACTGAGTTGGTACACTGGTGCAAACTTTCGCAGTCCAACATCAGAGCTTCTCTGTATTTGTGCTGTCTTTCGGGGAAGTGGGGGGTTTGCCTTGTAACATATATCTCTTTCTGCAATCGCTTGAAAACTGTCGTGCGCAATTGGTTCGTAATTGTCCCTGTTGTATTTCTTTTGAAGCATTGATATATAAATTCTTTAATACTATATTTTATGTCATGCGTATGAGGCCATTTGCTGTCATGCATTTTAAGTACGTCACTCTTAAGTACGTCACTCCAGATCTCTTCCCACTAATTAATCTAGACCACAAATAATGCTCAATATTATTGTTCACTGCCATAATTGTTTTGTGGAGCGCGGTGGTGTAGTGGGTATGTTCGTTGCCTTGCAGCCGAAGGGTTGCAGGTTCGAATCCACCACAAGTTGCCACGTAGGGACCTTGGGCAAGTCCTTTACTCGCAATTGCTCTGCACATCAGGCCCTAAGCTTGAAACTCCGATGCAGTGTCTTTGCTGCAGTCGGGAGCATCTCTGAGTAGAAAACTTGAAGGGTCACTATAACAAGTGCACCTAAAAAAATTTGTACGTGGTCTATTCAGGAAATAAATTTAATTTAATTTAATTGCAAAAAACTGTTGCATCGTAAGACAGTTTGAAAAGTTGATTATGATTTATCTAAAGTGGTGCTCTGTGAGTTTCAATTATGATTCTTTAAAAAAAAATAAGTATGCCACTTGTTTGCGCAGATCGACGTAATGCTTTACCAGTTGAAACCGGTTCTCGTCACGGTCGAGCGAGACCCCTCGCCCATTCCGCTACATTCCCGTCGTAACGATCGCTCCACCGATCAACCGAGACCAACGAGCAAAGTCGAGCGCAGCACGTCGATGCTCACCAAAGGATCGACTGGGTGATTGTTTTGAAGATTTTCGCTCTATCTCACATTCTGTCCGTGCTTTTTTGATAATGAGTACGTAGATGTACGGGGCGCGGTGGTGTAGTGGTGGCATTGTTGCCTTGAAGCCGGAAGGTTCGAGGTTCGAATCCACCTCAAGTCGCCGTGTAGGAACGTTGGGCAAGTCCTTCACTCGCAATTGCTCAGCGCTTCGGTGTGAAACTCCGATGCAGTGTCCGCTCTGCAGTCGGGAGCGCCTCTGAGTAGCGAGCTTGAAGGGGCGCTATAACAATTACGCATTCAAACAAACAAACAAACAAACCAAAAGATTGACTTGCTGCCTCTTTTGAAGATTTCTGCTAAAATTCACGATTTGTGTGTGTTTTAAGTGGTTGGTGGATATTTTTTGACTGTTGTTTGAGCGTTTATTTTGCTCGTTTGATTACTGCTCCACTTTCCGCACATCTGTCTGTTTGTTTACAGCATGACTATCTGAGTTTTGTCTGTTGTCTATAAATTTAATAAATTCTGATTGATTGATTGATTGATTGATTGATGTATTGACAAATCAAGAAATCTGAACTTGAGATGCAAGAAAACTTGTGTGCAGCCATTGTGTTTTAGCTGTGAGATGGTATCCATCCTGCGGGGCGAAGCACAACCATTCTGTCTGACTATGATCCACCTCGAGTTGGGTGTAAGAAGGAGACATTACTTTGAGGGGGACCCTAAGGTAGACTAGGAATTTGAACCGCTCAACACCCTGGCAATTCTCACCCCGGGGTAAGCATTGAGCTACTCACTGCCGGTTAGAGGTTCCTTGTGGGCCCTCCAAATGAAGGGTCAGAATCAGCCATTGTCTTTTAATCTATGTTTTCTAGAGTGTCTCGATCTGTCTTCCTTTGTACAAAGTCTATTGTTGTGCGTGTGTCTGGATCTGTCTTCCTTTGTTTGTTTGTTTGTATGTGCACTTGTTATAGCACCCCTTCAAGCGCTCTACTCAGAGGCGCTCCCGACTTTGTACAAAGTCTATTGTTGTGCGTGTGTCTGTATCTGCCTTCCTTTGTAAAAAGTCTATTGTTGTGCGTGTGTCTGTATCTGCCTTCCTTTGTAAAAAGTCTATTGTTGTGCGTTTGTCTGTATCTGTCTTCCTTTGTACAAAGTCTATTGTTGCATGTTCGCAGTGCTGTCTATCGCCACACGATGTCGCATCAGACGGGCGAAGTTTCCCGTCGAACGAATTCCCTCCGATCTTCGCCGAACAGCCACCGAGTGTTCCGGGCCAGTGATCTCATTCCAGGCGAAGTCCTCGGAAAAGGATTCTTCGGACAGGCCATCAAGGTTTGTTTCCACGCAGTACTTGAAGCGTAGAAAAATAAATGCCTGGAAGCTCTTTACCTTTCAAGGTGGTGCGGGCCAAATAAGTGGCTGGATGGTATTTAGGTTTTAAAATAAGTGCCTGGACGCCGTCCATGACCGTCCAGTCACACTTTGAGCTTGGGTTCGACGAAGAATGACCATTGAAAGCATAATGTTCATTCAAGCGTAGATCTAATTACATGGTGAAAGATCCTACTGATTTTCCTACTTTGTGGGACACGGTGGTGTGGGGGTATGTTCGTTGCATTGGAGCCGGAAGGTTGCAGGTTCAAATATCTTGAGTTGTTGTGTCTGTGTAGTGTTCTCTCAATGTAGATTCATTCATTCATTCATTCATTCATTATGAGAATTTATACAGTGCCCCTTCAAGAAACTACTCAGAGGCATTGATTGATTGATTGATTGACCAAGTGACTGACTCACTTATAGCATGATTGATTGAATGAATGAATGAATGATTGATTGATTGATTGATTGAACTGACAACATTTCATTTTGTAGGTTACACACAGGATAACTGGAGAAATAATGGTTCTAAAGGAGCTGCATAAATTTGATAAGGAAGCTCACGAATCCTTTCTTAAAGAGGTGCGTTTCTTACTAACTTCCGTTTACCTATGGCAGTCTCAGCCTTTCAATTTTCTCTCTAGAGCTTTGTTTATCTTAAGTGTTGGGATTAGCAAAATAATGGGTTTTTAATGTTCCAATTTAATAATGTGTTAAAAATTCGCACAAATCTACAAGATATACTAAAATTCATACATGACCAGTTCTTCATTACTTTCTTTTCGAAGCTATACTGTTGTCTGCTCCTCTGTACTTCTGCCATTTTATTAGATCTGTTAGATTGCCCTCGTATATGCTGAGGCTAAGAAAATGAAGTCGGTGCTGGCGCTTCATACTCATGGTTACAGTCCTCAGGGCTTGCTAGCTTAACCCTTTACTCATCGAGGCTATATGGAGCGCTTCTGAGTAGGTTTCTTTGAAGAGGCGCTATATAAATTATTGAAATGAATGAATGAATGTGATTTTTCCCATACCATTTACTACACTTTGGTTGGTGAAGGGTTAACGGTCTGCTCCTTTTCTGCTATTTCAATCAATCAGAACTTATATAGCGCCCCTTTAAATGTATCTACCCAGAGGCGCTCCCGGCCGAGATCAAGCGAAAAAAAACAGTCTTCAACAGTTTGTGAAATTGGGAACAGCTTGCAAATTATTGCGTAGTCAATATTTGATTGTGAGTTATGAATTTCCATCTTTGTATGTCATTTAATCCATACTAGATCCATGCTTACCATACCTACCGGTAATTTAAGTGCCTCCAACGAATTTCTGCCATAGTCGTCACTGTATAAATATGTGATTGCAATTTTATGCCGTGATTTCTACATGTTGCACGAATTCGTTGTCTGTCAGGTTTCGGTTCTTCGAAGCCTTGATCATCCAAACGTTCTGCGATTCATGGGTATTCTCTACAAAGACAAGAAGCTCAACCTTATTACCGGTAACTATGACAGTAGCAGCAGACACCATATTTTTTTCTCATGTCTTCACGTAGTACCGCGATTCTGTGATGAAAAAAATCGATTCTTGCATTTTGCTGGATTTCTGACAAAGTGGCTGTTGCTTTTCTAATTATCTGAGCATTCATTAGTAGCTTGAAGAAACTTGACATTTGAAAGTTGAGCATAAATACTGCATAGATTAGGGTGCACATCTTAAGAATGTACTATGAAATTTGTAGATGCATACCCACTTGCATTTTTTTTAGTAAATAACAGGCACAAGTTTCTTTTATTCTGCTTCAGTTTGGGTCTCTTTTTTTCGTATGACTTTCTTCCACAGGTTTGGTTTTTAAATCACTTATGCAGGGCCGCATTAAAAAATGTGGAGGCCCTGTTTGAGAATTTTTTGCGGATCTTCAGCCGAAAATTCTGACGAGTATTTTTAGTCGTTTGGTCGAAGATTTCGTAGACTATACCGATATTTTCCCTAAAAAAAGTTGTCGTTTGGTTGAAATTTGGTCAAAATTTTTAAACGCTTGGAAATTTTTTTTCCCCGCATGTGTGGAGGCCCCCTAAAGTGTGGGGCCCCTGTTCGGCCGAACATTTTGAACATGCCTTAATCCAGACCTGCACTTATGGTGGTGGGGAAGGGATTGCTTGACGACAAACAGATCTTGAAAGATGCGGTTCAATACCAACAGCCCCTCTCGGTGGACTCAGCCTTCCACTCCCTAGGGGGGCAGCTGTAAAATGAGTAGACACCGAACAGACTGGCAAGACGGTGTTACGTTATGTGTCATGTTACTGTGGTTTAGTAGTTCACAAGCTTATCAATGAACATGGATATAAATACTATTATTATTTTATTTTTTACCCCAGGTTGACTTGATCCCTCAGGTGAAAAAAAAGAATTGTTTCGAGACAGATGTTTTTATATTACTACTAATTCTTTATTGTAGAGTATATTTCTGGAGGAACGTTGAAGGCCCGGATACAGGACCTTTCGGACCCACTGCCTTGGCTGCACCGGGTGAAATTTGCTCAAGACATTGCCTCGGGAATGGTAAAGTGATCCCCATGATTTTCACTTATTTAGCTTGATGAGTTCAATTTGTTTGTGGTTTTGTGTAACGAATTCAGTTGGTGCATTTGCTCGTTTGGTACTTTGGGTTTGCGTATGTGTAATGGGCTTGACGTAGAGTAATTGGTTCATTTGTAGTGCAATGAGTTCATTGTGGTGTAATTGGTTGATTTCAGTGCTATGGGTATAGTGTAGTGTAATGGGTTCATTTGTAGTGCAATTGGTTCATTTTTAGTGTACGGTTTATTATGGTGCAATGGGTTCATTTTTAATGTAATGGTAATTATCGTAGTGCAAGGGTTTATTGTAGTGCATTGGGTTCATGTTAGTGTAATGGATTACTTTGTTAGTGCAATTGGTTAATTTGTAGTGTAAACAGGTTTATTTGTAGTGTAAACAGGTTTATTGTAGTCCAGTAGGTTCATTTGTAGTGTAAACAGATTTATTGTAGTCCAGTAGGTTCATTTGTAGTGTAAACAGATTTAAATATTGTAGTCCAGTAGGTTTATTTGTAGTGTAAACAGATTTATTGTAGTCCAGTAGGTTCATTGTTACGCTTCGTCTGCTGTTCATTAGATGAATTATGATGTCTGTTTTAGGCATATCTACATTCCAGAAGCATCATTCACCGAGATCTTAATTCCCTCAACTGTCTGGTCAAAGAGGTATCTATCTATCTATCAGTCCTTGTCCTATTCTACATGTTGTTATCGATAAACAATTAGAGTGACAACAGTTAGCTTTCATAATAATATCCTTGTCCTATTCTACATGTTGTTATCGATAAACAATTAGAGTGACAACAGTTAGCTTTCATAATAATATCCTTGTCCTATTCTACATGTTGTTATCGATAAACAACTAGAGTGGCAAACGCTAACTTTCATAATAATAATAATATTAAATACCGCTGTACCTGACCTGGGTCATATATTTATATTTAAGCGCTTGATTTACATGCTTGATTCTAAGGAAACGATGAACATAGGCAGACCAAGACGTTGCTTGATTAGACAATGTACGTTGTAAATGAGGACAATAAGATCACTTGATTGTTTAGCGCTAAAGGAGCAATAAACTTGACAAATGACCGTAGACAACGGTTTAATTTATTTGTATGCATCACCGCCGGGTGTTTTTTTTCTGGACATGATGATGATGATGACAATGAAGGACCTAATCTGGCGCCTTTTTACATGAATTTGATATGCACAGAAACTAACTGTGCAGATTTCTTTAATTTGCCTCAATCGGTCCTTGGCTTTCTGAATGGTAATCCATCCTCCTCCTCGTTTGCTTTTATCGAAACTTGTTTGGATCTCTTGGCCTTGCGCACTGGGAGCGCCTCTGAGCGATTGACCCTATTAGAGACGCTTTATGAATTTTTAATGTAATACAATACTATATGCCGCTGAGGAGTGTCTCTGCTCAAAATCGTTTTCTTATGCCAGGACTGGGTCGAGAACTACCTGAGTAGAGATCTTTAGAGGTGGCATATGACTTCAGATTGATTGATTGATTGTGATTCATTGATTGATTGATTGATTGATTCACTGATTGATTCAATGATTGATTGTGATTCATTGATTGTGATTCATTGATTGTGATTCATTGATTGATTCATTGATTCGCTATTGATTCATTGATTGATTTATTGATTGATTGTGATTGATTGATTGATTGATTGTGATTCATAAAAGATTGTGATTGATAGATTGTGATTCATTAATTGATTGATTGATTCATTCATTGATTCATTGATTGAATCATTGATTGATTGTGATTGATTTATTGATTCATTCATTCATTCATTGATTCATTGATTGTGATTGATTGATTCATTGATTGATTCATTGATTCATTGATGCAGTTGCCCTGCCATACCCTGACATCCTGTTTTCCATTCCCAGGATGGTACCGTAGTCGTTGCTGACTTTGGTTTGGCTCGTGTCGTAGTCGAGTCGATGCGGACCAACCCTCCGAGTCCCGCACCCTCCCCGGCCGCGGGGGAGGCGGCGTCACGCTTGCGGAAGTGTCGGGAGAAGCGTCGGAAGAGGTACACGGTCGTCGGAAGTCCTTATTGGATGGCCCCTGAGATGATGAAGGGACTCGTCTATGACGAAAAGGTCGACATCTTCTCGTTTGGAATCGTCATGTGTGAGGTGAGTTTTGGTGTATTGTTAATGGACGCCATTTATGTGGAACCAGCAGTAGAAGAAGAAGACTCAATGTGTTGGTTTTGTTGTGTGTGTGCTCCTGTGTTTGTGTGTGTGTGTTTGTGTATGTTTGTGTGTGTATGTTTGTGTATGTGTGTGTTTGTGTATGTGTGTGTTTGTGTATGTTTGCTGTGTGTGTTTGTGTGTGTGTGTGTTTGTGTGTGTGTATGTGTGTGTTTGTGTATGTGTGTGTTTGTGTATGTGTGTGTATATGTGTATGTGTGTTTGTGTGTGTGCACGTGCGTGCGTGCGTATGATAGAGGGGGTGACAGGCAGACAGAGGAAATGAGGAAATGCAGGTATATGCTTGCAGATGAACTTGTACTGAAATTGACTTTATGAAACCACATAGGCTGCCCAGCACGGTGCTTGAGAGATATCTGGAAGGTGTTATGTTAAAAATGTCGTTTATGGATAGACCGGCAGGTCCGGCACACTTAAAAGTAATGGTCATATATGAAATGACAGTTGAGACATATATATATATATCAGTGCCTAAAGTGTGGGAAAATAAGTGCCTGGACGCCCCTTGCCTTTCCAAAAGAAATGCCTGGATGCCCCTTACATTTCTAGGTTGTGGTGGTCAATAAGTGGCTGGACACCGTCCATGACCATCCAGGCACACTTTAAGCCCTGTATATTTAGTGATTCTAATAATTGACTTGGTGTACAAGTAATTCTAACGGTATATTCAATTACACATTACGATGGTTATATCAGTAAAATACCGCATTGGGTGGGTTTTCGTTCTCACGCCAGATCATTGGGAGAGTCCAGGCGGATCCAGACTTCCTTCCGCGGACGACCGAATTCGGACTCAACGTCGACGTGTTCCACCGCAAGTTCGGCCACGACTGTCCGCCAGCTCTCTTCAATCTCGCCGTCTTATGTTGTAAGATGGAACCAGAACTCAGGTTACATTACGTTATGTTTTTAGGTAGTTCCAATGTCAGAGGTCATTTATGAACGATGATGATGATGATGACCATGGCCAGTAAGAATACTGGTTGTGATATAATAAATACGGGGCGCGGTGGTGTAGTGGTGGCGTCATTGCCTTGAAGCCGGAAGTTTCGAGGTTCGAATCCACCTCAAGTCGCCGTGTAAGGATCATGAGCAAGTCCTTCACTCGCAATTGCTCAGCGCTTCGGCGTGAAACTCTGATGCAGTGTCCGCTCTGTAGTCAGGAGTACCTCTGAGTAGAGTGCTTGAAGGGGCACTTTAACAAGTGCACATACAAACAAATAATTATAATGACAGCAATTGAGGAAGCATAGACATTAATTGGTATCGAAAGGGAGAATTGGGAATGCAGTTTAGATTGCATGCATTACATATTATTAGGTATCAATGGTCAGTGTTAATCGCAAATGATGTTAGGTAAATGTTAACTGCCGGTAATGTTGCATTTTGTTGGTTTGGGAAATAAAGAGAAATTAAAATTGAGTGAAAGGGAGAAATGAAAGTGCAGGTTAGGATGCAATGGATACATATCACCATTGGATATCAGAGGGAGAATTGAGAAGGCTTGTCTAATCTCATGCCAAGTACATTGGTGGTTACTGGATGGTAAGTGTTTAAATGCAAGTTGTTGTCATAGTTTGGGACTTGCCCACAGCACCAAAACGATGTAAATGTACTCGATTTTATATATCGACAATATATGGCCTTGACCCTGCTAATTTTTCAATGAATTTTTGTGAGTGAATTCGTTCACCATTTGAATGGGCATCGTACCATTTAAGGTAATCATGTATGAACCATGCTAGCACAAGATTTGTGGGGTATGGTGGTGTAGTGGCTATGTTTGTTGCCTTGCAGTCGGAGGGCTGCAGGTTCGAATCCACCTCAAGCCGCCGCGTAGGGACCTTGAGCAAGTCCTTTACTCACAATTGCTCAAGTGCTTCGGCGTGAAACTTCAACTCAGTGTCGGTGCTGTAGTCGTGAGCGCTTCTGATTAGAACCTTGAAGGGGTGCTATAACAAGTGCACATGCATGCATACAAGATTTGAATGGACATAAGCCAGAAATAAAATAATACTTTGCCACCATCAAGAGGTAAACCATGATCCAAGTAGTCTCCAACACTCTGCTTCCATGATCTTTCTGACCCGATTGGCTAACGTTCTGTTTAATTGTGCTTTACGTTCTTATTGTTGCAGGCCGCCTTTTGTCGAAATCCACGAGTGGCTTGAAGTCCTCCATTTGCATGTCGAAGCCGACGGCGGTCCGGTTCCAAGTCCGCTCAGCAGTAACTTCGTTCCACGCTTTCCAAAGTCCCCGGAGGCGGACGGCTCTACCTCTCTGCCGCTCTACTCCGACGAAACAGACGCGGACGAAGTCTGCGACAAAAGGCTTTCACTCTAGCGGTGTTGTGGAAAACGAAGTTTCTGGCTTACCGATGACTGACCAGTCAGAGATGGCTTAGTGTACGGCTAAACCTCTTTGTTGATGGCTTAGTGAATGGCTAAATCTCTTTGTTGATGGCTTAGTGTATGGCTAACCGTCTATATTGATGGCTTAGTATATGGCTAAACCTCTTTGTTGATGGCTTAGTGAATGGCTAACCGTTTATGTCGATGGCTTAATGTATGGCTAAACCTCTTTGACTGGCAGCTCTGGAGTGTGGTCTACAACACTTGAAATTGTATGGCGCTATGACAAACTAGTAGCGCTCGGTGTAGGACACACAACGGCTGAGTTTGAATATGTGTTTGGCCTCATTTGTTTTAAAGGTTTTCACTCGTCAAGTTTTCCAGCGTTTGATTCCATTTTTTCTTCGGTCATTCTAGACGCGTTTTGAACAGATTTGATGCATGTTTTACTTTCGACTCTTGCTTGGGCCGTGATCGCATTTCGTCGCTCCGTCCATGCTTGAAACATTGCTTGCAGAATCCTCCTGTGTAATTCACAAATGAATTTCTCACTCTGCTGTTGCTTTTTTTCTGCTTAAGCCCCAAAGTGCCGTTCATTTAGTAAGTGCGTAACTGTGCATGAAAGGGCAGGGTTGATCCAGTTGCATATTCTTTGCATGGTGGGGGTGTGTACTGATAATACTTGTACGCATAGGAAGGGGAATCCCCGATTTAAAAAAATTGTCAAAATTTTTGCCTTCAAATGAACCATTATTCTGGAATTGGATTCAATGGCGTTTGAGTCTAGCGGATATTAGACTGACGTTCAAAGTTACAAAACTTGATATTTCTTTGATGCGGCCAGGCAATAGCGGTGTATGAGCTGGGTTTTTTTAGTAATACATTAGTGGTACATTAGCATTATTAGTCTACTTAGTCTTAGATTGTTTCTGTGTTGATAATTAATGTAGACCATTATTTATGTTCCTTTATACTAGTGAGGTGGTATATAACTGTACATGGAGGGCGTGGTGCCCATGTTTCCGGATTTCTACATGCATATTAAATAGATTGCCCCCTTTTAACCATACCGATGCTTGCTGTTGATGAAGACATGTATTCAAATATGTATTTTACTTCTCTAAACTGTTAGCAAACAAGAAATTGTCAATTGGTTTCAAAAGCATTGCTCAATTAAATAATATTAAAAAAACTCCAATTCAGTGTCCGCACTCATTTTATGTGTAATGCAAGATGGTGTAATGCGCCCCAGGAGCTGTACATTCACCTTGTGCAACAATTGCAGTGTAAGACTAGATGCGTGTAAACCAAAATGCAGCTAGCAAGTGATGGAATAAAATTATGCTTGCTTGATTATTTATTTCGGGATTATCTCTTTTTTACACTTGGCTTCGTTTGGACGCTGTATATCGTATGACATGTCCCAAGACTTCATGTTAGCGTGTCCTTTGCTGCCCACACTGTATTATCATAATACATCGTATATATTTAATGTGCATTTCATAGTGTGTTTTTTTACATCCATACATACTTATGTGCATAATGCATAGATACATGCATATGTATTTTTTATCTGGCAACTTGTGAAGCACGTTTTAAGAGTCTCAAAAAGGCACTAGATTACATAATTATGTGGATTTTATAAATACACACATATAATGTAACATTCAATTCAATTTCTTTACACAGGTGCATAAGTGCTATATTATGATGTTACACGCAGCCAGATACTTAAAATCGTGTGGACTACTCGGAGCAGAATAAAGTATGACCCCCGGATATTGTATCTGGCCACTTGTAGAGCACATTTTAAGAGTCTCAGAAGTGCACTAACGTACATAACTAAGTGCATTTTATAAGTACATGCAAAACATGATTTGATTAATGATTTTGAAGTGAATCCGCTGGAAACTAGATTTTATAATCTAGTAAATATGTCACTGTGCAATACATATTGAATGTATGTATAAAAATATAAGTAGCTTATATATATATATGTATATATATAATTTATATAAATAAAATTTATATAAGTATATATATATATAAATGTATAGATGT
Organism: Lumbricus terrestris; assembly: GCA_949752735.1. Lineage (NCBI taxonomy): Eukaryota > Metazoa > Annelida > Clitellata > Crassiclitellata > Lumbricidae > Lumbricus > Lumbricus terrestris. Next base: position 32,357,608 of record OX457048.1, on the reverse strand, counting down.
ATTGATACAGTAGATCTGTGCATTGTCATTCTTGCTTGCCTGCTTCCTTCTAACCTTGTTCTTATGTAACCATGACAACAGACACGGATTTGAATATTGGACTTTTGTGGGACATTGCGATGTAGGTGTTTGTTCGGTGCCTCGAATCCACCTCAAGGCGCCACCGCGTAGGGACCCTGAGCAAGTCCTTCTCTCGCAATTGCTAATGCGCTTCGTTCTTCGCTCTGTAGTCAGGAGTGCCTCCCAGTTGAATTCTTGAAGGGGCGCTATATAACAAGTGCTCATACATACATTTCGATTACATGCCATACTGATCTGTCATCCGTAATTACTGCACTAGCAATACTTCATATAATGTTACACCTTTAGTATGCTTGTATACGTAAATGTAGTTCAGTCTGTATATTCTGAAGGTTGGATGACTATTGAATATTGATACTCTTCATTTCTTTGCATGCGCAATTGCGCATCGCGGGTTTACTCAAGTTCCATCTTCTTAACAGATGCTAAGTTGTGCAAACGAGTTTGTTTAGTTGTGCTTTGAATTGTATTAGTCATTAAGATGCTATTATTGGAATTCTGGTTTGTAGGTCGGCAAGTACTCGTTAAGAACGAGTTTAAGTACTCGTTAAGAACGGGTTTAAGTACTCGTTAAGAACGGGTTTAAGTACTCGTTAAGAACGGTTTAAGTACTCGTTAAGAACGGGTTTAAGTACTCGTTAAGAACGGGTTTAAGTACTCGTTAAGAATGGGTTTAAGTACTCGTTAAGAATGGGTTTAAGTACTCGTTAATCAATGGGTTTAAGTACTCGTTAAGAACGGGTTTAATTGTTTTCCAACTTTTGTGCTTTTCCAACAGAACATTTCCATTTTTTTTATTGTAAGCGCGCTTGATCCATTTTGACTTCCAAGTTGTAGCATTTTCATAGTGCATGCGGTAGGATTTATTCCATTTTGAGGTTCATTTATTTTAAAATTGTCTTTTTCACATGGTCGGGTTCTCTGCATATTTCTTTGTCATGTTTATTTGATATAAGATATTATCTATGTTAAATAAGGTTATAACATTATGTTTGACTTTAAATAGCATTTTTGACAAGTGTGTAATAGTATACTCTGAAGTTAAATCTTGTCATTTTTAATTTTTCTGTACAAGCCTACATTGGACATAGGCCAACTAACTCACTTCCTTGAATGAAACAAATATTTTATAATGAAATGTAAGCAAATTGAATATAAATATGAAAGTGAACAAAATTAGTAGAACAAATATTTATTGTTGAATATTGATGGATATACTAATCACAGAAGTCTGCAGTTTCTCCAAACCACCTGGTTTTCTAGAAGCCCCTATTTTGCTTAAAGCGATTTTTTCCGGAATCGTTTGACTTGGTATATGACATCTTCCTTACTGAATGTGTTTTTTAATGAATTCTTTTGCTAAGATCATTTATTTGCAGCACAAGAGTAGTCACCACATCGGTGTCTTAATCAATCCTCGTTATCGATGCGCGTAATCTTATTCGTGTAAAAGATTACAGATTGAATGGAGCATTCCACAAACTTGACAGACTTAAGTTAATCCTAATTGTTTCCTAATTGATTCATTATGCCATTGTTTCCCTCCCCAAATTTCAAATTCTGGCTCCAGTGCTCCACCTTAGCTGAAACTAGCTTTTTACGAAAATTGCTTTATTTGCCAGCATCATCTGTATCTGCAAAGCCAGCTTTGACTGAGTGCAATGTACGAGTGAATTGAATGTGTTTGAAGAGATAACTAACTTAACACAAGTCAATCTATTGATTAATGAAACTTCTGCTATATATGTCAAGTGTGTTTCTTTTGGAATGGTCAGAGTATATATGGTTAATGTCTAGTAAATGATATGGTTAATGTCTGGTGAAGATCAATGCCATGATGGCGATAGTGTTTGTCTAAAGTTACCTACTGTCTGATATAAAAGCTCACAGTCTGTGAAATCGCGTGGTTTGATCCTTGAGTATATATTTACGTGGCCCAGAGCCAGTTTTCTTTCTCATTGTTCTTTTTTTATTGTTCTTTCTCATTGTTTTCATTGTAACAGTAGTGTTCAGGTTCACGGATAATCGGATATAAATGTATAATCTCTTTGCTAATCTTTATGGTGCATTCCAGTTTGGGACAGACTTCATATATGCAGTCAGACACATTTGCCCTGAAAGCTCTGATTCAGGGATGCCAGTCTCAATTTTAAAAAGGTCAGATCCGGCCGAAAAAGGCTAGATTGTGGATTTGTCCGAGAAATACACGGATTTTTGCGATTTGAACAAATTTCTGAGAGCCTTTTTTAGTCTTTCGCTCCAAAATCTAAAATTTCTGCTCCAAAATTAAAAAATTGCGACTTTTTCACATTTTTTGTGTATTTTCACCTGAAAATATGTATTTTATATAAAAAAAGTCGGAAAAACCGCTGTGAGAAAAAAAACTGGATCCTGACAGGCAAACCTAGAAACCTAGACGAGACCCAAAAACCTAGATCTAGGTGGAAAAAGCTATGAGTGGCATCCCTGTAGTCAATGATTGTCTGCCGCTGTACTTAAAATACACTATGCTGTCTTGATGGACCTATATGTGTAAATGCATGCATTAATTTATGCAGCATGCATTTCATACAGGTATACCCACTGTTGATGTTCGTTTCATGGCAAAATACATTCACTTATCGTGTGTTTTTCTAAATCTTATTTTAAATGTATTAGAGTATTGGACACTTGTGTTGGCTATGACCATTCAGCCCATGCTGCTTTTCAAGCGTAATGTAATGTAGCTAAATGCAGAACTATTATGGTGCATTTTCGCTTCTAGATGTTATTACTCGAGCATTGATGCTGCAGAAGCACATTCTAAACATTCATTCCTTGTATGAAATCACTGTGATGATGATTAAAGACGGTTTTCTAGTTATCATGACTTTTGACCTGTGTATTCCTGTTTTCTACCGGTATTTGTATGTAGTCGGGAGAGGGTGTCTACGGTGGAGAGGATTGGGAGAACAATTTCCCATGGTTGCCTGAAGTGTGGGAGTGTGTAGGAGGGGGTTCTCGTATGTTAATCAGGACTTTTCTAGTGTACAGTTCTACACAGAATGTGCGGTTCTATAAATGGATTTGTGCAGTTGTGCAGAAGCACTCCTGTGCAGCTAAAAAATAGTGGAAAAGGTAATATTGTCCTCAAATTGTGAGTGATTTAACATGGAGGATGGGAAGGGAAACGAAGGGGTTGTGCGGCTATAAAATTCCTATAAAAGCTCTGATGTTAACTTGCAGTTCTGGGTGACTTCTGATTCTCTTGTATATAACTCGACCAGAGTGGAGGGGTTGTTCTCCCATTCCAGGGGGGTTAGAGGGGCCAGTGTGTGGAATAGGATATATTCAACATCCTTGCAAGTGGCACCATACTGGCATAATTATATACATGTACACGGCAAGTGACTGTCCTTGTGTATAAAATGTCAGTCTAATAAAACTTGTTCTAACTATTTTTCTAGTTTGTTAGAAGATTTTTGTGAACAGACCCAGCTGTGTGTCTTTAGTGACCGATTTGCAGACATAGAAGTGTCCAAAGGGAGTCCTTGCTTTTTTGTAATTGTAATTGTAATCGTACATTTATATAGCGCCCCTCCAAGAGAACTCCTCTGAGGCACTCCCGACCTGACACCAAACCACAATCAAAGTGAATGGTTTTCAAACGCTTGCGGAAATGGGGCAAAGAAAGACAAAGAAGTTCATTACGGAGACTAATAGGTAATTTATTCCAGAAAGACGGACCGACCATAGCAAAGCTTCTGTGCAGCATTGTGGAAGATCGAGCCATAGGTACAACCAGGCGTAGATGCGCTCCATGAGGATTTCTAAAAAATGTGGTAGGAAGATGTCGTCGAAAGTGGACTTGGATTGGTTGAGGGGGTGGGGCCTAAGTTCAATTCTGCCGTCTGCATCTCTGATTGGGGCATCATGGAACAGACGAGTGACTGTTTTGTATTGTATTGTATTTCTTCCCCAACCGTTCAGAGTCTCTTCTGTTGCACAACCACGGCCACGTAGATAGGTTTTGAGAAAAGAAAATGAGGATGAGAGAGGGATTAACAGCTAGAATTTGAGATCGATTTGTTGGGGACAGAGTATTCCAGAGTGAAGGACCAGTTGAGGTAAAGGACCGGAGCTGAGCCATTGTGTGGCGCGGTGATGTGAGTATGTTCGTCGCCTTGCAGCCGGAGGGTTGCAGGTTCGAATCCATATCTCAAGTCGCCGCGTAGGGACCTTGAGCATTGAGCAAGTCCTTCACTCAGTCAAGGTCCCTACACACGGTGGCTTGAAGTGGATTCGAACCTGGCTTCAAAGGACCGAACTTCACCATTACACCACCGCGCCCACTATCAGGCCATGCCGATGATGACCCAACGCAATACAGACTCGTATCTGCCATCTGTGACTGATGTTGGCATTTTAAAGCGCAGGTCTTCCTATAAAAGCTATCAGATTTGTATGCGGACGTCCGCACTGGTCATATAAATCCGCCTCCCCTTGTCCGCAGTAAAGTTTGGATGACCTCTTCCTATCCTCATTTTGCGGACGTCCTTTACAACCGGCATAAAACCAATCAGAAAGAATCGATATAGGAGGAGACGTAAAACTCAGAACATTACCCTCGGCCATTTAGCCCACAACAATGTCGATAATATGTCAGCTATTGAGTTACCATCGGCTTTCACATGAGCGTTAAAAAATCTGCGCGGGTTTACGTTAAATTGTTACATCGCAGAAGAGCACAGGCGGGTTCCTGCAATCGAAAATATCGATAGTTGGCCACAGAGCTCTGCGCCGACCGCGCCGCGCCGGCGCCACCGACAATTCCTGGGCGCCGCCGCCGCCCAATTTTTTTGGTCGGCGTGCCGCGGCCAAGAATTTCTTGGCGCGCCACCGATGCCACGTTGATTCGTCTAGTTTTTTTGCATTTTTCAACTTGCATGATTTCGCGAAAAAATTGTTGCGTCAGTGCGAAGTAGATACTTTTTCTTGTCTAATTCGAATTTTCCGTTTTGACTTTGCAACAGTGATCGCTACTGCAGGCTTGTGATTCCCAATTTCCGACCAGTTGCTACCTAATTCAATTTTTCTTACCATGTATCAAACTCCCACGCTGCATGTGACCTATGTGAAATTGGTAATTAAGCTTTCGAACATTAGGCTAATAGGCCTGTCTATAGCCTATGCACAATGGAGCAATGTTAAGCAATTGGCAAATAGACCTTATTTTGTCAGCAATTTGAGCAACATCTCATAAATGGGATCCGTTTAGGAAAAGCAAGACATTTTTTGCATAAATCAGATGCAACTTATTGTGACTTGACTTGCTTAGATCGAAAGACTTGTACAAGGACATGGATCAGCGTTGGCTGATTCGGTTAAACTACATCGTTTCCTAACAGACACGTACCACTCAAACGGAACTTAGTTGAAACATAATAAATGTAGGCCTAATCACGGAATAGATAAAGCGGCGTTTTATCTATTCTGTGGCCTAATTGCCCGAGACAAATTATAAAGTTTACGATTCGTGTTTTCAATGTGTGGCTAAATTGTGCTTAGGCCTATAGTCTAAATTTTCCTATTACATACCGCCAGGCCATGCAGAAATTTAATATGGCATAGAACCTATATAGGCCTAATCTATAGCATGGAATAGGCCTACGCAGTTTGTATCATAGGTTAAGTATAATGGCGACAGCGAGGTAGTGACACGAGACCCGTTGCGATTGTCTCTTTACTAATAAGTCGTCTGACATCACAATCCTCAGATATGACGTCATCGCACAACGCTATGATTTTAATTTGTTATCTCACTAGTTTCTAGAATGTGGCAGGCTGCAGACTGTGGCGAATAAGACGACAAAAGATGCTGAAAATGAGAAAACGATGACAAAACGATGTAAAAGTTGACAAAATACGGCGAAAGATGGCACAGAGGAAGACGAGCAACAGTTTCCTAATTGATGGGCAGACGATCATCGAAATGAAAAAGAAATTCTTCGATAAGTAAGTAAACCGAAAAAATAATCATTCATTGACTTTAACGACGTCTGGTAAAATTGGTAATTGTGGTAAATTTGAAATTACTAAGCAGAAAGTAATGTGATGCAAGTAAGAAGTAATGGCGTAATTGCAGAACACTGGACCGTTAGTTTAGCAGTTAGGCCTAGGGTCAGGGTAGTCGTCGTGAGCAAGGCCGTAGCTAGGGGGGTGTTTTGAGTGTTTGAACACCCCCCCAAATGAAAAATGTTAAAAATATATAATGCATTCACTGAGACATAATGAAAAAACATGAAATTAGGCGAAATGTAGTGAATGATTAAAAAAGTCATCAGTTTTTTCGGACGAGAAATTTGTAACATTTTCTGAAGATTTTAACCGGATAACTAAAAAAGGTCGTCAGTTTTTTCGGACGGGAAACTGAAGAAACATCCCCCGAAATCAAATTCTGGCTACGGCCTTGGTCGTGAGGGTCGGTTAGGGTCAGGTTAAGCGTCGTGAGTGTCGGTTAGGGTCAGGTTAAACGTCGTAAGTGACGGCTAGGGTTAGTGTCACCATTAGATACAATATACTATACTAAAATCGCTAAAAGCTAACGGTCTCATGTTCTGCAATTACGCCGAAGTAATTAGCTAGAAAGTATGTATCCAAATGAAAAAATGCCTTCTTATAAAACTGAAAGACGTAGACAGACAGGCAGACAGACTGATGCAGACACAGAGACAGATAGACAGATAGAGAAAGTCATGCAAAAACCATAGCAACGGACAGACTGTAGAGTAAAAAAATAGACTGTTTATGACCCTCTGAATCTTGTCAAGGCCGTGGGGACTGTCTCCGATTTTCCAAATTATCTAATGTGCGCAACCGGTATTGTGACGTCATTTTCATCTAGAAACATTGATGTCTTAAGAAGGTCTTGATTTGACGTCATACTTTTGGACCACAGACGTCAACTCGATATAGATAATGACGACTGAAGTGTATTGTGACGTCACAGGCATCAATTGACCCTAGAGAAATAAATAACATATAACCGGTTTAGTTGTGACAGAGTCTTTGCATTCTGTCATTTAGAAACCGTTATAGAGCTGATTGAAAGATACCTGAAAATGAATAAGAGCATGTCATGAAGACGTTTGAAGTGGAATTAGAAGACAGATGAATAATTTGCAAAAGGTAAGTGAGTCGGTTTTATTCGCTTGATTAACCCGTGCACTGTAGGCCATGATAGCTTGGACTCCAACTTCAATCGGCTTACAGCATTTGGCCTATTTTAAGGGATCGAGATCAAGCCAATTAGGATAATAATTATTGGCAATCTGTGTCGGCTGATCGCATATTATATTAGACAGATCAAATTAATTTGCATGTTTATCCTTTGGTAACAGAAATAATTTTTATTCAGATGATGTTTTTTGCATTTTCAAAGTGCGCCTAGATCAGTCCACCTAGCCAGATCGAACAATACATCCTTTGTTTGTATGTGCACTTGTTATAGCGCCCTTCAAGCTCTTTACTCAGAGGCGCTCCCGAATGCAGAGCGGACACTGCATCGGAGTTTCACGAAGCGCTGAGCAATTGTGAGTGAAGGACTTGCCCAAGGTCCTTACACGGCGAGGTGGATCACTGGATTCGAACCTCGAACCTTCCGGCTTCAAGGCAACGACGCTACCACTACACCACCGCGCCCCACCATCACATTTAACTGCATTCATTACATTACTGACAATGTCATACTACAGATGTGGTATGTCCGTGCATAAAATTATGTTAAATATATTTTCGTTTCATTTGTGTGAAGTTTGTAGTCGTAATCGCAGTAATTAAACTCTCAGAATACGGCGCTTATAACAGTTGTGATCGGGCGCCTAAGTAACATGTTATCCGTCGCCTTAAAGAGATGATCAATCATTAAAAAAATAATATCCCATGTCTTTTTGTCTTAAAGAAATGTTAAGGCCCTACATTTTAGCGATGTTGAACCACATTCCTGAGCAGTGGCGGATCCAGAACGTTTCGAAGGGGTCACCAAAATTTTCGCTCTTGGGCAAGGATAAATTTCATCTTTATTCGCCGGAAATTTTTTTTAGTCTTCATAAACTAGTTTTGTAAAGGTCTACTGAACTGATGGGAGGGGCCACGTCCACTTTCCACGCCAAAGTGGCTGGTGAAAAATAAAGAATTTATTTTCTAAATGGGCCATGGCCGGATTGGCTCCTGGATCCACCCCTGTTCCTGAGTAGCAATTTTCCAGTTTTTAAATGTCATGGGTTTTCTTTTTTGTACAGTCTCCAGGAGGAAGGTAGGCCTATGCAATGCTGTGCCGCGTCCGTTGCATTCACAGGTTTCTAATGCATGGCTAGTGTTTTGAGATAAGTTCAGCTCACACTGCAGCGACTACTGAAGGAAGGAAACCTCTCTCTGAAACCTCTGCTTTCTGGCAAAAGACTGACTATAGTACAGGTAAGACCCACCTGTTTATTTCTTTCTCCATATCTATAGCGCCCCTTCAAGATAGCATGTTGTTCGTGTCATGTGTACGGCGCATAGTGAAATAATCTGACTTGATGATACGGTTAATTAGTGTTTCTTGGTTTACTTTATATTTAAGTGAGTATCACTCAGCCCAGGACTTTCTCTTGCTTGTAATTGTAAGTGTAATCGTAATCAAGACGATGCTTGGATTCCGATCTCGGCTATAATGAGTATACTCTGACTTACACTGCATGTCTGCGTTATAACTGAGATGGCAAACGATAAGACTAGTGACACCTGCCATCATAGGCCGAGACTAAGAAAAGAAAGTCGCTTCCATCTCATACCCACAGCTGATTCTAAAGTTTTCTAAGGAACGACATTTCTATACTACTCCGCCTCCTCATTCTTCTTCTGCTCCTCCTTCCCTCCTTTTACCTTCCTCTTCTTCCTCATCCTATTTCTACTTCCTTCGAGGCTCGAATCTTCGTGCACGACTATCTATCCCAACTAAGGTAGCTAAGAAATTCAAGGCCGTAGCTAGGGGGGTGTTTGAACACCCCCCGAAATGGAAAATATAAAAAATAATAGAATGCATTTACGAGCACATGATGTAAAAACCATGAAATAAAACCATGAAACACCCCCGAAATGGAAAATGTAAAAAAATAGAATTAATTGGTGACATTTGTGAAGATTTCGGCCGGATGACTAAGACAAGGTTAGCAGTTTTTTTAACGGGAAACTGAAGAAACACCCCCCGAAATGAAATCCTGGCTACGACCTTGGCTAAGATTATATTAATTCAATTCAAGACAGTTAGAAAACATTTGCTGATCAGTTCTAACTGCAATAATAAGCTACACATTGTGCAGTGGAAGACTGTTTCTAAAACATGAATCGAGATCTTAGAAGATATGAGAAGCAGGTTATTAGCATTTTAAACTTCGTGAAGAGGTGCTCTAGCTAAACGCTTGAGTGAATAACTACATGAGCATCTGAGCGCAACGATCGCTGATCTGGTTGACTGGTACATGAAGCTTCCTGATGACAGATTGTATGGGTGCTGTGCCGACCAAAAAAATCCCGCCAGTGCCGGATAATCTTGTAAGCCAATACTAATGATACATATTTGCCATAACGTGTAAATAAATGACCTTGCTGGTTTTTCTGTTTTTTTTATAGGAACCAGTGGTTGGCGGCACTGATTCTACCGTTTTGGTGAGACGGGGTGTGGGTGTGTGAGGGGGAGGGTTGATTGTGATGCGTGTTACGGTTGCACTGTGGCTCTGTTCGTCTGTGTTTCTGTTACTAGTTGTTTGTGAGTAAGCGACCCCATGGGCCTCTGGCGTGACCTAACATCCCGTAAGCCATGGGGTTTGCTCGTTCGTCTTCGTATTTGTGCCTATAAGTTAGTAGTAGACCTGTCGGGCCTCTGGCGTGGCTTAAACTCCCGTAAGCTCGTTACATGGCAGGGGGCCTCTGGCGGTGCTTAAACTCCCGTAAGCTCTGTTTGTCGGTAGTTTTGTGTTGTTTTAGTTTAGGCTAATCGTTTTCTTTTAGTGAGCCGAGGGATTAGAAGGAGGACGAAAGAAGATCAGTTTAGAAGGAAGAAGAAATTGAGATGGCGACTTATCGGTGATGTGACGAACTGGATGAAGCTGCATATTTCAGACTGAACGATATATATGTACTTGTAATTCTATAGCACATTAGCGATTGAATTCGTCATGAAAAAACACAATTATTGTTTATGATGTCTGTTTGCTGAGACTTTTGTCTAAAATTTAAATCACAGTTATCTGGTGCAGACTTTTGCTACAATTATCAGCATCGCTCTGTCATTTAATACGCCAGGACCAACTTAATGGTATTTATGTATGTATGTATGTATGCATGTATGAATGTATGTATTTATGCATGCATGCATGTATGCATGTATGCATGTACATGTATTTATGCATGCATGGATGCATGTATGTACTATGTATGTATGTATGTATGTATGTATGTATGTATGTATGTATGTATGTATGTATGTGTGTATGTATGTATGTATGTATGTAGGCCTATGTATGTATGTATGCATGTATGTATGTATGTATGTATGTATGTATGTATGTATGTATGTATGTATGTATGTATGTATGTATGTATGTATGTATGTATGTATGTATGTATGTATGTATGTATGTATGTATGTATGTATGTATGCATGTATGTATGTATGGATGTATGTATGTATGTATGTATGTATGTATGTATGTATGTATGTATGTATGTATGTATGCATGCATGTATGTATGTATGTATGTATGTATGTATGTATGTATGTATACATGCATGTATGTATGTATGTATGTATGTATGTATTAGGGTGTCCCACGATTGCGCAGAAAAAATATTTTTCTTGAAACTTTGGATGCAGTCCCTCCAAAAAGTTTCCTTATGGTCCTATAATAACACCTGCCAAATTTTATGCCATTTTATAAATATTTAGAGGTCCCCAAAGCTCATATAATTTGTGCATGGGCGGGCACTTGGGCGGAGAGTTGCGGGGGATAAAAAGGCGGGTCGAAGATTTTGGGCGAACGAATGGCTGAGTCGGCAACGAAAATTTTCCATCTTCTTGCGAGCCAAAAATTTCTGGCGACCTTATTTTAGTCATCACCTCGTCTCGTTCGTTTCATGTTCGCCCCACTTTGGGGGAGGACAAATGCGTGGGCCGTCCCCCTCCCCCACTACATCCGTTGTGGGGTCCGTCCCCTGTCCTTCTTAGGTCTCCGCCCATGGCGCCGCCGCCGCCGCCGATTTTTGTTGGTCGGCGCGAAGCCCCGACCAAAAATGACCGGCGCGCCGCCGCCGACACTCTCGAGTCGGCGCATGGCTCTGGACTTGGCCTATTATCAGGTTTTGATGGATGTCTATAGCATGTATGACTATAGACTGTAGCCTATACCACTATATGTTTTAGGGTCGTCGTACAGGCCCTATAGCACTCTTGCACTCGTACGCCCCAATTGCCAGCTCTGCATGAATTCTAAAACGTGCAGGGCTTACAGTGTAGCTGGACGGTCATGGACAGCGTCCATGCACTTATTTCAAATATGCATACCGTCCTAACACTTATTTCACAGCATGTAAAGCAAAGGAGACTTGGATGGACAACGTCAGAGAAGATCTGGAGAAGATGGATAGCCTATTAGTATGTCAAGAGCAAAGGAACTCACCATAAATAGACAAGTCTGGAGAAGTCACGTGGGAGCCTCATCGTCGTCGCATGACTGACGGAAGAGATCGAGCAAAGACAAAGAATGCTTGTAAACAGGTCGGCCCTCTATCGATAAAATTCGACAGTGGTCCATAGCCTATAATTGACCATAAGTGACAGGATGAACAGCCTCGTCCGGTTTGTGCATTGTCGGAAAACTGACGCGGAAAATGCGGTGCATGACTGGCTGGAGATGACCGACCCTTTGCGTAGGGATCTAACTCAAGCGACACGCTTTCTTGCGCACGCCTCCACCCTGACCACCCCCACACACGCATTGGCCTCATCCAACAAATGGGTAGCGATCCTTAAACGACAGATGTTAGAATCGAAGGAAGGGGTGATAGGTCGCCGTCTTGATATGAACGCAGAGCACCGAGCACCGTCTGCATGCAGGACCTTTTAGATCCATTACGGTTATTGCGCGGATCATTTTATATATATATTTATATATATATATTAGGTCTAGACACTTAGAATTTATCAACGCAACCATCTGAGCATTTATATAATTATATTATATGTTTGTATATAATTATTAACAGAGGAAGACAGACGCAGAAATAGAGACCAACGCAGTCGCTGTCAAGTTGTTTGCCCGAGACAAACATGGTTGCATCGAGGCGTGGAATGCAAAGCTGAGTTGTGATCTTGTGCAACGTTCGTGAATCTAGGCTACGCCACGCCCAATTAAATTAAGCCACGCCCGGTTGAGAGATTAAGCCACGCCTGGTGGAGAGAACACGCCCACTGAAATTAAAGCACGCCCTTGTGGAGAGAACGCATCAACTAAGTTAAGTCACGCCCTGTTGGAGAACGCGTTCACTAAGTTAAGCCACGCCCTTTGGAGAAATCAAGCCACGCCCGGTGGAGATAACACGCCCACTGAAATTAAAGCACGCCCTTGTGGAGAGAACGCGTTCACTAAGTTAAACCACGCCCTGTGAAGAGAACGCGTTCACTAAGTTAAGCCACGCCCTGTGGAGAGGAAACACACCCACTAATTAAGGCACACCCTGTGGAGAGAACACACCCACTAATTAAGCCACGCCCTGTGGAGAGTACACGCCCAATAAATTAAGCCACGCCCTGCGAAAAGAACACGCCTGCTAAATTAAGCCACGCCTTGTGGCCTGTGGAGAATTCACCTCAAGTCGCCGCTTAGGGACCTTGGGCAAGTCCTTCACTCGCAATTGCTCAGCTCATCGGCGTGAAACCCCGATGCAGTGTCCGCTCTGTAGTCGGGAGCACATCTGAGTAGCGAGCTTGAAGGGGCGCATACAAACTGCATGAATCCCATGCCGAGCAGCGCATGGCTGAGAGTATACATGCATACACTCGACTTCCGCATGCATTCATCCACAACAGCACTTTGGACTTTTTCTTGTGTTTTGACGACACATAGCCTACAGCAACCGGATCCTAAATAAATTGCGACGCTGCTGCTAATCAAACCCGTCTCATGCAGACGGCGGCGATGACGTCACCGGTAACGACATAGACGTGACTCAGCATGAGACGTTGACGGTGACCAGCGGCCTTCGGTCCACCGTTCGTCCGCCCGTCCGTCGGTCGGTCGGTCGCTGAAGACGACGGGACCGCTGACCGTGAGACGGTGAGATCGTATGGAGGTTCTGCGGTAACGATGCTGCATGCTGCTTCCGTGTTGTGTGTCCTGGGGCGGGTCGGTCCTTTGTATAGTGTGCATATACATGTGCGAATGCATTGTGAGTGTACATGTACGTAAACCCAGCAGAGCCTATACTTGCATATATAGCTGCGTATACACCCATGCGGATACATGCATGCATATCTCCATACATGCATACATACATGGTGTCCCGGAGGTGCATTGGATAACAATGGCATGGAGATCCATCCGACCATCCATCCATCCATCCATTTATCCATCCATCCATCCATCCGTCCATCCATCCATCCATCCGTCCATCCATCCATCCATCCATCCATCCACCCATCCACCCATCCATCCATCGGTCTATCTGCATGTGTGTACACAAAATTATATATATATATATATATATATATATATATATGCACGAAATTGCAGTAGACAGTTTCTGATCATAACATTGCACGCTGCCTGCATCTATATAATGCGTGTCTTAATAGAACATGGACGTAAGGGTATTAGCGCTGCCTGGCGGTCGGCGGTTGGACGGTTGGACCTATCGTCTAACTTGATCGAGCGTTGCGCACAAGTGATTATCAGACGTCACTTGACGTCATGTCCGGCGGCCACTTGTTCGTCATTAGACGTCGCCACCTATCGGGCGAGAGAAGAAACTGAAAAGAAGTCTGGGAAAATAGCAGAAAGAATGACGAAAACAGGAATTATTATGCGAGAAGTTAAAAACAAGAAAAGGATTTTCTATCTATCTAGACTTAGGCCTATAGGATTTTTCTCTTGTTGTCAGCATAACTGGAACGAAATTTTTAACACAGACACATTCAGCTGGACAAGAAGACGACGCTTTCCAGTAGGCATCCAGCCATCCACTCTGCAGTGTAGGCCTAAGTGCGCCACTGTGGAATTCCTATTTTCAATTAATAGTAGGCATAATTTCCTTTATCGAGCAATCTGGTTGACAGACCGCAACTGGTTACAGTGTAGGCCTACAGTTATGCAATTGAAACAATTCACACAAGAAAACACCAATCACAAATCTTAACTAGCCTACAAAACGAACAGACGGCCTACAATACAAGGGTGCCAAGTGCCAACAGCATCCTACAAAGCACGTCTATCCTGCGGGGGCTTCAGGAATCGAACTCAAGTCCACTATTCTTCATGCCATTGCATTATCCAATGTGCAGGCGGCTCCCACCCCACTGTGTAATTTCTAATTTCACCTGTGGAATTCTTATTTCAACTGTGGACATGGAATTCCTATTGTATTTTCAACTGTCTGCTGTAGGCCTACTTTTCGATTCCAGGGCACTGGTCTGCATACAGGCGTTGGACTTGACGCCATAACTATACTTATAAACTCATTCGGCACGTGGTACCGTCGTCCCTTTCGATAGGACTTACGCGACCAGATGTAGTTTACTCTCTTCCGCCCGGTTTAGCGTCAGCTGCCACCTCGCACCGGTCAGAAAGAGTCTGCAGTCGATGTCGCACTATATAAGATGGCAATGACACAGCGTTCACCCTAGGATGGCAGTGACACAGCGTTCGCTCTAGGGTTGCAGTGACACAGCGTTCGCTCTAGGACGGCAGTGACACAGCGTTCGCTCTAGGGTTGCAGTGACACAGCGTTTGCCATAGGATAGCAGTGACACAGCGTTCGCCATAGGTGGCAGTGACACAGCGTTCGCTCAAGGATGGCAGTGACACAGCGTTCGCCCAAGGATAGCAGTGACACAGCGTTCGCCATAGGTGGCAGTGACACAGCGTTCACCATGGGTGGCAGTGACACAGCGTTCGCTCAAGGATGGCAGTGACACAGCGTTCGCCATTGGATGGCAGTGACACAGCGTTTGCCATAGGATAGCAGTGACACAGCGTCGGTTCGCAGCGGTCGCGTTTCTTTGCTCGATTCCGGAGAGACTCTATTGGAGAGAAAGAGATCGGTGTGGCGTCCGAAAGGGTCGCCCTCAAGGTTGCCGACAGCTGCA
Source organism: Lumbricus terrestris (assembly GCA_949752735.1). Lineage (NCBI taxonomy): Eukaryota > Metazoa > Annelida > Clitellata > Crassiclitellata > Lumbricidae > Lumbricus > Lumbricus terrestris. The sequence goes on along the minus strand of OX457048.1, from coordinate 32,342,148 downwards.
GTAAAGGTTGGACAAATGAAACGGTAAATAATTTGCTTTTGACGCCCGTCACCGCTACGAGCTCCTTGGCGCCAGTTGTTGTGTGCTAAGTTAAGCGAGTTTTGGGTCTATTTTTCTCGGCGGCTTTGGACACGATGGGCGGCTACTCCAGAAGTAGTACGGCGCAGGCACAGACATGTCTGCTCGTCGTCTTTTCGATTGCTCTACACAACGCCCGAACTCTTCTACATTCAGGTGAGGTGGGAAATCTGAACAAAGCTGATGCTCATGATGATGATGATGATGATGATGATGATGATGATGATGATGATGATGATGATGATGATGATGATGATGATGATGATGATGATGATGATGATGATGATGATGATGATGATGATGATGATGATGGTGGTGGTGGTGGTGGTGGTGGTGGTGGTGGTGGTGGTGGTGGTGGTGCATGGTGATGGTGGAGGTGAGGATGATGATGATGATGATGATGATGATGATGATGATGATGATGATGATGATGATGATGACGACGACGAGGATAATGATGATGATGATGATGATGATGGTGGTGGTGGTGGTGGTGGTGGTGGTGGTGGTGGTGGTGGTGGTGGTGGTGGTGGTGGTGGTGGTGGCGGCGACGACGACGACGACGATGATTCGTGTTTATGTCGATGACGATAACAGGTAAAATTCCAAAATACGTTTTAATTACTAAACCTCAGATAAGTTTGGACAAGACCATGGCGTGAGATACTCAGAAACATCGAGCATGATACGTATACAGGCATGTAATTCAGTAATCTGTGTATACGGTCTACCGTCTACATACTATAGTAGAAATACGTATTCCAAATGTATTCCAAATGTGCGCTCGTGAAGAAACCGGTGCCCTTCGCCTATATTGAGATTTCGCGTTGCGCTTAGAAAATTCGGAGTTAGCGATTCCGATCAGGATTGCAATAGCGATAACGATTTAGAATGGGATGAATAATGATGTTGACGACGAGAGATCCAGAATCAGCCGTAGACCTACAGTAGCCCAATCACCGCAGTGAGCTTCGAATCATGTCACAAGTTCTGTGCAGTTAAAACTAGCAAAAAGGTCATTGTCATCCGATTGAAAGTAATTCCCTTCCCTTCCCATACCATGAAGGATGGGAAGGGAAAGAAGGGGTTGTGCAGTTCTAAAAATTCCTTAAAAACAGCCCTGGTTTAAGTGTTTTAACTGTACAGAAGTGCTTCTACAACTGCACAAATCCATTTATAACTGTACATTTTGTGTACAACTGCACGTTAAAAAACCCTGGCATTTCTTGTGGGGACCTACTACATGTAGACTATATATATATCCAGGGCTGTTTTTAAGGAATTTTTAGAACTGCACAACCCCTTCTTTCCTTTCCCATCCCCCATTGTAAATTACTCTCAATCGGAGGAAAAATTTAATGACCTTTTTCAACTAGTTTTAACTGCACAGAAGTGCTTCTACATTTTTCTACAACTGCACAAATCCATTTAGAACTGCACATTTTGTGTACAACTGCACGTTAAAAAAGTCCTGACTATATCTTAAATGATGATGTTAAACAATAAAATAATGGCATCAGCTATATAGACGAATCCTTGAGAGTTGGCAGAAAACGTAAGGAATATCGGGAAAAAATAAAAAAATAAGAAACGTAATAACATGCAGACTACAGTAAATAAGTAAATAAAGTTACATACAAAATTTTAAAAAACGAAAAAAATGTAACAAATTTTATAAAAACGAAAATACGACGTTTTTTGGGGGAGAATAAAAACGAAAAAACCCGGTTTTTTACAACTGTGGTGGACACTGAGGCGAGCAAGCAACGGCGGGAAGTCACGTACTGCACCACCATACATGATCTTGATGCATATGCGAAGATGACATGAAAACTGCGTATGCGTGGTGTTTGCACGCGCGAAAGAGAGAGAGAGAGAGAGAGAGAGAGAGAGAGAGAGAGAGAGAGAGAGAGAGAGAGAGAGAGAGAGAGAGAGAGAGAGAGAGAGCATGCGTGTGTGTGTGCGTGCGTGCATGTGTGTGCGTGTGTGTGTCACAGTGTATGTGTGTGTGTGTGGAAGTGTGTGTGTGTGCATCTTGACATTTATGCTTTCACAACAAAACGCTTAGGCGTTTGCCGCACAGCGTCTCGAGAATAAACGCTCCATTACATACAAATATATATATAATATTAGTCATATATATATATATTGATATATATATAAAATTTATATATATTTATATAATTATATATATATATATTGACCATCACACCTTATATACATTGAGCTTATACATGTGTATAAAATTTATATATATATATATATATATATATATATATATATATATTGACCATCACACCTTATATACATTGAGCTTATACATGTGTATAAAAATTTATGCGTGGACAGAGTAAATGCGTGACAGAGAATTGCAGAGGCATGGAGAATTAACGAGAGACAGAGACACAGAAAAGAGGGAAAGTGCGGCAGGCAAGCAAGACAGTGACACAGAAAGAAAGACTTAGAAAGAGAGAACAGATGGAGAGAGGCAATGAAGAAGAGAGAGAAATTGAATAAGAGAGACACAGATAGACACACAGACACACAGACACACACACAGACACAAACAGACACACAGATGGAGAACGTAAAGCGATCTCTTAAATTCCATCTGTCATTTCGTCAATAGTCGAGTGAGCTCTGCAGGAAAGAGGAGCTGGGAAAGAGAGGGAAACAAACATAGATACAGAGAGGGAGGGAGGCGCAGACAGACAGCAAGACAGACAGCAAGACAGACAGCAAGACAGACATCAAGACAGACAGACAAAGAGAGAGACTGACAGACTGACTGACAGACAAAGAAAGTGCGAGCGAGTGAGAGAAAGTAGAAGAGCATTAAAAGGAACGTGAGCAAATGAGTGAGTGAGTGCATGAGTGGGTGAGAGGGAGATAGGGGAAGAGAGGGAGAGAGAAAAGAGAGAGAGAGATGGGGAGAGGGAGAACGAGAGAGGTAGACATACAGAAACAGAGACAAGGAAAGAGACAGACAGACAGACTTACAGACAGAGTGTGAGACACACACTGAGACACAGAGACAGAGACAAAGAGAGAGACAGAGACAGAGACAAAGAGAGACAGAGAGAGACAGAGACAGAGAGAGAGAGAGAGAGTAAGAAATTTATCCATCGACGTTGAATGACGGCGACGTCTTTGGTTGGTGAGCTGAGAAAGGATGGGGAGCTGCTGCAGCAGTTGTGGCTCTAATGCGTCCAACCGTCTCCCCATCCCTTCCCTCTTTCCATCCTCCCTTCCTCCCTCCTCTCTTCCTCTCTCCCTCCCTTCCACTCAAACATGGACACGTATCCACCGACTGACCGCTTGACCGATCTGAGACGCCGAGGGAAACCGGGAAGAGAAGGGAAGGAACGGCTGGAAGACTGGAAGGCTGGACAGGGCGGATGAATGGGAGAATGGCAGGAGGCGGTGGATGGATGGATGGATGGGTGGGTGGAAGGAGGCGGTGGATGGATGGATGGGAGAATGGCAGGAGGCGGTGGATGGATGAATGGGAGAATGGCAGGAGGCGGTGGATGGATGAATGGGAGAATGGCAGGAGGCGGTGGATGGATGAATGGGAGAATGGCAGGAGGCGGTGGATGGATGAATGGGAGAATGGCAGGAGGCGGTGGATGGATGAATGGGAGAATGGCAGGAGGCGGTGGATGGATGAATGGGAGAATGGCAGGAGGCGGTGGATGGATGGATGGGAGAATGGCAGGAGGCGGTGGATGGATGAATGGGAGAATGGCAGGAGGCGGTGGATGGATGAATGGGAGAATGGCAGGAGGCGGTGGATGGATGAATGGGAGAATGGCAGGAGGCGGTGGATGGATGAATGGGAGAATGGCAGGAGGCGGTGGATGGATGAATGGGAGAATGGCAGGAGGCGGTGGATGGATGAATGGGAGAATGGCAGGAGGCGGTGGATGGATGAATGGGAGAATGGCAGGAGGCGGTGGATGGATGGATGGATGGGAGAATGGCAGGAGGCGGTGGATGGATGAATGGGAGAATGGCAGGAGGCGGTGGATGGATGAATGGGAGAATGGCAGGAGGCAGTGGATGGATGAATGGGAGAATGGCAGGAGGCGGTGGATGGATGGATGGGAGAATGGCAGGAGGCGGTGGATGGATGAATGGGAGAATGGCAGGAGGCGGTGGATGGATGAATGGGAGAATGGCAGGAGGCGGTGGATGGATGAATGGGAGAATGGCAGGAGGCGGTGGATGGATGAATGAGAGAATGGCAGGAGGCGGTGGATGGATGAATGGGAGAATGGCAGGAGGCGGTGGATGGATGGATGGGAGAATGGCAGGAGGCGGTGGATGGATGAATGGGAGAATGGCAGGAGGCGGTGGATGGATGGATGGGAGAATGGCAGGAGGCGGTGGATGGATGAATGGGAGAATGGCAGGAGGCGGTGGATGGATGAATGGGAGAATGGCAGGAGGCGGTGGATGGATGAATGGGAGAATGGCAGGAGGCGGTGGATGGATGAATGGGAGAATGGCAGGAGGCGGTGGATGGATGGATGGGAGAATGGCAGGAGGCGGTGGATGGATGGATGGGAGAATGGCAGGGGGCGGTGGATGGATGGATGGGAGAATGGCAGGAGGCGGTGGATGGATGGATGGGAGAATGGCAGGAGGCGGTGGATGGATGGATGGGAGAATGGCAGGAGGCGGTGGATGGATGGATGGGAGAATGGCAGGAGGCGGTGGATGGATGGATGGGAGAATGGCAGGAGGCGGTGGATGGATGGATGGGAGAATGGCAGGAGGCGGTGGATGGATGGATGGGAGAATGGCAGGAGGCTGTGGATGGATGGAGGGAGGGAGGGATGAATGGGTGGATGGAGGGATGGAGGGATGGGTGGATGGAAGGATGGGTGGATGGAGGGAGGGAGGGATGAATGGGTGGATGCCACTGGATGGGTGGATGGAAGGAGGGATGGATGGGTGGGTGTGTGGGTGGGTGGATGAATGGATGGAGGGGTGGAGGTAAGCGTGGATGGATGGATGGATGGATGGACGGATGGATGAATGGGTGGATGGATGGATGGAGGGATGGTTGGATGGATGGATAGAAGGATGGATGGATGACTGGCTGGTTGGCAGGATAGATGGATGGGTGGATAACAGACGTATGAATGAATGAATGAATGAATCAATGAATGGATGAATGGAAGGATAAATGAATGAATGAATGAGCGAACGAGCGAACGAACGAACGAATGAATGAATGAATGAATGAATGAACGAACGAATAAACGAATGAATGAATAAATGAATGAATGAATGAATGTATGTATGAATATAGTATAGATGCATTTTTGGATGAATGATGTCTGGATAAATAGACGCTCGCAATCACGCGCGACGTGTTAGTGGATTTCTGGTCGGTTGAACGAATAAAGACACGCGGCTGCAGAGATGCCCGACGTATTGATAAATGGTGGGAGATCAGTTGGGAAGGAAGGATGAATGGAGGAGCGGAGAAGCAGAGATGAAGTAGGGGAGCGATGACCATAGAAGATGTTGATCTGGACCCCGCTGAGTCCACCCCCACCCCACACCCCCCACCTCCGGGGATTTTCGCCTCCTTTCAATCGGAAGTCTACATCGCGGCTGCAATTCAAGACGACGACGACGACGACGACAACGACGACGACAACGACGACGACCACAACGACAAGAGTGATGATGGTGATGGATGATTGTCGTCGCACAACAACGACACCGTTGTCGGCGATGATGATGACTGATTCGCGTGGATTGTAAGATTGCATAAGAAGCATGCAGCAGAGAAAGCATACATGATTTAGAGTAGGCCTATATACAAGGATATAATATTTATATGTATATTATTGAGAATGGCTTTTGTGTATTATATATATATATAGTTATTTCGTTTACATTACATATTGTAATAGTAATCAGTAATTTATATAGTGTCATTTCAAGAGAAACTCCTCGGAGCCGCTCCCGACCCAACGTCACTAAACCGTGCACGATCAAAGTGAGCGATTTTCAAATGCTTGCGGAAAATTATGGAAAAAAGACCAAGAAGTTAGTCCATAACGGAGACTGCTGTGGGTAACTTATTCCAGAAAAACCATGAACCGACCGACCATAGGAAAGCTATATATCCTGTGGATTTATGATCCTATCATGTTTGCATGTGCACTTGTTATAGCGCCCCTTCAAGCTCCCTACTCAGAGGCGTTCCCGACTACAGAGCGGACACTGCATTGGAGTTTCACGCCGAAGCAATTGCGAGTAAAGGACTTGCCCAAGGTCCCTACACGCGGCGACTTGAGGTGGATTCGAGCCTGCAACCCTTCGGCTGCAAGGCGACGAACATACCCACTACGCCACCGCGTCCCACATGCATTGCATATTATATTATCCCATGCATAGGCCTACACACATTCCGCGCATTGCATATATCCCATGCTTTGTATCTGTCGCGGAAATGCCGGAAAAGCGTCGTAAGAAATGCCGTTGAAAATTAATCTGACGAAATCCCCTCTCAATACATTTGGAGTTATCGGCCGTTCGAGAATCAAGTTTTTTGCGCAAAAAAAGTACGATGGATGTATGATCCTAGATTCCTAGCATTTGTATTTTTTGTAACCCCGCCTCTCGTATAAGATGAATCGTTCAGAGTCGGTCACACTGACCTGGCTGACCAAGACTTCGAGAGCAGAAGCAGGTTTGGAGAAAGAAAAGGCAGAGATTAAGAGAGTGATGGTGTCACGGGATATTCTATCCCCTCCTTAAAGCTATCCGGGGGGTGAATTAATCTATCACAGCGGATGGAAAATTCCGGTGCATATACCTTATTCTGTCCTTACTTCAGACTTACCTTAAGGCTTATTCCCCCTCCTCTGCATTGATGATTGATGCCCCTCATTGGGAGCAAATGTCCATGGTGAAGTTAATTAATAATAGCATAAACCTCCTTATCTTCATGCTCTTTATGTAAGTTTCTCATGCAATGTAACCAGTGCTGAAAGTGTGGAAAAAAGTGCCTGGACGCTCTTTACCTTTCCAAAAGAAGTGCATGCATGGGCGCCCTTACCAGTTCAGGCTGTGCTGGCCAATAAGTTGCATGACGACTTTCTTATTTTAAAATTGTATTGTATTCTATATAAGCATTTATAAAGCGCTATTCAGAAGCTAATGAGTGCATGGACGCCGTCCATGACCATCCAGCAACACTTTAAGCCAAGAATGTAACGCGAATCTTCGAAAATTTCTCAACGCCCATAAAATCCACGCCACGTAGGTCAGCCTATATCACCGGCGCTATATAAAATCAAGACCACAGCAGCAAGGCTTCTCTGTTCGTTCCGATATGAGAGGAAGTCAAACTGAGAAGACGGTGTGATACCACGGTAGTGATTGGTAATGATGTCGGTCGTGTGGTGGCGCAAGAGTAGACTATAGATTTACAAACAAGAATCTACCGCTTTTTGTTCATTGGTGTTCTTGTTATAGATTCTTTTCTTTCTTTCTTTCTTTTATCGGTTTTGTTTCGTTAAGTTCCTCTTGATTATCTATTCTTCTTCTTGGTCCATGGACGGAGACTTAGTGGGATAGGGGGACGGTCCCCCTCAATGGATGTGGTGAGGGGATGGCCCATGCATTTGTCCCCCCTCAATCTCGTTAAGTGTTTAAATGTTAAGACATGTACAGTACACACTCCACGAAACACACTGTGATTTCGTAACGTTAGAAGATAGAAGAAGAGATCTTCGAACAAAATGAGGTGATGACCAAAACAAGGTCATCGACTTTTTGGCAGAGAAAATTGGGTTTTTCATCGACATTTTGGACGGACGACATAAAAAGGTCGTCAGAAATTTGTGCCTGTAAAAAGCTGGAAAATTTTCGTCGGCGTCTCGGTCGTTCGTCCGCCCAAAATCTTCGGCCGCTCGTTTTCGTCCCCCGCAAGTCTCCGCCCAAGTCTCCGCCCATGTCTTGGTATTTTTTCCTTCTGTCTTTTTTCCTTTTGTCTTCTATCCGTGAAGCTCTTCCACTATTGATGTTTTGTTAGAGTTGCTTTACTTCCCTAGTGACTCGAAGAACAACAAAGATAGTCAATGTAGACCTAATGTAGCCTATAATTATTCCTTGTTGAGTGCGATGTTTAGTGTTAGATCCAAATAAAGGTCCGACATTGAATCCACATTCTACAAACTGCGTGTAGTGAACAGAATAGGCCCATTTCTTTTATTCAAATCAGTCTAATCAGATAATAACATGGTTCAAAATATTCGCTCAATGCTGGCCCCCTCTTGTCGGGACTTCTTTTATCTGTGTATCCTTGCACAAGCCAACTGGCGATTTGGTCATATGAGTCAATTGACCGTTTTATATTTTCTTCTTCGCCACTTTTGTTTTCTGACTGTGAACCTGGGAGCAATAAATTAAATATAATTATCAAATCTGTAATATGAAAGTTTAAAAGGTTATATATTATGATCCCAGAATGTATGCATGTTTACGGTTTACTCTGTTAGGCCCCCTAGGTATATTCATTATTCAATACTTATTTTCGAGTGGATGTGTGTGTGTTTTTGCGTAGGTTTAGGCAGCCAGGATGAAGTGTTGTTGGTGGATAGTTTGATGATCGGATACAATCCTCTGATCCGCCCAGTGCGCAACCTCACGGAGACAGTCACCGTCAAATTCGGATTGGCCATGATACAGCTCATCAATGTCGTAAGTCCATGAGATGTCTGTCTGTCTGTCTCTGTCTGTCTGTTTGTTTGTCTTAGTCTCCGTCTCTGTCTCTGTCTCTGTCTCTCTCGCTCTCTCTCTCTGTCGATTTCCTTCTCTCTGTCTGGCTGTCTGCCTGTCTTTCTGTATTTCTATTTTCTGTCTCTCTTCTTTACTCCCCCTCTCTCTCCTTCTCTTTGTCTGTTTTTCTGACTGTCTCTCTCACCCTCTCAGTCTCTCTCAGCTTGTTTTCTCTCTTTTTCTCTTTTTCTCCCTCTGACTCTGTTTCTGTCTCTCTCTGACTCTGTCTTACTTTGTATGTCTCTCTCTCCTCCCCCCTCTCCTCTCCCATTGTCTGTTTGCCTGTCTGCCTCGCTTTCCTCTCTCCCCCTCTGTCTGTCTGACTGTCTCTACTCTCTTTATCTGTGCTTGCCTGACCTTTCTGCTTCTGCGTATTCTAGCTAGTGTATGGCTCTAGCTTATTCTCCGGCGTTGTGTTGTTTCAGAGAGGCTGTCCAGATATTAATTTTATATTAATAAATATCATGCATTTGTGCATATTATGCCTATTTAAAATTAGGTTGACTTTGTAGAATATAATATATACTAATTTCTACACATTATATACACATGCATATAGGCCTACATTTAGCGTGTAGGCCTAATAGCTCATCTACATAGTCTATGGAAGCATATATCGCATGCAGACTACACGTGTATGTTTTGTATACAGAATATAAATCAGTCTGCACGCGGACTGGAATTGCCTCGCATTTGCAGACGTTTTGATTTGCAAGGGGCAATCAACCGGGTAAACATGGTCCTATCTGTAGTATAGTTGAGCGCAAGAACTGAGCATCGGAGCCCTCCCCGGCCGACGCCAGATATCTATGGATGACCGGCTTAGTGTAGGCCATAAACCTATTAATTAACGTGCGCCTCGTAAATCTATAGTTCCTGGCAGAAAGACCGTGCTCTGAGATCAAAGTGGACCTGTACATGTTGTGTAGCCTATACACCCATGCAGACGATGGTGGGCTGCCGAATACAGTTTGTGTGGCTCATTGGCTATAAAGGAGTTGGAGCAATTCGCTCCAGTGTTGCAACGTCTGGCTCCCAGGATTCGATTTTAACTCCGCCACTGGTTGCACTCGGCAATAGTGTTGTTTTAATATTGCCCCAATTTTAGTTTTAGTTTTAGTTTTGATTGCTAGTCTTAATTTTAGTTTTAGTTTTAGTTTTAATTGTTGCTGAATATTAGTTTTAGTTTTCGTTTTCGTTTTTATGGATCAATTTTAGTTTTAGTTTTAGTTTTCGTATGCCAATTTTAGTTTTAGTTTTAGTATGCCAATTTTAGTTTTAGTTTTAATAATCTGGGGCTACACACTCGTTAGCAGTGAATACCGTTTCGTTCCTTGAATAACCTATATTGATACAAATCAATACGAAGATGTGCTGAACATACATGTAAAACGTGATCATTATGTGAAATGTCATTTGCTGCCCAATTGATAAATACCTCAGCATTACAGTTCGTAACTTTTTTGGAATTAATATAACATTTTATGACAACGATATATGCAGTTGCTCACCACAGGAAGGTCAAAATTACGTATCAACCCTGATCGTACATGTAAATAATTATAGTGTCCCTCAGTGATATTTTAGTTCTTATATTAATTCTACTTCTAGGTCTTATTCACTTCTGTTGACGTGATTTTACTTCTACTTCTAGTTCTCAAATAATTTTGCTTCTTCCAGTTACAGTTTTTATATAGTTTTACCTATCCGTACACTTATCAGTTTTTATCACTCTTTGATATCCCAGGTAACGGGCCGAGGGAATTATTGTTTCTGCTATGCATGTGGAGTCCATAGAATAATGATACGCATCACTGGCGTGAAGAGCAGGTACAATGTACATGTAGGATGCAGGGTAGATGCCCGCTATCATCCCAAAGACCACTCAGTCTATCATGCGCTAGAACGCTAGTCTGGATATATGAATGCAAAACTAAACATCCCAAAATGGAATATTGTAATGTGAAGTGAATGAATGAGAATAATATGATATTGTGCGACAATTCACGCAGTTCTAGCAGGATTTTACACAATTAAATAAAGGTCACAGGCAAAGCATATCAATGAGAATTTTTTAGGACTGTAAAATCTAAGACTTACTCTTACTTCGGGTCAAACAAAGTGGTCCGTTTCCTTGTTTGGCCTCAAAATATATTGCTACAGAAATTCTCCTAGACTAATAAATTTCACCCTGGATATTAGATCCTGGCCAGGGACTTCTCTTGGTTTCTCTCTCGAAGGGCAATCCTAGGCTGAGTAGGCTCTTATCTACACCAATAATTGTTACATGTTTAACGACACTGCCATATCGAAGATGATTAGTGTCGCCACGCCATTTAGGTCCCCGTGGACGGACCGTGCTAGCCCGAGATTTGAATTTTATCTACACCAGAGACGACTATACTTTTCATAGCCAGCCACAGCAAGACAGAGTCTTCTTTCCAGCGGACAGCCATTGTTCACTCTCACGTGCCTCACCATTGTTTCTCCCTATTCACTGGCCAATCATATCTTACCTAACTCCACTTGTCACCCTGCCTGTCGGCCCTGCAAGGCTTCCTCACTCAGACAATCACTGTCCTGCATTACTCTGATTTGCATATTAATAGCCCCTAATCCCCAAACCGGTTTGGACAGGTTTAGACCCATAATTATGACCCCGGGTATACAGGTAAAACGACCCACTTGTGAGTAATCTCCTTCCTCACAATACTAAAATACGCCAACAATACTAAAATACGCCATTTGCACAATACGCACAAATAAGGAAAGTAAGGCGAAATTACGAGCAAATTATTTAGTTTTCGTTTGGCCAAATATCGTTTTAGTTTTCGTTTGATCAATTTTCGTTTACTTTTAGTTTTGATTGTTGCATATTTCGTTTTAGTTTTAGTTTTCGTTGTCAGCGTGTTTTAGTTTTAGTTTTCGTTTTCGTTAACGAAAACGTTTCATTTTCGTTAATTACCATTTTCGTTTTCGTTTTTGTTAACGAAAACAACACTACTCGGCAAGTGCCAGTCCCAGGCCTGGGTAAAGGAGGAGGGCGACACGAATCGTCTTTGAAAATAATGGCAGTGTCATTACGCAGCGAGAAGCGAGGATTTGTTTTCTGACGAGTAGGGTTGCTGTATATAGGTGTTCGTCAAGCGTTTCCAAGGGTATAATATTTAATTCTCTAAGATCCTGAGTTTTAGTGGATTATTCAAGCAACAGAGCAGCACCAACACTGGAACAGCATTTGAGCCAAAGACTATAATTATTCATCTCAGTTAACTGGAACACAATTTTACTTCATCCATGCAAATAACCGACTCCGATTCTTCTAAAGCTCTGCAGTGATGACCACCCTTTATCCTTTATTTTTTTTTATCGCATTTGCTATATCGCTCCTTCAAGCTCTCTACTCAGAAGCGTCCCCGACTACAGCACGGACTCTGGATCGGAGTTTCACGCCGAAGCGCGCGAGCAATTACGAGTGAAGGACTTGATGAAGGTCCATATACTCGGCGGCTTGAGGTAGATTCGAACCTGGAACCCTCCGCCGCCTCCGGCTCCAAGGCACCGAATCCACCACTACACCACCGTGCCCCAAAGAAGACTTGAATTGTCAGAAGCCCATCTCGGGCCTCCCCCGTCCTTTAGTTTTCACTGTAACAGGCATACACTTATCAAAGTGTCGCGATCATGATCTGTATAGTTCCCCAGATTAATACTGCGCAATATGCGCAGTTAAATTATTTCATGCATGATGCACTTCGAGGCTGTAGCTAAGGGGTGTTTGGGGGTGTTTGACAGTGGCGTAAATACATGTAGTATAAGGAGGGTTTCAAGGGTTAGGAAAAAGTTTTTCAAAGGTTATTTACCCACTTAAATTAGAAAAAAGAAAACAATTGCTTGTAGTAACAATTTTTTTCTTACTTTATTCCCTTCGTCACTTTATTCCCTTTTCATTTACTGTGATATTGCTGGGCTGTTGTCAGGAAGGGCATCCGGCCAGGCCATAAATCCCCAAACCCCACCCCACCAAAAATGTCTGGCTACCACTGGTGTTTGAACACCCCAAAATGAAATAATGTTAAAAGTGAAATTGTGCATTTACTAGCACATGACGTAAGAAATGCAGTGTGCAATGTATTGACCGTCCAGAGCTCAGGACGCGCCTCCAAACCCCTTAGTCAGTTGATTTGGTTGCTTGTGGGCTTGCTCACGGTCGTGCAGACAGTAGACACCACCTCCCGAAATAAAATCCCGACAACGGCCTTGATCAAGGGCGGATACAGAAATTTTCGAAGGGGGGGGGGGCAAAATTTTCGGTCTTGGGACTCGGGACAGGGAACAATTGTCTTCTTGGTCGCCGAAAAATCTGATGACCTTTTTAGTCGTTCGGACCTCTTATACGGGCCTCGTGGACGTGGGGAGGAACCTGTGGAACTACTCATGGGGGGGGACGTCAACTTTCTGAGCCAAAATAGTTGAAATAAAGAAATTTCTGAATGGGGAGCCATGGCCGGATTGCCCCCTGGATCCGCCCCTGGCCTTGATGCACTTATATGTATTACTCTCTTACCTTATACTTTAAGTTTACGGTACCTCACTTTACGTTAGGCTATTGCTCCTCATTTTAGCTAACATTTCAATCTTCTCCTTCTGACGCTCTTCTCTTTTTCTCATCCATCTCTCTCCAGGGTTATACCTTAATTTGTCATATATCTTTCGAACGGGTTTCTTCTGCAAATGTGTAACTTTGGCAATTACACCAATTCGCCTCCAGTTTTCATCAACCGGAGCCACCCCACGGTCCACCCCACGCGTCCAGTCTCCGTGGACGACACTCCGGTAATCAAATGACGTGTGCAATTTCCGCAAGCCATTATATTTTATGCATGCACCATTGTAGAGACAGCGACGCGCCATCGACTCAGGTATTTGTTCCTTAACCAGCCGACAGATTGAAAGCGGAAATGCTTCCCATCAAAAGACGTTAACGCTGCTGCAGTTATATATATAGCTCGGTCGTGTTCATATTTACATAAACTGTCTAGTGGTTGCGTGGTTACTTCTAGGCATGATATTTAGGGGCCACGGCAGCTTATTAGTTTGACGTCGCCACTGATGGAAAAGCAATTTCGAGAAATGCGTCCATAGTATATTCAGTGTCATTAATTTTTGTGTATGAAATTAGGCTGAAATTTTGGACGACAGTTTCTTGAGGGGCGCGGTGGTGAAGTGGTATATTCGGTGCCTTGGATCCGAAAGGCTACGCCACTGTTGAAATTATTAGCTTATTATACTGACTCTTGCAGTCAGTCAGCAGCGACAGCATGTTTGTTAATCTTTCAATATTCAGGTACATAATTAAGTGGCAGATTGTCCAACCAAATTCATCATAATTATTTTATCAATTAACTGCATCTAAAACATAGTGGAGTTTAGTTGATCAGTTTTTTTAACACCAATACCAGCCCTAACATATTATGCAGAACACTGGTAGTCTGGTACTGTCTGTTCTGCACGCATGTATTGTTACAGCAATTCTATTGTTCTCTTCACGTTTCGTGCTATCTGCGAATGAATGCTGTAAGCAGAGACAATCGTGAGCTATCCTGTGTGTCGTGTGTCACGTTGTCTAAGGCTATTCATAATCCTCGATCAATACGACGTCTTTCAGGAACTCACAGAATCGTGTCACTGTCAATCCATATATTAGTTGAGTTTAGCCTGCGTGATGGGTTGGTTCGCGAGCCTGCGACTCATCTGGTTTATCCGAGCATTGTTTGCCTCTGAGTAGAGATCTTGAAGGGGCGCTATATAAATTCATGTGACTGATTGTTGTTAACGTTACACTCTCTGTTAATAGGATTGCTTAAGGATATCGCAGGGGCCACATCTGCTTGGTTCCCCAACCCAAAGTGGCGCTATACAAATTTCGGATTATAACCACAGTTGGATAATTATCCAGGTGCTAATGTGGGGCGCGGTGATGCAGTGGGTATGTTCGTTGCCATGCGGCCGGATCGTTGCAGGTTCGAATCCACCTCAAGCCAGCTTGTTGGGACCATGGGCAAGACTTTCACTCGTAATTGCTCAGCGCTTCGGTGTGAAACTGCGTCTTGAGTGTCCGCGCTGTAGTCGGGAGCGCTTCTGAGTAGAAATCTTGATTAGGCGCTATAATAATGCATATACACACTAATAACAGTGCTCATGCTTAATTCATCCGTTAGAAAGAACGTCATGTCGTGAATGTGATCAATCGTTGTTTAACGTTCTAAATTATTCGCCATTGCATGCACTCTCGCCATTGCATGCAGCCAGTGCCAGTCCCAAGACTGGATAAAGGAGGAGGGCGTCGCTAATGATCTTTGTTATCACACACTGCATGACGTTAAACTGAAGCGACTACTCTTGCATGGGTTTAACGTTGGTCGAATACAAGTTGGATTGACGAATATTATTATTATTACATGTATATAGAAGATAAATCGATGGAAATAATTTTTCCTTACACATAGAAGTGGGAGTGATGAAAAAGATTCTTACCCAAATTATTGGGGTTGCCGTGGACCAGCGGTTCCCAACCTGTGGACCGCGGGCCAAAAGTGGCCCGCCGGGCCTATAAAAATGGCCCGCAGCACCTCAATGAATTAAGAAATATATATGTAAAAATTGACAATTTGGACATGATAGAATATATAATTCTTTTCTATTACAAATTACTTTATTTGAACGTCAATAAATCGCATCAAACATTCTATTTTGAGTCAATTATAAAAAAAATTATACGCTTTTAGTTAATTAAATTTTAACCTTGTGGCCCCCTAATGTCCTTCAACTAATAAAAAGTGGCCCTCGTGTCCTCCAACTTAGAAAAAGTGGCCCGACAGTCAAAAAAGGTTGGGAACCACTGCCGTAGACTGATGGAAAAATAATTCCTTGAAAGCTGCATTGATAAAAATACATTTAGCCTATTTGTTGCTCAAATAGAGTCTGGATTGACGAAAAGAATTCTTGCTACATATAGGCTACTATAGAGTCGGATCGATGAAAAAATTTTTTTAAAAGAAAGAATATATATATAAGTGCATGCATTGGAGGGTTCCCTATCATTTGGTCGCAAGTCATTGAATGAATGCGACCAGTTGATTGCGATGATATTAATTAATTCGCGACCAATTAATTAACGGCCATATGACTGCGACGAAATGATCTGCTACGATATGGATGGTCACCCATTGGAGTGATGGAAAGATTATTGCACCAATACATGGAGTTGGAGTGATGGAAAAATAATGTTTATCAAAATATATTGTGCAAGATTGATCAAAACACAATTGCTGCTCAAATAGGCGCTGGATTGATGAAAAGAATTCCTGATTAAATGGAAGCTAGGATGATGGAAAGGATTCTTGCGAGAGATTAGAGATTGTGGGAATGACGAAAAATATTCTTGCACAAATACTGGAGTTGGAATTATGGACAAATAATGGTTATCAAAATATATTGCGCAGGATTGATGAAAACACAATTGTTGTTCAAATAGGCGCTGGATTGATGAAAAAAATTCCTGATTAAATGGAAGCTATAGGTTGATGGAAAGGATTCTTGCGAGAGATTAGAGATTGTGGGAATGACGAAAAATAATAATGCTACATTATTGGGTAAATTATTTAGAACGCTAAAACGATAGAATTTCTGTCGTCAAATTGAACTGTGTGGCGCTATAACAATGAAAGGCTTCGAGTCTTTGGAGAGTGTTGAGCTGGCGCTGCATAAATTTCCATCACAGGTCGTCTTACGATCACCAGATGGCGTCCTCCCGCAATGTGTTTATCATCATTCACTCTGCTTGTCTGTTCCTATGTGCGTGTCTTTGTGCCTCTCTCTCTCTCTGTCTCTGTCTCTCTCTGTGTCTGTCTCTGTCTCTCTCTGTGTCTCTGTGTCTCTCTGTTTATCTGTCTCTCTCTGTCTCTCTGTCTCTTTCTGTCTATCTGTCTGTCTCTCTGTCTCTCTCTGTCTCTCTGTCTCTGTCTCTCTGTCTCTCTCTGTCTCTCTGTCTCTTTCTGTCTATCTGTCTATGTCTCTGTATGTCTCTGTCGCTGTCTATCTCGCTCTCTCTCTCTGTCTGACTGACTGTCTCGCATCTGTCTCACTGTCTGTCTCTGTCTGTGGCTGACTCAGTATCTCTGCTTGACTAAAATATACACATATATATTAATCTGTCTTCCTGCGTCTCTCTGTCTCTGTCTCTGTCTCTGTCTGAGTGTCACTGTCTTCGTGTGAACCATAGCTGCCTGTCTCTATCTGTCTGCTTGTGTCTGTCTCTGTTACCTGACTCTCCCTCTGTCTGTCTGCCTTCTCTGTCTGCCTTCTGCCTTCCATATCTGTCGGTATCTCTCGGTTTGTTCTTGTCTGCCTGTCTGTCTGTCTCTGTCTGTCTGTGGCTCTGTAACTGTCTGTCTCTCACTCACTCACTCTCTCACTCACTCACTCTCTGTCTCTCTCTGTCTATCTCAGTCTATCTCTGTCTATGTCTCTGTCTGTCTGTCTGTCTGTCTGTCTCTCTTTGCCCCCCCCCCCTCTCTCTCTCTCTCTCTCTCTCTCTCTCTCTCTCTCTCTCTCTCTCTCTCTCTCTCTCTCTCTCTTCCTTCGTTTATACGCTTCTACCACATTTGCAGTCTTCACTCTATATTATGCGGTTGTGTGCCTGTCTGCATGCGAGATATCCTTCTGCCTGTGCCTATGTATATTTCGAAGTGTCTCTGTGCGTATGCGTGGTGTATGTGTGCGTGTTGCTGCGTATTCCTGCATCCGTCTGCTTTGTATTATTTTGCGAATTTCAGCCAATTTGACAAACGGTGATGACGCGCTTAGTGGCCATCATTACAACTAATCTCTCTCATACATATATACGTCCATGCATATATACATGGTATATACATAGTGTATGCATCACGCATATAGTATACATAGGCACATATATATATAATATACTATACATATGTGTGTATATATTTTCATGAGATCACTTAACCATCGTTTACATATTGATGAGAAAACTATATATTTATATACACCAAGCGATGTATACACTTGTAAATATATATATATATATATGCATATATATATTATGTATATATATAACGATGCAGGCTTTTGAGATAGCGCATATATATAATAAAGATGATATTTTAGATGACACACAATTACACACACATATATATATAGGCCTATATATACAGGGTGGGCCATAAAAAAGTAACCCCCTACGGTTTTTAGTCCATATCTTGGCCAAGCATATGAATTTTTAAATGAAACTTTGCAGTTTTAAAGGCAATTCATATTTACGTACAATTGTCAAATTTAAAAAAAATATTTCAAACAGAACAAAAGTTATATCACCTTTAGCGAGGTCACCAACCGTTTTTTGATGATTCAAAAAATAGCGCAACAAAATGCAAAATAAAACCGATTTATTTATTCTGGCCAATATCTTGGCCGTATACGTAAGAATTTCGAAATGAAATTTTACAGTCTTAAAGACAATTCATACATGATGGCCAGATGTCATCAAAATATTTCAAACAGAACAAAAGTTATACCACTTTTAGTGAGGTCACCCACTGTTTTTTGACAATTCAAAGACGTAACGCAGCAAAAAGTAGCAAAAACACGTTTTATTAAGTCATATCTCAAATAACTTGTCAAATAGCCTTGATATTGCCAGATGATCATTATTGTTACTATTTTATGCAAAAACAGGGCACCAGCTCAGCCGCAGGTCACCGTGAAGTCACTTAGCAAGATGACA
Source organism: Lumbricus terrestris (assembly GCA_949752735.1). NCBI lineage: Eukaryota > Metazoa > Annelida > Clitellata > Crassiclitellata > Lumbricidae > Lumbricus > Lumbricus terrestris. The sequence goes on along the minus strand of OX457048.1, from coordinate 32,323,457 downwards.
ATCAAGTTGGTAAATGAGGAATCTGTCAGATTATTAATTTTGTTATTAAAGCAAAGCAATTTTAAATTTCTGTACAAAAAATGAAAATGGCCAAGGTGTCAATGACAGACAAAATGTGTATTATTTAGACACCTCTTGAGCAAGATCCTAGAGATGCACTGAGCAACGTTTAATCTGATAAACAGCGAGAGCGCAAACATTAAGAGTTGAGCTGAGAGTTAAGAGATTTGCCATGAATGAAAGGAGATCGGCTCGATTGTTGAAAAAGCCAATGGCCCCAAATCTCCGGATTTGAACCCGATGGATTGATAATCAATTGCGGAGGGCTATGCTGAAGAAATATCACAATCTGCAACCAAAACCAAGAGTGGTAAGAGAATTGATGGGTGCATTGGAGTTAGCATGGGAAGATTTTGCTTTTGGAATGCATCAAGAACTTTGCAAAGAGACTCAAAAGAAGTTTTGGCACTGTGGTGGGCACATTGAACACAAGTTGTGAAGCACCAAGAAGTTCATTTCACAACAGTTATTTGAGATGTGACTTAATAAAATCGTTTTTTGTCACTTTTTATTGTGTTACGTTTTTGAATCGTCAAAAAACGCGTTGGGTGGCCTCACTAAAAGTGATGTAACTTTTGTTGCGTTTTAAATATTTTGATGAAATCTGGTCATCATGTGTAAATATGAATTGTCTTTAAGACTGTAAAATTTCATTTCGAAATTCTTACTTCTGACCAAGATATGAGCAAAAAATCGTAGCGGCTTACTTTTTTATGGCCCACCCTGTATAATGTGTACGAGAGGATGATAACATGGTCACTGCAGAATATAATATTATGTCAACGCTATATATTAAAAACTTATTTAGCACATGTATGTGTGTGTGCGTGTGTGTGCGTGCGTGTGTGTGTGTGTGTGTGTGTGTGGGTGTGTGTGTGGGTGTGTGTGCGCGCGCCTAATATATGTCTAAGCTCTGTGTATGAACTTGGCGCCAACCCTTAAAATGAATGGAAGTCGTTTCATTAAATGTATACAAACTATACATAATATACAGGGCTTAAAGTGTGCCAGGACGGTCATGGACGGCGTCCTGGCACTTATTTTCGAGGCAGGACGCCGTCCTATGACTTATTTGGCCAGCACTGCCAGGACGGTCGTCCATGACTGCCAGGACGGCGTCCATGCAGTTCACAAATAGCTGGCAAACAAGAGTCTAAAATGGCTCCATTTGAGGTCGACACAGCTAAAAATGCGCCGGTCGCTGGGGCTCCGCCCCAGACCCCGCTGTCTTCGCTTCTTAATTACCTAAACTTTTCACTGTTGTGATTACGGTCAAGACAAAACCTTTATCTTTTGCAATAAAACTTTAATTTTTGTTGTTATCCTGGTAGCTTGCAACACTGAAAAACGACTTATTCTTGAAGTTTTCGCGACTTTATTGTTCACAAATAGCTGGCAAACAAGAGTCTAAAATGGCTCTATTTGAGGTCGACACAGCTAAAAATGCGCCGGTCGCTGGGGCTCCGCCCCAGACCCCGCTGGGGGAGCTTACGACGCTCCCCCAGACCCCCTAGTCGGCATGGGCTTCGTGCCTTCGGCACTCGCAGCCTCGCGCCTTCGGCGCCGCCACTGACGACCAATTATACAATTCAGCGTCCTGGCACTTCTTTTTTTACACTTTAAGCACTGATAATATATATATATGTATGTATATACCGCTTTCTATTCAACGTTGGATATAAACCAGCTTAAGGCTCCATGGTGATATATATATATATATATATATATATTGTCTCTTATAAACTATTCTTTCTCTCATGGGATGTTTTCTTTGTAGGATGAGAAGAACCAAATCATGAAGTCAAACGTCTGGCTGCGAATGGTGAGTCGTCGTCTGCAGTCTTTCTTATTTTGGCGCCATTAAGCCGGGAATTTTATGTGACGCCAACTTATGAATTCGTCTCAGATTAAGATATGTTATTATCTGCGGTATACTATACCTTGGAGTGCAATCAATCGTTTAGGACATACAGTATACGACTGTGTATACACGATACATGCATACAAGGTAAAGGTCGCCATGTATATTACTGGCGCATGTCGAAATAATATGTTTTATACATGTATATTAATATCATTGCTTTTCTGACATAATTTCTAATCGCCTATATACATATACAGAGGCAGCCTTGATATAGGAGGGGCTTAAAGGTGCTATGACAAAGTTTCTAATGGACGAGACAAAAGATGCATGCCATCAATAAAATGGGAAAAAGATAAAGCGCCATAGCATGGATGAAATCACTATGGAACTAATAAAGGAATAATTTTACACGAAAGTGGAGAATGACATTGATGCATTATTTTTTTTTTCGCCCGAGGTATAAATGATTCCTCAGGCTTTAAAATCATTAATAAAAACATTGTTGTTCTGGAGTTAACGGTCCTCCTCATCGGTCAATTGTGCAAAAGTGCCTCGAAATGCAACGGCATTGAACTTCTGCGTGCAAATAGACAGGCGCTGAAACAAACGTGCTGTCTCCTGCGTATCCCCAGAAACAATGGTCAGACGCCGACCAAGTTCTGACAAGAACTCCCGACCCTGAGCGTTGATGGGCCCTAGAGTTTCCAATGCCACCGGAATAAAATCATGCGTATTGGGAATTTTTGCATACTTTGTAGTCTTCTTCGTGGCTGCCAACTCTGCTCAGCCTGCTGCTGCTCCAGGTGACATTATTATTATTATTTTTTTTTTATTATTATTATTATTTTTTTAAATTTCATTATTATTATAATTATTATTATTTTTTTATTATTTATTATTATTATTTATTTTTTTTGCCCTGAGGTACTTCGTTCTCCCAGGGACTTACGAGTTTATAAAAGCAATGCATCTGGAACGATTACACCTCATCCATATCGGGCGTGGTATTATTATTATTATTATTATTATTATTATTATTATTATTATTATTATTATTATTATTATTATTATTATTATTATTATTATTATTATTATTATTATTATTATATTGTTGTCATTATTAGGCGTAGCGGTATAATATTACGCTGTTGGTTATAGGTAGTAGAAAGACCTAACAAAATGTTAATAAAACATTCATTATATTTATGTCATTAGTTGGATACTGGTTTTGGGATCAAATCATTATGTTCGGCTCCAAGCTTGAAATGCATATCTTCATGTTGCCTGATAGCACATCAGGCGTTGGGAGTTGCTTTAAATCACGAAATGTAAATGTCGTGCTAAAACAGAATTTGTTCGGTGATATGATGAGACTCATAAACTATGTGTCAGTAGTTGCTAATTATAATACGAAGTTTTCGCAAAATTAATCTGCGAATGATGTGTTCAAACGGAAGATTGGTTTTCCGATTCGCAAATTCAGTCACGACGTCCTTGTATGGAAGATTTGAGTCGAAGCAACATCTGACCTTTAAATATCTTGCAAGAAAATGTCTTCCAAGAAAGTAGTGACTTCTAATGGAGGAATAACACTGAAGAAAATGTAAAAGTGCAAATTTTCTATAGGTCGCATTACAGGCAAACCATTGCTCAAACGTTGACTCCGCGGTTAATTCTACTTGCCTCAGCGTGTCATTCAGAGGCGATAGATGATAGAAAAGTGTGTCAAATCCAAGCAAAGCCTGTACGTCTCTATCAAAATAGGAGTCAAGAGGCGGTAATAACAAAACATTAACCAACAAAGATTCTTTAAAATCATCCTGCAGATCAGACTCAAGGAGAATTAGATCACACAAATGATTTACTTCCTCGTATTGACGACACTTGTAGAGATACAAAGCACGATAACAATCAGTGGTGTTACACTGGATACCAAAGTCTTTTTGAATTGTAATATAAAATGATGTCATATATTCCAAAGAATATTCCATAAGAACATCAATTTCTCTATCTTTCAGTTTCACAGAATTCAGAATTATCGTGGAATCGCTTTCTGTAAATGAATCTGTTCTACAATACACGTTTTCCCAGGCAGTACCGGTATTAAAATGATGACATGACTTCATCATTGCAATATACTTCGGCTTTCTCAAAGCCTTCAGATACTCGTCCATAGGAAATACTGAGTCTGGCAATTTATGATGTAAGTCTAAACGTTTGGATATTCGTTCGGCAGATAATGCAAGTAAATACATGTAGTTGGCAAACACCTCTGGCGAAAGACGCAGATCAAGATACAGTCGTCTGTCAGTGTAACAAAGATCTTTGTCAATTACCTTCTTGAGAAGTATACACAATCCAACGATTCTTGCGATATCGTCAATAAACAGCAAACATCCCGCATTCATCGTTTCTTTGTCCTCATTAGAATTCTGATCAACATAAATTGCGCAACAGAAGCGTATTGCAAGTTGGAATTCTGACGTGGTAAAGTGAAGAGCAGCCAGATAGGCCAAAGCGGCAGGAGTAATACCGCTCGATGTAGAACCTACTTCGTATTCTAAAGCTTGTCTTAAGTATTCCTTTGATGCGAGACACAGTAGTTTAAATTCAGAACGGCTGTTTGATCCAGTCAAATTCTTCAGGAGATCTTGAGCTCGCAGGAATTGAAACAGACCACTTTGTGGTGTGAGCTTATACGGTTTCGGAAAGTTGTGATGCCGAGACCTTACAATGTTAGGCTGAATCGATATTGCGTTTACAAATTCAACAAAGAGACTACTATCCAATGAAATCTCACCGAAGTGTAAACCATATGCAACATGCAAAATTATCAATAGACTGTCATAGTACGTGAAACATGTAACATTCTGTATTGTTGGAAGACGTGCAAGTCGACCGTTTATTTTTGGATCAATACATCTTGCATAATGTCCTTTTTTTAAGCTCAGGCGCAGTCCTGAACTTGATCCAAACTTTATCATATAACGACATTCACTATAAACATTTGAGATTGTGGAAAAAAATAAAGACTCCAATGATTTTGATTCACTATTTTTCCAAAATTCAAAGAGAGGCATTATGTAATGTGTAAAATGTGGCACCATATTCGTTGCGCTCACTGTCTTGATTTGTGCAATGACTGGCTGTATATAATTATTTATGAACCAATGACAGAGAATTCCAGAGTTGCTAAATTCATTTAGAATTCGTTCAGTCTTGTCAAGTATTGTGGTGTTCCATTGCTCACGAAATAAGTTTGCTTCAGGAATAAAATAGTTCGGACAGCATCTCCTATGCAGCCAATCTGAAAGTTTTCGTAATACCTTATAGCAGATTGTTATAACAGACGAGGAATTCCACCATTCAGGAGGCATTTCTTCACAAGTCCATAACATTAGGGTCTTTAAATGATACGTACAGAGAACCTCGTCTTCCTTTGGACAATCCTTTTGTATCAACTCTCTCTTAGCAAAGAATCTCAACAAATGATATGCAATCTGTTGAATTTGAGTCCAACTCCGAAGTAATATCACTTCCGCCAACGAGAATGACAATCTCCACTGTAGTTTATCGTCTCTGCAAGAAAAATGCTGAACGTAGACAACATGACAACCATTTTGCACAACTTCCGAGATTGTCTCACTGGTTGGCCATCCATTATTCCTAGGTCGTTCAAGCCAACCACGGGCTTCTTTAGGCCATTGTGAGCACCAATAGCATCTGACCTTGTCACTTGCGTAACCATGAGGAACAGTGTGCCTAATTGCTGGACCACTAATATCAACGCCACCGGGTTCGAAACTAGTATTGAGAAGGGCAGATGCAACGCCATCCATATTTAAACCAACGAAGGCATTTCCTTCAGTTATAATAGGGTGAAATTCGTACTTTTTGCATTTCCAATTATATCGCATTTCCTCGAAACATCGTAATCGAACAAAGCCTGGATACTTTTCGTATGCTTCAACCTTGAGGCACTCAATAGTATCAGAAAGACCACTCATGTCATTCGGCAACACTGGAAAGTCGCCACTGAAAGCAAGTTCACCAGTCTTAGCGATTAAGAAGTCAATGTCACCAATGTCTATATTCAACGGTCGGATATAGAATTCCGCAGCGCTGCCACAATGAATCGAATACTCTTCTTTTACCGCAGGTTTCCAGGATCCGAGTAAGTTATGCAAATGATCCGACATAGTGGAAAACGATGTTGGATGCAGATGACATGTGCTAACAATGAATGCAGATGCCATTTCGTCGTTTGACTTATCCGTATATTCCGTCATTCTAGAAGAAGAATAAGAAACATCTTCGTTCTAAAAACTCATCATCCTCATCCTCATCGTCGTAATCACCAGCTTCAGCAGCAGAATGAAGGAGTCTAAATTTTTGTTATCGGATACTAAATCAAGTGGCATAATCGCTCCAGTCACTCAGACCAGACCAGTTATATTTGATTGATTTAATTTTAACTATTATTTATCTTCTGGTGATCTGAAGCGTCTTAAACTAAATCTCTATTTCGCATGCATCACTATTAAGTAAAATTCAGTAAAATACGGAATTGAAAACTCAGTGAGCTTAGACTAAACTCAGCGAACCTGATTCTAAGAAGCAATCTGTTTTGACAAGAGCTTCAAATTAGAAAAACTAAAAACGTATTACAGAATGCGTCGTTAGCAAAGTAGAAGCCCTGGTTTCTCTCCTCTGCTTTTAATTGGACTCGATTTTTCAATCTTCTTTCCCTTCAGGCTAGAATTATTCCCTCTGGCGAGGGGTCAGCCACTCTGATCTTTCTCCTCCACTTGTCTCTGCTTCAGGTGTCTTCTTTCTTCAATTTGAGCAACTTCAGGTCTTGTTGTATCACGTCCTCCCATCTTTTCTTCTGTCGTCCCCGACTGCGTCGACCATATACCTCCGCTTGCATGATTCTTTTGACACAGCTACCCTCCTCTTTTCTCATTACGTGTCCATACCACCGCAACCTGGTCTCCCGTGCTTTGTCAGTGATGCATGCCACACCGATCTTTTTCCTGATGTCCTCACTTCGTTTCATGTTTTTCAGTGTCTTTCGATTTTTTCAATGGTTTCTGTAGAAGGCAATGTCATTGACTTCCGCTTTCACTTGAAGCGACCATCGATTTGCTGCCGCGTGCATTTATGGCACTATTATAGATGATAGGATGCTCTTGGTTTGACCGGAACCCAAATGGAATTGAGTTCTCGATTTCCTTATCATTCTATTTTGTTCAATCAACAACTTTCGTAATGTCGTCTAGACCAACTACTGCTTTCCTGCGGCTTGTAGCCTATTTCGACTCATTGAACCTTGGAGACAAGGCTATTTTCAACAAGAGACTCACCTTTCGCGTTTCAGAATCCAACTCAAAATATGGTCAGTAAGAACCAAGCCAGTTAAATTATGGGCATCATAGTCCGATCCAAGATGACATTGTACAAGAGTATTCCAGGCTATAAGTTGTTTTGCGATGAAAAATTTAAGTGGTTAAGTGATCCGATGTTCACAAGTATACACAGACTAGAACATCCACTAGCATTGGTGCATCCAGGTGCAACGAGGCATGCATCATGCCTCCTTATTGCCGATGTAGGCCTAAAGCAAGCTTATATTTTGATATGCACTAGTAAGCAGCTCGCAGAAGAAAACGCTCTCGCGGAAGAAGATTTTTTAACCTATTAAATGTGACAACATTTTTGTTGCCAATGCCGAAACAGGTTTATATAGGCTACTCAATAGTTGCTTCAGACATGGTTGCATCATGCAAACCAGCCTGTTGTTAAACACGACTCGTTGAAATATGGTGCTTTTTGGGAACCCTGGATACAACTGTTGGCCTGTGGTAATAATGCTGGAGTAAACGCTAGTTCACAAATGTAGGTCTTATAAATGCCACAGATGTCTGTAGCCTAAATAAATGGCTGATGTTGTCCCGAACCCATACGCGCCAATCCTCTTTCTACGACGCCAAGAAGACCTAATTTAATTTACAGGTCATGATGGGAATCATGGGATGAACGTCACAGAAAGTGACGTTGCACGACACATATTGGAAGAAGTTGAATAGATGGAAAAGCGTGAGCACAATGAACCTTTGCCTGTAAAATATATAAGTAAAATGAACAAAGTACCTACGAGAAGATGCGTTTAAGCCTGATGCTGAATGCTCCCTTTGTCATCAGATAAAAGGCAATTATCCTCAGCTAGCTTAATTGTTCAACCACTACTTTTACCATTATGTCCATAGGTGAATCCAGCGGGCAATCCGACTAGAAATTTGCGCATTGTTCTTTAACCGAATATCAAAGTATCGCAAGCCTCGGATAAACATGAAGCAAGATGAATAATTATCTTCTTCTTAGTCTCTCCTCCGTCAGGCGTATAGACCCTGCGCCAACGATGAGGTCTCAACATGCCGTACTTGCTCTGTACCTGATTCTGTCTATACCGCTTCTCTCATATTCATGTTCTGTGCTGTTAGATAGTCTTTTATATTGTTCTTTTATATTGTCAATCCAAGTCAAGTGAAATAATAATAATAATAATTAAAATAATAATAATAATAATAATAATAATAATAATAATTATTATTATTATTATTATTATTATTATTATTCCCATACTTATTTAAACTAGTGTCAGAAACAGTCATGTCAGTAATGCCCATGCAGCACACATATATCTGCTTCTATTAGACATCAGTCCCTTGGCAGACAACATTTAGAGCAGCAGCTCGTGACGCGCGGTGCTCCGGTAACATCATTTATCGCCCAGTTTATACGCGGTTGCCGTTCACTTTCCGGTCTATATACAAACACTTCAGGGGTTGGCGGTCTCATATCAAGGCGCAGTTGACCTTGCTGCACAAATATACATATATATATATATATATACACAATTTTATGCATATATATAATATGTACATAAATATTTATACATATATATAATATATATACATATTTGTATGTATATATATATTTGTATGTATATATATATATTTGTATGTATATATATATTATGTATATATACACATAAAATTTGTATGTATATATATATTTGTATGTATATATATACATATATAATGTTTATATATATATATATGATTCTGAATTTACGGTTCGACGTTTCGACCGACCGGAAGTGACGCTGGGAGCGGCCATTCTAATTGGTTGCGCTTGCCGAATGACGTCGACTGATTGTGCTGTGCGCTGTGCAATCTATCTGGAGAGGCAATGCAGCAGTCGAGCGCCTCTGATGATAGAGCGCCCGAAAGACTTGACCGATGAATGAATGGACGGCGCCGTGTCCTTCCAAAGACGGTATATACGGTCCGAGTGGGGTACACACACAGCACTCGCCATGCAGGACCAGGACCAGGGCCAGGCCAGGGCCAGGGCCAGACATGGATGGACGCCACAGTTTAATGGCAATTGAACGCAAAGCAAGTCGCTCGGAAGGAAAGATTGAGGCGCTCGGTATAATGGTTAATGTCTTCGTGGAATTGCAAGTCATACAATATAACCTTATTCATTTTATTCAAGGCTTTCAGGCTGTGTATAATAAAACAGTTAATGGATTTGAACATTTACGAATTTGAAACATATAGGCTACATATTTTGATTGGAAACTGACTCACTACAGAAATCTGAGGAAATTGCAACTAGTGTGGATGAGAAAGCAATGCAAAGAAACTTAAGCTTTCACCGTTTCACGATAAACAGAATGCGAGAAGTATACAGTCAGATAAAACAACTTAATGGAAAATTGAGGAGTTGTCGAGTAGATGGCATACATGCAAGAATTGTGTGTGCTTCATAGGCATTTGTAATGCTAAACAGGATTTGGAGAAACAGAGAAATGTTACAGAAACCAAGATAAATACATACGAGACGATTGTACATTGTACGGATCAGATCGCAGGAATATCGAGACTACAGAAAATAAGAAACGATGGCATTTGACAAACATTAGGTATCCTAAGAACTCTACTAGATAAAGTCGTTCAGCGAAGACCCCGCTGGTTAAAACTTTAAACATGGAGAGAGAGAGAGAGAGAGAGAGAGAGAGAGAGAGAGAGAGAGAGAGAGAGAGAGAGAGAGAGAGAGAGAGACAGACAGACAGACAGACAGACAGACAGACAGACAGAATGACAATTGACCGAATTCCACACGTAATGCACGCACTACATGGAAGATTTGAAGGAAACAGACGCAATGGTAAAGCAAGACTGTGCTGGAAAGACTATATATGTGATGGCATGACATCACTTGCACTGACACTAATGAAAGCAATGGACTTGACAAATGACGGAGAACAATTGAGGTCATTTATTTGTACCCATTGCCGTCAAATGTCTGACAGCCAATAATCTGATAATCATGATGATATTCTGATTGGCAACCTGATTCTATTCTCCCTCCTTACTTACATCCTCTGACATTCTTTATCCACCCATCCATCTCCCAGCCATCCGTCCGTCCATCCCGCGCACCCACGCATCCACCAATCAAATACGCGTCAGGGTTACATAGGCGCCTGCTCATAGGAGCAAGAGGGACCCTTGCCCCTGGAAAATTGACACCTATTTTTGACTATATATAAACCTTCTGATTATTGCTTTTAAACATCTTCACATTGAAGAACCAACGATGTTAATGATACACAGATTGAAACTGAGAAATCTACATCTAACCCTAACCCTCTTGCAAACGTGTCCATGTTCTTAGCCTAATATCCTGTCTTGCATTTTTCAAGCGTTTTTGTTACTTTTTGTTGCGTTACGCTTGTTGAATCGTCAAAAAACGGTGGGTGGCCTCGCTAAAAGTGATATAACTTTTGTTCTGCTTGAAATATTTTGTTGAGATCTGGCCATCATGTGTATATAGGAATTGTCTTTAAGCCTGTAAAATGTCATTTCGAAATTCTCACTTTTAGCCAAGATATCGGCAAAAAACCTAGGGGGTATTTTTTGGCCCACCCTGTATAGATCTATATACGCATGGTTCTCGCCATGCAGTTTTCTATATACAGATTCGTAATCGTAATCGTAATCGTAAACTCGAAATTTCTAAAGCGCCACTCGAAAGCCAAGCGCAGGGCACCAGCTTATTCCCGAGCGCTGTACCAGATTACAGAAGTCCTGTTGTAATTAATTAAACATCCTGCAAGAAGTTTGTTGCCTGCTCAAATACCGATGCATTTTGAAGCACCTTCATCTGTCTGTCCAACTGGCATTAAACAGCATTCCATTTACACAACCAAGCGTCCAGCTTCTGCACGATAAACGGGACACGGCAAAAGTCGTTTCAGACGACGGTCGAGAGCGCCGCATCTTTCCACCAATAGATGGCAGTCTGTGTGACCCATGACCCGTCGAACGGTGACCTTTCGATTAGTTCACCCGGTTCAATCGGCGCGAGGACTTCCGGTCGATGGAAGACCCGCAAGGGCTGTCGGGGACCGCGCAGATGAAGCGAGGAGAAGGAGGGTATACCCTCTCATATTATATGGAGATGGGCGATTGGTGTGGCCTCCCGCGGGCAGATTACGACCCGCTTCAGGGCGTTTAATAACCACAGACGTATACATAATAGAGGGTCGATTATTTTATCAAGTAGCAGCGGCGGCAACGGCTTCGGAGCGGAGAAGGGAAGGCTTGAGTCGCATCCATCGATCCAGTTATTCACCGGTTCTCGGTCTTCCTTCGAGTCATCTTTTCATCTACATGTGTATGTCTAATGTCTGTATATAGCCTATTCACTTTCTGTCCGTCTATTCTTCTTTCTCTAGATCTATTGCTTTTAATAGCAATTGGTTCAATTGATTGGTGATTGATTGATTAATGTATTTATTTATTTATGTATCTATTTCTTTATTTCTTTACTTATTTATTTATTTATTTATTTATTTATTGAATGATACTTCATCAGTTCTCGTTCTTCCTTCAAGTCATCTTTTCATCTAGGCTATGTCTATAATGTCTATATAACCTATTCACATTCTGTTTGTCTATTAATCTTTTTCTAGATCTATTGCTTTTTAATAGCAATTGGTTCAATTGATTGGTTGATTGATTTATGTATGTATTTATTTATTTATTTATTTATTTATTTATTTATTTATTTATTTATTGAATAAACGACCAGTTCTCGATCTTCCTTCGAACCATCTTTTTATCGAGATTATAGTTATTTAAAAACATGAACTAACAAACGCAACCAGAAGTACATGTATAATAGCCATACCGTCAATGTTTTCGTAATCGTGATTTTTATAGCGCCGCTTCAAAAGAAACTCATCAAAAGCATTCCCCACCTGAGAGCACCAAACAACACTCAATGAAGAATGGTTTTAGAAACGCTTGCGGAAAATGGCAAAGAAAGATCAAAAAGTTCATTACGGAGATTACAAAGTAACTTATCGTAATCGTAAACTCGAAATTTCTAAAGCGCTACTCGAAAGCTAAGCGCTTGGCACCAGCTTATTCACGAGCGCTGCGTTGAGTCAGAAGGGCTGTCCGTGAGAGTAGTCCATGGACCATGGTCCATGGTGGTCCGGGTCGTTACCATAGGATCAGAAGGGCGGAGCAGTTACTAAGGCGGGTGTCGTCTGGGGGCGTGAATTGGAGGGTGGAGTATCAGATGAGACAGGGTAAGAGTTATTCCAGAAAGATGGACCTTCTGCAGCGAAATAAGCTTTTATGCAACACTGTGGAAGTTCGAGCCATAGGATGGACAACTAGTTAGGTCACCTTGCGTGGCAGAGCGAAGGAATCTACAACCTAGAACGGATAGTAACTGACAAAACTTCTCCCGAAGAGATAAATCGGTCCTTGACCTGCTAGGCAATAATTGCGCGTGCATAGGCATCAGAATCTTAAACTCAATGCGATTTTGCATGGGCAGCCAGTGCAGAGAAAATGCCTCCCGTATAAAACCTGATTATATGTCCGAATTTTAGTGTGCCGCAAATCAGGCGAGCCGATTAAAGACATATTGCATCTGACTAATGCGCGATAGGGGTTAGCCCCGCGTGGATATCACTGCCATGATCAGCTCTGATGCGTATACGATGCATGCTTCAAAGTTGTGGCGGCTTTAGCTGTAATCGAGCAACGCACCGAGCAAATCTGACGAAGATGGTAGAAGCACGTGAGACGTACATTCCTCACGTGTCCTGATTATACGTCAATTCCTGGTCCATAGGTAAAACCCAAATCCTGCACAGCGACACTAACAGTTCTGTGGTCTTCTCCGAGAGATTATCCTTTATTAATGGTCACCCATTGCGTAATAGTCCGTTAATTCCAGTGCACACCGATATCGAATACCTCTTTTCCAGAGTAGACAGACTCTAGTGAAGGACAGGGATTTAGCATGCTGTTCTACACAATGTGCACATGTGCATTGTGCAGTTGTAAATGGATTTGTCCATGCAGTGTTGTAGAAGCACTTCTATAATTATTATGAAAAAGTCACGTGTCGCTCTTTTATTCTACCTCCTCCATCCTTGCTGGTTATAGTCGGGCCAATCTGCGAAATAAACCACCCCAAAAATTGTGAGAAAACTGTTATGATGATTTTCTGGTGTCTTAGGTCTGGTGATGAACATACTAAAAGTTACACAAAATCGGACCACGGCAAGTGGTCCGATTTTGGCTGGAAAACATTTTGGGGGTTAACCGAAGTTATTTCGTAGATTTTAGTGGGGCGCGGTGGTGTAGTGGTGGCGTCGTTGCCTTGAAGCCGGAAGGTTCGAGGTTCGAATCCACCTCGCCGCGTAAGAACCTTGGACAAGTTCTTCACTCACAATTGCTCAGGGCTTCGGCGTGAAACTCCGATGCAGTGTCCGCTCTGCATTCGGGAGCGCTTCTGAGTAGAGAGAGCTTGAAGGGGCGCTATAACAAGTGCACATACAAACAAATTGACCTGACTATCACCCAAAATATAAAATTGCTAATATAGGCTTCTCTATCCATCACTCCTCGAGCTTTCCATTCGAAACTAGACTCTTAAGTCTCATCCCTCCGTGAACTCTTACCCCGACTCACCTGACCTTCCACGGCCCCCGTTTTAATTCTCGACGTTAACGCCATCCACCTTATAACAGCTACTCTGCCACCTCTGATCCTTTGTTACTACGACCTCCTTCGGATTACTCATTTGGACAACCCTTCTGACTAGACATAGCGCTCGTGAATAAGCTGGTACCCCTGCGGTTGGCTTTCGAGTGGCGCTTTAGAAATTTAGATATTGAGGATACGGTTGTTCCCCGATTGGGAGTAATTTGCCATGAAGGACGTCGATGTAGTGGAATGGAAACAAAAGACTGTGCAGTTCTGAAAATTCTTTTTAAAAACCCTGCTTGCTATACACTGTTTAACCACACTGCCATATCAATGATGATTAGTGTCGCCCTCCTCCTTTATCCAGACTTGGGACTGGCACTGGCAGAGTGCAACCAGTGGCGGAATACTAAAAGCCCTGCAGAAAGAGGAGAGTCAAATAAGTTTCACGAATCAGCGGAGCAGAGTAGGGCTATTTTAATTAAAGGAATTTTTAGAACTGCACAACCCCTTCTTTCCTTCCCCTCCTCCATGGTAAATTACATCCAATAAAGACAATGACCTTTTTGCTTGTTTTAACTGCACATAAGTGCTTCTACAACTGCACAAATCCATTTAGAACTGCACATTTTGTGTACAACTGCACGTCGAAAAAAAAACCTGGAGCAGAGGGTTTTGTCACACCAACCACAGTGCAAGAATTATTTCCCTTGTGGGCCTTGTTCGTGTACACTGCACAGTGCACACACCAACGGGAGACTATATTATTATTGTACAGCGTGTAATCGATTCGAATACCACCCGGGCATTGAAACAATTTGACAGCCAATAAAAACGGTCGTAAACAGCACTGCGGATTGTCTCAAATAAAATATTATTGCAGAAACAATCAGAAATTTATTCACGCGTTGCGTATCTATCTACGCCGGAAACGTCGAGAAGGGAGCAGTTATACTTTCATGTGATGAAGTGCATTGACACCCACCCAAACCCAGCTGGATGGATTAAGGTCAAAGCCATGTATGACGCAAAGCAGGCTACTATATACAGCCTTTTGAGAAGAACAGTAGAAGTTAAAGGAGCTATGCAAATATCCTGATAAATATACGAGCAAACACATACATAGAGAGAAAGAGCTAGAGAGGCAGAGAAAGAGAGAGTGAGGCAGAATGATGATGATGAGGATGATGACGATGATGATGATGATGATGATGATGATGATGATGATGATGATGATGATGATGATGATGATGATGATGATGATGATGATGATGATGATGATGATGATGATGATGATGATGATGATGATGATGATGATGATGATGATGATGATGATGATGATGAAGAAGTTCTCTGCCCGAAGGCTTAGCTTGTTACTGTTTAAGGACACTTCAATACTAAAGATGAGTGAAGTCGCCCTCTTCCTTTATCCTAGCTTGGGACTGGCAATGGCAGAGTGCAACCAGTGTTCGGAGCTCATTAGCGTTTTGCTCCTGGAGATGAGTGGTTGCCCGTGCCCCGTTGCCTTCCTTACAGACAATTTTGGGTGAGCAACTTTCCAAGGTCGCTACGCAATGGCTTGAGGTAGATTCGAACATGCGACCCATCGGTCACAAGACCCCGAACTTACTGCTACACCACCACGGCAAGCATATAATTATATAGGAAATAATCCGAGTACAGTGTTGACCAAAGACGTGATGTCGCAATGAAATGCATCCGTTGATTTTTAGTGGAATATCGATGAGTCTGGGAAGCGAGCAATATGCGACGCCATGAGCTGCAGCTATAAGCTGATGAAGAATTGCACTGGCGCTTTTTTCCAACGCTCTTGCCATCCAACTACTAATTGCCATTTGCCATAGCAGTGCGAGGAACAGGGAGCCAGCGGCCTCTGTCCCCGCTAAGCAAATGGGTTGAATGCCTCTCCTCCCCCTCCCGGGCCGGCCATGCACTCCGGGCAGGGCTGTACTGGTAAATTTTGAGATGGGTACACGCTGACTGGGAGAAAAATCGACTTTTTGGGTGCGAAATTTCTGATGACTTTTTTAGCCATCGGCCCAAAGATTTTCCCCCGTTTTCCCCGTCCAAACATCTGACGACTTTTTTTAGTCATCCGCACAAAAATTTCCCCGTTTTCCCCGTCCAAAAAATCTGATGACTCTTTTTTAGTCATCCGCCCAAAAATTTCCCCGTTTTCCCCGTCCAAAAAATCTGATGACCTTTTTTAGTCTTTCGCTCCGAATTACGACTTTTTTTAGTCATCCGCACAAAAATTTCCCCGTTTTCCCCGTCCAAAAATCTGATGTCTCTTTTTTAGTCATCCACCCAAAAATTTCCCCGTTTTCCCCGTCCAAAAAATCTGATGACCTTTTTTAGTCTTTCGCTCCGAATTACATGAAAAATACACCTGGATATCCTTTGCGCTTTCCGTGCGTATACCCACACGCTCTTTGTGAGGTGAGTATAATATATTCGCTGTATACCCGCGTATACCCTTGATTGCAGCCCTGCTCCCTGGTCGGTATACTACGGTGATTACCACCATTCCCAGATTACAGTAGGTGAGTTTCAGTTCATTTCTTATTCATCTGTTATCACTGCATGGCTCAAATTTAGCCCACAATTCACATGAATAATGACCTCTGCAGATAGGGGCTGCTGTTATTTAAACCATTTTTCTTGCGACGGTCGCCATAGAAAAACACCTATTCATGTTGAATACTTTCCAGTTCTAAGCCGCTTTGGCTAAGCATCGTAAGCGGCTATGCATGCAGATGACCATGAATCTTGGAACGCTCTTGAC
Source organism: Lumbricus terrestris (assembly GCA_949752735.1). Taxonomy (NCBI): domain Eukaryota; kingdom Metazoa; phylum Annelida; class Clitellata; order Crassiclitellata; family Lumbricidae; genus Lumbricus; species Lumbricus terrestris. The sequence goes on along the minus strand of OX457048.1, from coordinate 32,306,641 downwards.
CTGCATTTATTCCTTCATTTTCGGTTATTTATATAGCGCTTCTCAAAGGCTAACATCCACACGGTAACACTCACGGCTCAACCAGGCTAAAGAGATGTTGGAATAAAACTCTCGGTGTGAAGAGCACTGGGCAACAGGCGAAGAGCCAAAGGAAGTCCATTGCAAATTGATGGACAATAAACTGTCTTTTTATAGCAGTAGAAGTAATAATAATAATAATAATAATAAAATAATAATAATAATAAAATAATAATAATAATAATAACAACAATAATAATAATAATAACAATGATGATGATGATGACGATGACTATGACGATGATGATGATGATGATAATATTAATAAAACAATAAAAAATAAAATAATGACATCAATAATAATAGTTTAGTGATAGTAAAACACCCATGGTAATACTAATACAACGATTCGTGTATAATAGTAGGTTACTGTAACCTGCGTGATGCCGAAATAGGCGATGCATAATTATGAGTATTATAGGCTACAAAAATATTCCAGTGACCGTCAACTTATTCATTCATTCATTCATTCATTCATAGCATTTATATAGCGCCCCTTCAAGAAACTACTCAGAGGCGTTAGGTATAGGCCTATTGTTAGGTATAAATATAAATTGAGCGTTGATTTGAATATAATTATCTAAACTGTCTTGTCGGTATATATATATATATATATATATATAATATATATACATATATAATATATACATATATATAATATATACATATATATAATATATATAATATACGTATATATATATACAGTCGCTAAAGTCCCACGACGCAATGTGCATAATGTCTATGAATTTCAACGACCTGTTCAGAATAATACAATTATCGTTCGACCTAGCCTATTTTAGGACAGTTAGTTTCAATCACCTACATATACTCCTGCTGGATCTTACTTCACCCGGTGCGGTTCGTCAGTTTACTCGCAGCTCGGACGCGAATCGGGTTCGATAATTGCGCGACGCCGTTAGAGACGTGATGGGAGCGAGAGGATGAAGAGGAAGTGAAAGAGGAGATGGAGGAGAAACCAGGAGGCGGAGAGAGGGAGACAGGAAGGGAAAAGGAGGATGCGGAGGATGTGGACGAGATGTTGGTCGCCTGGAAAACTTTGGGATATGTTTGCCTCCTCTCCTCAGCATGCACGGAGCAACTGGAGTTGAGACGCTGCCTGCAGCCATTAGCTGAGCAAACAGTGTCCAGAAGACTGAGAGAGATGGAAAGAGAGAGAGAGACAGACAGACAGACAGACGCAGACAGAGAGAGACGGAAAGGGAGCAGCAGAGGAAGAAGAGATTGTAATGGCAGGGACACGCACGGATAAACGATAGATAGAAAGACAGGCAAAGAGAGAGAGAGAGAGAGAGACACACACACAGAGACAGTCGGCCATTAGTTGATAGACAGAGACCGACGGTGACAGTCAGAGGCAGACAGAGAGAAACACAGACAGGCATCGACAGAGAAAATAAATAGGCATAGAGAAAGAGAGAGAGACAGAGAAAGAGAGAGTGAGACAGAGAGAGCAAGACAGAGACAAACATACAGACAGACAGAGACAGACAGAAGGAGAGGGGAGAAGGAAAGGGCAAGCGAGAGAGAGCAACGCTTTACACGAAAACAGAGAGACACACATAGACAGACAGACAATGAGAGAGAAAGAGACAGACAGACAGAGACAGACAGAGACAGACAGAGAGAAAGAGAGACAGACAGACAGGCAGACAGACAGAGAGAGCGCAGCGCGTTAGACGAAATTAGAGAGATGGAGTGGAATATGGGAAGAAAGATGGAGGGAGTCGACAGATGGATTGACGGATGTGAAGGAATGGATAAATGGATGAGGAATTGAGCAGTGGGCGGATGGATGGATGGACGAGATGGATGGATGAGAGACGTACAAGAGAACGAGGTAAATGGACAACATGGAGGAGGAGGAGGAGGAGGAGGAGGAGGAGGAGAGTGCTGGAAAAGGGGAGCAATGCAATCCTGGGGAGCAGATTGAAGGATGGATGGAATTAGTGGAGCGCAGGAGGGAATGAGAGGCGTTAAAGTGACTGATATGATGGATTGGGGGGACGAGTTATAGCGAATGGATAGATGGATGGATGGGTGGGTGGGTGGATGGTTGGATGTATGGGTGGGTGGGTGGATGGATGGATGGATGGATGGGTGGGTGGATGGATGGATGGGTGGGTGGGTGGGTGGGTGGATGGATGGATGGATGGATGGGTGGGTGGATGGATGGATGGATGGGTGGGTGGGTGGGTAGGTGGGTGGGTGGATGGATGGATGGATTAAAGGCAGGATGTTTTTATGGATGGATGGATGGATGGATGGGTGGATGAATGGATGGATTGATGGATGGATTAAAGACAGGATGTTTGGATGGATGTTTGGATGGATGTTTGGATGGATGGATGGATGGATTAGAGGCAGGATGTTTGGATGGCTTGACTGTCTATCTGTCTGTCTTGATGCCTGTCTGTCTTGATTAGATGACTGACTGTCTGTTTGTATATCTGTTTGTATATCTGTCTGTCTGTCTGTCTGTCTGTCTGTCTGTATTGATGGGATGGATGGCTGTCTGGATTGACGGTTTGGATGAATGGATGGATGGACGGATGGACGTAAAGATGGGTGAACTGTCTAACGCGAGTAAATGAAACGGGGGTATATAAGGTGAAATGGATCGGTTGAATGAAATAGACAGCGAGCATACGCATTAGGGTGCAAAGGATAGGATGCACTACACATACATCGTCTCTTAGAGTTGACTGGCTGGATGGCAAATTTATTTTGTTTGTCTCAACTCTCAGCCAAATCGAAAGGTCACAAGCTCTTGTTGACTCGTTGCAATGGCATCGCAGTCATTAAACCATGTTGTCATAGTAACACGCTGTGACGGCAGCATGTGTAGTCATGGCAACGTGTTGTCACAATAGCAATCGCATGCGCCGAAATGACGACAATTAAGCGCTGTTTTATTAATGCCCTCGAGCCATCGAATGATATACAGACAGACAAACAAATAGACAGACAGACAAACAAACAGACAGACAGACAGACAAGCATACAGATTGATTGACTGACAGACAAGCAGACAGACAAACAGACATGCAGGCAGGCAAGCAGACAGATAAACAGACATACAGACAGACAAACATACATACATACAGACAAACAAACAGACAAACAGGCATACAGATTGACTGACTGATGGACATTGGACAGACATCCGTGTACACAGCCAGCCAGACAGAGTGACTGAAAACAGAAAGTCAAACAGAAATATGGAGAGACAGACAGACAGAGAGCAAGACAAACAGAAAGATGGAGAGGCAGACAAACAGACAGACAGACAGACAGACAGACAGACAATCGAAAGAGAGACAAATGGAAAGATGGAGTCATTGACCTTGGAGTCCGCCTTCATACTCCTGCAGTTCTTTAAGAATCTGGCATCTACTCACACGGCTCCTCTACCTCTCCCCACGTTTCACCCCCGGTCTCCCTCCCTCCCTCCCTCAATCTTCCTCTTCACCTTCTCCCACCCTTCATTCCCCTCTCCATCTCTCCATCCAGCACTCTTAGAAAATCGTTATTTTCAATCAATAGACGGCGCCATTGTCCAGTTAATGCCCCGACCCTACTCCCCCCTCCTCCTCCACGTCCTCCTTTCTCCCTCCTCCTCCTCCTCTTCCCTTGCATCCCTCCATCCCTTTCCATTCAGCTGCTCCACGTCCTCCAGTTTTGTCCACCTCCTCCTCCCTCGTCTCACTCCTATATTACATCTTCCATCTCCTTCTCTTTGTCCTTCCCCTCCATCTCCATCGCACTCTCCATCTCCGCTTTATCTTTCGTCCTCTCTAACCTTTGATTTCTAACCTCGCGTCTTATCTTTCCCCTCGTATTATCTCCCTCTTTCTGACTTCTCCTATCTTTCGCTTTCGCTCCCTATGTCTTCATTATCTCCACGTTCAGTATCTGCTCACAATCGACTTCTTCTTGTTTTCCTTTTGTATCTTCTTCTTCTTCTTTCGAACTTCTCTTGTCCTTCATATCATACGCTTACTCTGTTTATCTTCCCATATCCTACATGTATCTCCTTTTCACCTTCTGTCTATTTCCTTAGCCATCCATCCATCCATCCATCCGTCCGTCCGTCCTTCTTTCCTTCCTTCCATCCATCCATCCATCCATCCATCCATCCATCCATCCATCCATCCATCCATCCATCCATCCATCCATCCATCCCTCTTTCCTTCCTTCCTTCCTTCCATCCATCCATCCCTCCTTCCTTCCTTCCTTCCCTCCCTCCCTCCTTCCTTCCTTCCCTCTCTCCGTCCTTCCTTCCCCCTCCCTCCCTTCCTCCCTTCCTCCCTTCCTCCCTTCCTCCCTTCCTCCCTTCCTCCCTCCCTCCCTCCCTTCCTTTCCTTCCTTTCTTCCTTCGTTTTTTCCTTCCATCTTATCCATCTATTCCACCCTCTCTTCTTCTTCCTCTCTGCCTCCCTCCGTCTATCTGTCTCTCTATCTCTCTGAGGGTCTTCGTGTGTACAATTTCCATCCATCCATCCATCCATACCCTCACCGACGAACCAACCAGAAATTTATTCTCCCTCGTTGGCCTTCGAAATTGAGTTCACGCTCCTTATTAGAGCTGGGACGCCATCGAAGTCAGATAATTTATGTAGCGTTATTGCGATTAGCTGTGATCCAGTGACGTGGCTTGAGCCATGCGGTTATCGGGGGAGACGCAAAGGCACGACTAGCCATTCACCTGAGATTGTTAGGGATTATGTAACATGAATGAGAGTCATGAGTTACGAACGGCATTAGAAGAGGCTACAGCAAAGCCGCGTCGTTTGCGAAATGAATGGTCAAATGCCAGAGTAATGATAACACAATGGTGTCTCTGTCTATTGCATAGAAAGCCAGAGAGAGAGAGAGAGAGAGAGAGAGAGAGAGAGAGAGAGAGGAGGGAGGGAGGGAGGGAGGGAGAGGAAGAGGAAGAGGGAGAGAAAGAGAGAAAGACAGAGACAGAGACAGACAGACAGACAGAGAGACAGACAGGCAAAGAGACAGAGAGAGAGAGACAGAGACAGAGAAAGACAGAGACAAAGAGAAAGACGGTTGTTCAGAGGGCTCACTTGCTTCCACCCATGTATAGTTTACCCATATTTTTAACTATACCGCTTTTTCATTTTTTAGCGTATTTCTTTGCACTAAATCACTCATGAATCATGATGCTATTGATTCACAAAGGGAAACTGAGAAATTTTAATTTAGAAACCCATACAAAAAATAGGTCTAACCATTTTCCTGATTTCCAGCTTTGCATTTTTAAGGCTCTTGTTAATTCATTCTTGTTGTTCATTCTCTGTTGCACTTCCTACAGCTTGGAATGGTCTCCCTGTTACACTGCGCTTAATTCCCAGGGGTCACTTCGCTCTGTTCCTTAAGAACCTAAAAACTGTTTTATTTAGCCGTGGTTTGGACCGGGAGCGCTACTGAGTAGCCTACCTTGAAGAGGCGCTATACCAATTTCTGAAATAAAATAAATAAATAAATAAAAATAAAAGATTTAACCATGACCATTGTGTTTTGATCCTCCTTCAAAAATATCTATAAACGGGCACCTATGAGACAGGCAGAGACAGAGCGAGAGTAAGTGAATGAATGAATGAATGAATGAGGGAGTGAGTGAGTGAATGAATATGTGAGTGAGTGAATGAATGAATAAGTGAGTGAATGAATGAGTGAGTGAGTGAATGAATGAGTGAGTGAGTGAATATGTGAGTGAGTGAATGAATGAGTGAATATGTGAGTGTGTTATTGATTGGTTGATTGATTGATTGAGTGAGTGAGTGAGTGAGTGAATAAGTGAATATGTGAGTGAATGAGTGAATGAGTGAGTAAATATTTGAGTGAATGAGTGAATGAATGAGTGAGTAAATATGTGAGTGAGTGAATGAGCGAGTAAGTGAACGAGTGAGTGAATATGTGAGTGTGTGATTGAGTGAGTGAGTGTGTGATTGAGTGAATATGTGAGTGAGCGAATGAATGATTGAGTGAGTAAGTGAGTGTGAGAGGCAGGGAGAGAGAGAGAGAGGATGAGTTACAGCGTACGAGTCTGCTGTATATAACCCCCAGCGAGACTCCAATTTTTCAGGGTAATATTTCTCCAGTGCTTCCTGTTTTGGTGACCAATTTTTCTCGTGAGAATCAGTTTCTCCTGTGCATACACTGATGTGTTATCTCTACATGTATATATATATATATTCCAGCTGTGGAATGACTACCAGCTCCAGTGGGAACCGGGAGACTACGGAGGCATCAACGTCATTCGTCTTCCATCGCATAAAGTCTGGAAACCGGACATTGTCTTATTTAACAAGTATGCGGCGTTTTGAATATTATAACCTACTGGTAAAGAAATTATACAGCGCTGTATTCATTTGTTCATTCATTCGTTCAATCGTTATGGAGTTTTGTATAGCGCCCATTCGAGGTTACTATACTATAGACTGCAGATGCAACAACAAAGCATTAAGAATCGAAAATCGGATAAACTATTGCTTTTTAATAAAGGAATTTCTAGAACTGCACAACCCATTCTTTCCCTTCCCATCCTCCATTGCAGTTTACTCCTAATCGGTGGGTTAGTGACTTTCTAAACTATTTTAACCGTATGCAGAAGTAGGCCTACTTCTACAACTGTGAAAATCCATTTAGAGCTGCACGTTTTGTGTGTGTAGAACTGCACGATAAAAAGTTCCTGAACCAAGCCTCATTATCCCATGGGTCCTCATTAATAATTATAAATGCCTTGTCTTGTCCTGTCTTGCCTTGTCTTGTCTTTTATTGTACTTGTCTTGCCTTGCCTTGCCTTGCCTTGCCTTGCCTTGTCTTGTCTTGCCTTGTCTTGTATTGTCTTGTCTTGTCTTGTCTTGTCTTCAGCCTTCCTCGGTCCGAGGGTTGGTCGCTTATGGATAAGTTTTCTCCATCTTTTCCTGTCGTTTTCAACACCCGATCTATTGAAATATCCGTCCATGTTCTGATGTTGCCGATCCATCCCATCCGTCTCCCTTGTGTTCTTGAACCTGGCATTGTATCCTGCAAAATATCTTTTTCAAAGCATTCTAATCACGTTTCCGAAGTAAGAAAAGCTTCTTCTTCTTTACACTTCCGCCGCCTCCATAACACATTCGTTTGTTTTCTTTTCCATCCATGACACTCTCATAATCTGTCATAGACCTTTAATCTCGAATGCCTCTATTCTTTCTTCTTCTCTTTCTAGAATCCAGGTGGTCCGGGTTTCACAGCCATGCATACATGTATGCTGACACTGGCAAGGGCCTTCAAAAGTCGGATCTTGGTGGCTAATTTTAATTGCCTTACCCAATCTTATAGCCCTTTATCCAATCATATATTTTCACCACCTTTGCCGTTCTACAGCGCTGACGGTAAATACGAGGTATCATACAAGCCAAACACGGTGATCTACCACACGGGCGACGTACTCTGGATCCCGCCCGCGATCTACAAGAGCTCGTGCACCATAGACGTCAAGTACTTCCCATTCGACCAGCAGGAGTGTCAGATGAAGTTCGGTTCGTGGACGTTCAACGGGGATCAGGTCGTCCTCGACTGGTACGAAGGACACGAGAAGGTCGACCTGAGCGACTACGTCAACAGCGGAACATGGGACATCATCGCAAGTCCCGGGGTTTATAACTACACGTGGGACGGAACGGAGAAGCACCACAAGGCGCAGATCACGTTCACTCTGCGTATCCGCCGCAAGACTCTCTTTTACACCGTTAACCTGATCATCCCGTGCGTTCTCATCTCTTTCCTCAGCGTCTGCGTCTTCTACCTGCCTGCCGACGCCGGCGAGAAGATGACGATGTGCATCTCAATCCTGCTGGCGTTGGTCGTCTTCCTTCTGCTCGTCTCGAAGATCCTCCCGCCGACGTCGATTACCATCCCTCTGATCGCCAAATATCTCCTCTTCACCTTCATCATGAACATCATCACGATCGTCATCACCGTCATCATCATCAACTGGAACTTCAAGACGCCGAGGACCCACCGGATGCCCTCCTGGATCCGCTCCGTCTTCCTCAACCTCCTGCCGAGGTTCCTGCTCATGAAGCGGCCCCACCACGACCTCCGCTGGCACAAGAAGGCCTACAGCCGTCGAAACAGCCCCTCAACCGACCGACACTCCTCGGCGTCCTGTCTCGGCTGCCGGTCCGACCTACTGGAGCTCGCAGAACTGGCCAACTCGACGGAGCCCCGTAGGGCGGGGTCGGACTGGAGAGGAGGCAGCTGTGGGGCCCGGGGTCGAGGAGGGTTCGCGACGGATGTGACGCAACAGCAGCAGCAACAACATCCCGGTACCGTCTTCCGAATGTCGCCGGAAACGGAGAAGGCAGTCGAGGCCGTGAGGTTCATAGCGGCACATCTGAAGAACGAGGACGAATACGGAGAGGTAGGTCTATCTCTTCATAGTATTTGTCGTAGAAGTGGTAATGACAGTGTTACTGTTGGTAATAGTATTAGTGGTAGTGTTAGTAATAGTATTAGTGTTAGTGTTAGTAATAGTATTAGAGGTAGTGTTAGTGGTAGTGTAAGTGTTAGTAATAGTATTAGTGGTAGTGTTAGTGTTAGTAATAGTATTAGTGGTAGTGCTAGTGGTAGTGGTAATGTTAGTAATAGTATTAGTGTTAGTGTTAGTAATAGTATTAGAGGTAGTGTTAGTGGTAGTGGCAGTGTTACTGTTAGTAAGAGTATTAGTGGTAGTATTAGTGGTATTGATAGTGTTAGTGTGTGTGCTATAGCGCCCCTTCAAGATTGCCACTCAGAAGCGCTCCCGACTACAGCGCGGACACTGAATCGGAGTTTCACGCCGAAGCGCTGAGCAATTGCGAGTGAAGGACTTGCTCAAGGTCCCTATACGCGGCGGCTTGAGGCGGATTCGAACCGGCAACCCTCCAACTGCGAGGCAACGAACATACCAACTACACCACTGCGCCCCACAAAGTGGTGGTGGTAGTTGAAGTGACAGTGTTGGTGGTGGTACCTGTAGTGGCAATGGTAGTGGTAGTAGCAGTAGCAGTAGCAGTGGCAATTGCAGTATTAGTATCAGTACCAGTAGTAGTAGCAGCGGGCTAGCAGCAGTCATAGATTGAGTATTCGTGACTTTTGGGTTTAATATTTGTAAATATTCGTGAATATTAAGATTTTTTAATATTCGTAAATATTCGAAAATATTCGTTAACGGATTAAAGTGAGCAATCGAAACCGCAATGTTACCCGGTAGAGCAGTTTAAGTTTATCTATGTATCCATGACATTCACTCGCATTCAGGGCAGGGCTAATATGCTGAGATCGGGATAATTTTTGCTTGTAGACCTAATCTGGCACTATTATTTCCTGCATTGGCATTTATATTTACTCATCCTGCTACACTGATATAAAACTACTTTATCAATTTGCAGTTACTATTATAGGCAGTTAAATTTTATTTCTAATTAACCTACTATTGCTGCTACTTGCCAACTGCCATCGGTGACTCTGTCTCTTTTCAGTTGGGGAGGATGGTCAGAAGTCAGACAAAGTGACGTACTAACATTAGGCTAAGTATCGAATGTGATAGACCTATGAATGTTGCATGGCCGCATTGGCCAGACCCAGCAGAGACATGGAAGTTTTTAACAATAAATCTATTAATTTAAAGTCATTGTAACTTACTGATATAGACCCATGCGTAGGCTAATTCAATTGTGTACAATTCAATCAGTAAAAGTTAAACATTTTCATAAATAACAAAATAAAAATTAAGAATAAAGAATTTTCTGAAAGAACATAATATTTTACGAATATAATATTCGTTGGCAGTTTTAATATTCGTTAATATTCGTGAATATTTGAAAATCTTAATATTCGTAATATGCGAATACTCAATCTATGGCAGCAGTAGTAGTAGTAGTAGTAGAATTAATTAAATTGCATTATAACTTTTCATTAATTATTATGATAATTATTGTCTAATCTAAATGATTTCAATCTTACTCCATATCTGTTTTGTCTGATCAGACCAATGATCTAAACTACTCCGATTCAAAATTAACTGCTCAAGCTCTACGCTCTTCTGTCATACACCGCTACCTGATAATAGTAAGCATGGTAAAATAAATGACCCCCCTCCGTTTCCTTGGCAACAGATACTCGAGGACTGGCGCTACATTGCCATGGTGATCGACCGCCTTCAACTGTACATCTTCCTCGTCGTCACGGTTACCGGAACAGCCGCCATTCTCGTTCACGCCCCGCACATCTTCGAGTTCGTCGACCAGGATGAGATCAAGCTGCGCATTATGGGAAGTACGGAGGACTTCATCTGACCCCGAAACGACCATCAACGACAAACTCAAGCTGCGCATTATGGGAAGTACGGAAGACTTCATCTGACCCCGAAACGACCATCAACGACAAACTCAACTTTTAATAGGCACGTAAAGAAGAAGGAATAGGGAAAGAAGGCACTTAATCTATAGTCGTAAGGCTGGGTTGAGTATACAAGGCCGTATTTATGGGGATGGGTGTTTTGGGTATTTGTTCACCCCCACAAATGAAATAATTTAAAAATGAAATAATGTATTATGGTAGGTGGGACTCTGAATGGTATGATAATAACAACAGTTACTGTACCGTAGCCTACTATTGTGTGCAATGCACTGACCGCTAAGGACCCGCTCGCTATGAGAGCTCGCGACCCTTCAACAAACCCATTAGTCAGTAACTGTTGACTCGGCTGCTTGTCGGCTTGCTGACGATCAACGAACAAAATCCAGGCTATAAGGTGTTGTCTGGGTACACGACGTATTCGCGACTTCTTTATCCTAATTGCTGGACACTTAAAGCGTGAAGCTCTGCACAAAATGTACTAAGTTCTAAATGGATTTGTGCAATTCTATACAAAAAGCATTTCTGCGCAATTAAAAGTAGTCTTAAATGGAGGTCATTGAATTCAATTGGGATAAATTCGTTTCACATGCTATCGTTTTTCAGTGGCTAATGAGCCTAAATCTTTGTCTCTATTGTAAGCCTTTTCTTGCTTTGCTCTCAATAGCGACAGTTCAATTTCTATAGTCTAACTTTCAGCCAATCTGTTTCTAATTTAAATTTTCGCTAGTTCTTTTTATCCAAGAGTCATTTTCGGTTACGTTTCGTCTTAGCATTGTATTTAACTGCAAACTGTTCAACGCTCAAACGATATTATCCACGATCCGTAATTCCTGCTCTCTACCAACCGCGCATTTACCAACGGTGATTTAGGTTAGACTATAATTATATGCACCGGCGCTTCCTGCGTTAAAGCCAGTCTTTTCGAGGGGCATTATTTTTTATCTGATAGTTAATGCTTGACTGATTTTTATTCTCTGCATTTATAGCCTATAGGTCGGTAGTTTTCCTCTTAAAGCCATTAAATCTAAAAAAGTCATAACGCTCGGTAGTTCGGCTACTAATCTACGAGATAGCCAGCCATGTAGATCGGCTTATAATATAGACAGTGTTTTAAATGCTTTTTATGGCCACTTCAAAGACGATATATTAAGCTATCCAGTGGTTCCCAACCCGTAGCGCGTGGGCCAAAAGTGGCCCGCCAGGCCTAAAAGAGGCCCTCATCTCTCAAAGGATCAACAAACATATTCGAAAAAATTGATAATTTGGACATGATTATAGCACAGTATTTTATTGTTTTCTATTACAGATTATTTTACTTTGACGTCTATAAATAACATCAAACATTGCGTTAATTATAACAATTCTATATGCTTTTGGTTAATTAAATCTCAGTCTTGTGTCCCCTAATTTCTTTCAACTAAGACAGCGGTTCTCAACCTGTGGGTCGCGATCCCCACGGGGGTCGCCTGACGATTTGCCAGGGGTCGCCTGGACCTTCAGAAATTTGTAAAATATGCAATAGTAATTTTAGCACTAGTTAATACACTGCAGCAATTTAAAATAAACTTTTCTTAATCTTTTTATATGATTCATAGCAAAAGAAGTACAGAAAGCAATTTGAACCTTGGTTCAGATCGCAAAAGAACTGCAAAGTCGGTTAGATTGTGACATCTAATAAAAGTTTTGCCACCTTAGTTTTTAAAATTAATGTAAAGTCTACTTTTACCATCTTCTAAAAAAACAGGGGCATGGTGTAAGTCTTAAACCACATCTCTGAGCACTGAAATCATGAGTAATTTTGTTAAGATGAAAGCTTAAAATTTTACAGTGACAGTGTCCAAATACCCCCCAAATTTAAACAATTTGGCCGACACTCTGAAGTCTTATACCATGACTATCAGCATTGAAAAACTGAGCAATTAAAATTCATTAAGATGACAGCTAAAATGCAGCCATTACAGCGTGGAAATTCAAAATTGAAATAATGGGGGAGGGGAATTTATTGAAGTCTTAAATCATGTCTTTCAGCGCTGAAATTTTGAGGATTTTTCTTAGATGAAAAATAGCAAACAAGGGGATAGGACGCTTTTTTGTCTTACACCACGACTATCAGCACTGAAACTATGAACAATTTCGTTAAAATTAGAGATTAGAGCCTAAAATGCTACCTTTGCAGTGTGTGCAAATCCAAAAATATTTTGACAATTGGGAGAGACATATTCCCTCCCCAAACTCCACTCCATGATCGGCGCATTGATAAAGAACACACGTATGCCCATGGCCCAAGTTCATCAAGTTGGTTGCCAACCAAAACGAATCAGCAACGGTGAAATGGGTGTTAAGAAATGAAGAACTATTGACAAATTTTCAGTGTAGCCTATTGTTTAATAGTTGTTAGATTTCACAAGCCGAATAAACTTATGACATTTCAACTTCAAATCATGGGCGGAGTTTATCAGGGGCGAGGGGGGCTAAGCCTCCCCCCCAAGAAGACCGAGATTCATATTTTTTACCGTGTAAATGGTATCTTTTCCCGGGCTTAGCCCCCCCCCCCAAGAAGGCTTTAGCCCCTCCAAGAACGGAAACCAAACTCCGCTCATGCTTCAAATTACCGAATGGGTAAGGATTAGCTCTCAGAATCGCAAGAGCCAGGAAGCTTCAATTGTTAAAACCAGTTTTCAAGTTATGAGGGTGAAAATGCATGACAATGGTAAAAAAAATGCAGTGAAGGGGGGGCAACTCAATCAATTTTGCTGTTGGGGGTCGTCATAACTTTCGAAATGTTGCCAAGAGGTCGCCCCACTGAAAAGGTTGAGAACCGCTGAACTAAGAAAAGGTGGCCCTCGTGCCCTCCAACTCAGAAAAGTGGTCCTAAAGTTAAAAAAAGGTTGGGAACTACTGTATTGGGCTATGTCACATGCTATATGGTAAATAAATCTAGATGAATAGCCTATAAGCTTACTATAGCATGTAGGACCTGTACAATACATGCACAGAGCAATCAATAATTCAATTGGAATTTATAATTTTATATCGTCCACTCAAGATATCTACTTAGAGGCGCTTCCGATCCATGCCAGATAGCCTAGAGGAGAACAGTCGTGAGCAACTGAGAGAACCCCATATAGGAAGTGACCCTGAGAAGAAGAGGTATTTCCAGGGAAAGTCCATTCAATTTCCATATCTTTGAGTCAATCCCGGAAATCCCTGGCTCTGCGTCCATGGTGGCCGTGAGAACAAAAGATCTAACCAAGTCGTCGTGGCTGTTCCTTAATTTTTAAATACATCGTCGGATCTTCTTTCTCGGTATAGAGAGAAAGATGAGTAATTAGTCGTCCCTCCCCACCCCCCCGGAAATATCAATGGTTGACCCTCGCCGTAAAGAAAGCACGGACTAGCCTGATACAAACTGGTCGGTGTTTGACCAGGTTATGTGATTTTTAAAAACCGCAAGTAGTGGTGTTTGATACCCAATAGGAAATTGAACTTGAGGAGCAACTCAGATATTTTCTGGCCTCGGAATGTCTGCCGATATAGTCTGCGAGAATGCTGCGATGCGACACGATTCCAATGCATTTAAAGTCAAGCAAAAATGGTCGGTGTTTGGCCAGTTTAGAATTTTTTTAGAGCACCGCCAGAAAACAGCGAGTGGTGGTGTTTGATACCTAATAGGAAACTCTATTTTATGAGCAACTCATATATTTTCTGACCTCGCAATATCTGCCGAAATAGTCTGCGAGAATGCTGCAATTTGGCACGATTTCAATGCATTTGAAAGTCAAGCAAAAGTGGTCGGTGTTTGGCCAGTTTAGAAACTTGAGGAGCAACTCAGATATTTTTTGGCCTCGCAATCTGGCACGATTCCAATGCATTTAAAAGTCAAGCAAAAAATGGTCGGTGTTTGGCCAGTTTAGAAACTTGAGGAGCAACTCAGATATTTTTTGGCCTCGCAAAGTCTGCCGAAATAGTCATCGAGAATGCTGCAATCTGGCACGATTCCAATGCATTTAAAAGTCAAGCAAACTGATGTTTGGCCATTTTATGTGATTTTTTAGCACCGCCAGAAAACCGCGAGTATAGTGGTGTTTGATACCTAATGGGAAACTCAAGCAAACTGGTCGGTGTTTGATAAGTTTAGGCGTATTAGATCTATAGTCTTCGCACAGGCATCGTCTCGCAACTAAAAAGTTAGCACCAAACAAGTGCAGCAACTCGGTAGGAGATGCGCTGAGAAACAGGAAGCCAGTGAAGGACACCACGCATAATTGGCAGATGCAAAAGCATGCATAGTCAGGCGGCCGATGAGATGAGCGGTTGAACTCGATCAAGGCACTCAACTAGACCGAGTAGCCGTGTGGGGCATGTGATGATGATGGCTTTCCACCAGATAATTATGGCTTCTTGATTGGTTCCTCGCTCTAGAACTGTTTTTTCTATAGTCTCGATCATTTGTTTCAATTTGTCCTTCCGGGTTTCCCTTTCGGTTTGCTCAACAACAATTCTAGATAATAATTTTTTTGTCAGTCTCTCGTCTTCCTTCTCTCTTCTCGAAACCTGCTTCTTCTCGCAGGGCCTTGGGGACTGGCCCGACTGGGAGCGCTTCTGAACGGTTCACCTTATAAGACGCGTTTTTATAAATGCCTAATATTTGTTCTGCATATATACAGCGATTCCAACTTATGTATATATTGATTACTTTATGTAAACATTCAAACTCTCAAACGATCTTTTTTTTCTTAACACGGTGTATTTATGACGGCCCGCGTGTATAGTAGGCTATACAAGTAGACCTCATAGGCGATATTCCCTTTATGCGTATATACATGTAAGCTTATGTTAACACTGTCCTAGAAATTCGAGGCTGTATAAGTTCCTGTGAGCCATTCCTATGCCCTAAATAAACTGTTAGTGTTCTTTGTGCCGTTAGGGCGATCGAACAGCTGAGCTAGGCCTGATAGGTCGTCGGAATTTGGCTCTCCCCGGGCTACATGATTCCAGCCAGCCTAGGTACATGGTAAGGAATACGGGTGGGGAGAGAGATACGCCGACATATAGAATGAAGGGCACGCCGGGATGATGAAACAGAGAAGAATCAATAGTAAAGAAAAGAGAGACAGAGACGAACAGAGAGAGACAGACATACAGGGACAGTGAAAGAGAAAGAGAAAGGGAGGCAGAGACAGTGACAGAGACAGTGTGAGATAGATAGACAACAGACAGAAAGAGACAGACAGAGACAGACAGAGAAAGAGAAAGAGAGAGAGGAATAGACAGTGACAGAAATAAATAGAAAGAGAGAGACACAGATACAAAGACAGAGAAAAGACAGAGACAGAGACAAATACAGAGAGAGACAGACAGACAAAGAAAAAGTATGTCAGACAGACAGACAGACAGACAGAGAAACAGACAGAGACAGAGAGAGACAGAGAGAGACAGATAAACAGTGGAAGAGAGACAGGCAGAGAGAAACAGAAGCATAGGTGATTTGCAGTGAAAGAGATGTACAAGTTACGCTGTAGATGCTATAGATAAGCTGGATTCTATAGTTACAGGCAGAAGTCAGTTGTCTAGGTTATCAGGCGGGCTTCCCAGAAGAACCAGCAGCCTCCTCCTTACCAGTCAGTTGGTCTGGGCTGCATGGCCAGACTGTGCAGCAGCTTGGGATGAGCCTGGAAAACCGTAGGGTGTGTGGCGCATGTGATGATGGCTTTCCAAGAGGCTGGCAGCAGCTGGAGAAGGAAAGCGCTGAGCACATTGGCCCGGAGAGATACAGAGACAGAGGCAGAAACAGAGAGAGAGACAGACAGACAGACAGAGACAGAGATAGAGTCAGAGACAGAGTCAGAGATAGACAGATACACATTGATAGAGAGACACAGACATAGAGACAGACAGACAGAGACAGAGACAGAGACAGAGTCAGAGACGGAGACAGAGAGAAGCAGAGAAGAGACAGAGATACAGAGAGATACAGAGAGATATTGAGAGAGAGAGAGACCGACCGACAGACAGACATACAGCAGCCTGTACGGCGTGAGCTGAGCGAATCTAAATCGTCAGCGTTAACAGTCGGGTTCCCTTCGCGTTAACGCAAAGGCCAAGGTTTTCGCGGCCCTCACAATAATACGAGCGCAGCCTATGTACAATAATTGTACATACAGCTTTCACGGGCGAGAGAAGAAGCGCAGGCGGACTGTACAGTGTACACTGTACCCGTGGAAAAGTTTTTTAGGTCGATCTCCGATTAAAGCGAGTAGCCGCCTACACGCAACGAAATAACAGTTCCAGGCATTCGCGAGGGTCGTTAGTTTCTCTCATTTGATTCTGACCAGATCGGTTGTAGATATCCGTGTTAAAAACTGACTTGCGGTTTAGTACATCTAGGCCTACTGCGCTGATGCGGGATTAGCACGAAAGTTTCCAGTGGTATTATTTATACACCACAGATGTATGGTGAAATCCAACGACAAGCAGTTTTTGCATGTGATCGCTCTCTCGATCTATAGACACGTTTGTGTCTAACGCAGTTGCATCATCGTCTTAGGGTGTACTCAAACACGTGACTCAGTGGAGAAAACGGTTCAGCATCTGCGTATTCGTCTATCACTCTATCGCAACAAAGGTTTCGGTTATTAATAAGGTCGGTTGATGACTCATTGCTGAGTCAGCACCGAGTATAGGATCATCGTACAGGCTGTGAGCGGAGAGGCATCTCAGGGCAGTGAGCAGCTGCATGCAGGAGTCTGAGAGAGATATCTCTTCCTTCTGCCAGTAAACTAGCTAATTGATTTCGAAGTTGCCGTTGTCGTAGTTTCAGAGTAAAATCGACGTCACAAAAATTTCTTGCGATATTAAATCGGGCTGAGGTAATAAGGCGCGTCGTAAACCTGGAACTAGCTGCCTCCTCCTCCTGATGGGAATTTTACAGAGACTCTTTTAGGAAACACATCATCAGGTACGGCATAGGCCTACACAGAACCGTGTTCTGTATATAGCTGCTGCATTGATTCATCTCAAAAGCTCTTCAGTCTTCATATGGCAACGGGATGGTTTATAAAATTATAGCTATCTATCTTTGGATTACAAATCTGCCGATCATCTATCTGTTTCTTCTACTGAATACAGCGCTATAGAAGTCGAGAATCAAGAAATCAGAATCTTAAAATAGCCGCGTTGCCAGTTACCGTACAGTTTACCTTCCATGCTAGAGCATCGCTGAAGGAGCAGCGGCTGCAGAGACAGAAATGGATCACAAAGTTGGATGCGGTGCCAGTGTGAATGGTGAGACTACCTCGAAGAGGAGTTCCCTCGAGATGACGATGAAGACGATGACGTTGGCGGGAACGACGACGGATCGAAGGACCGATGATGATGATGATGATGATCCAGCTGTCAGGCAGAAGTACAGTATCGAGGATTTCGAAATAAAGAACGCTCTCGGTAAGGATGCATGAACGAAATTACATGATCTCGAAAAGCATTTGATAAGGTTTAGGCTAAACATCAGGTCCATGGAACAATGGCACTGATTCCCTCTAGAGAATGGCATAATTTACTTCTCTCCACAATGATACTATACAGCCTAATCGATAACCTAAGGGGTGGTGGTATCCACCCCGGTATGATCTCGAGCATTTTGGGCATAAAGTTTGAACGGTATGAGCTATTTACCTTACAAATAAACCCTCTGCAGCTAAATAGATTGTAAAAAAATTATTCCATACGAAGCAAGTTTGAGATGTACAAAACCTAAATGGTGGGTGATAATCCCCCTTGATAACCCGAGGGTTAGCACTAAAGAACGCCATCGGCAAGGCCGCGTGAGCGGCGCTATGTATATGCAATCTTAATAATACAGTTTGATAAAGTTTAACACCAGTTTTCGCAATGCATCTGCGCTCTCGAGAAGCTTTTGTCGCTGGTCCTACAACCTGTTTCAGTTTCTTTAAACTATTTGACTAACACTTTAGGGGACAAGAGTTTACTCAAAGTTACAGAAGAACCAATGCAGAAAGCTGCAGGATTCCAATGCACTTCTATTATAAAACACTGGTCTCTTGATGATTTCAGTAATTGGGTTTGATCTACTGTACCTACATGATAGGCATTAGGCCTATACATGTCATATTACCATATAGCCTACCGTTGTAAAGGACGGTCAAATAATCTACATCATATATTCTTTTGAATATGAAGTGAAGAGGACACGATGAGCTCACTCGAGCTTTTCCCTTTTCATGCTCATTGCTCACTCTTGTTATTGTCTAAATGTTTGTGTGCAGTCATGTGTATCATTTTGTATTGTTATGGGTGAAATAAATAGATGCGAAACTGCGACTTGAGGACGTACCAGAAGGTATGTGAGGGAATCAGAAGGTATAAGAAGATATCCAAAGGTATCCGAAGGTATCCGAAGGTATCCGAAGGTTTCCGAAGGTAGGCACATCAGAAGGTATCAAATGGCATCATAGGAATAAGAATATAATTATAAGAAGATATAAGAAGGTATCAGAAGGTATGCGAAGGAATCAGAAGTTATAAGAAGATATCAGAAGGTATCCAAAGGTATCCGAAGGTAGGCAAATCAGAAGGTATCACATGGCATCATAGGAATAAAAATATATAAGAAGGTATCAGAAGGTATCAGAAGACAATCTGTGAGGATCACAGGATATTTTGTCTTTCCAACGTTTAGGTACTGGTACTTTTGGGCGGGTAGTGTTGGTACGACACTCGCCGACAAAAGAGTACTTTGCTCTGAAGATCCTTACAATCAAGGAGATCATCCGACTGAAGCAGGTGGAACATGTCAGGAGCGAAAAGGAAATCCTCTCCGTCGTCAAACATCCATTCATCGTCAGTCTGTAAGCTGAACAACATCCCATTTTTGTAGTCATGGGCGGAGTTTGGTTTCCGTCTTTTTTTGGGGGGGGCTAAAAAAACTTGGTCCGGAACGAGCGGCGCCGATAATATTTTCTCGTGTCGGCCCCAAAAAGTTGATGACCGTTTTCGTCGTCAAGTTCAAATCTCGTGAAAATTACTATGTGTTTCCCGGCCGAAAAAGTTGATGACCTTTTCTTAGTCATTTGGTTTAAAGTTCTTGGGGGGGAGGGGGGTAAGCACGACAAATATACAATTTACACGGTAAAAGACATGAATCTGGGACTTCTTGGGAGGACTTAGCCCCCCCCAGCACCTGATAAACTTCGCCCATTTTTGCAGTCAAACTCCACAAACCCTATTTGCTCTTGCACATATATTTATTTATTTTAATTCTATTTATTTCTCGCATTTGCTATATAGCGCCCCTTCAAGCTCACTACTCTGAGGCGCTCCCGACTACAGCGATGACACTGCATTGGAGGTTCACGCCGTTGCGCACGAGCAACTGCATGTGAAGGACTTGCTCAAGGTCCCTGCGTGGCGGTGTGAGGTGGATTCTAACCTGGAACCCTCACGAAACCGAACCCATCACCACGACCACGGCAGACCACTTGACATGGTTATTGAATAAACACGCAAGCCAAACCTCCACATAAATCAAGTACTCCTTCTGTTTCTTCTCTTTCGACGCCACCATTTTATCCGATGCAGTTACTCTCTTAATCATTTTTTGGTTTGGATTAGTTTTTATTGTACCATTTTTCAATCAAACTCCTCAAGACTTTTCGCTCTTGCAAATAGTCTATGAATAATTATACGCGCAAACCAAACTTCAGTGGCGCCGCCACCATAGGATGCGGCATATCAATTGACATAGGCTACTGCTTATTTTTCTCTGACGTGCCTAATAGCTTAGTCTGCCAAGCATTCTTTGAAATTTCTAATAATGTTAACATCTCATTTCTTTGCCTGGTGATTAGCTCCCATGACCCTGGCGCGACCTGATGAAACGTAGCCTATAGCTGGCGCCGTCACTGCCAAACCTATAGGCCTATAGTTATTGCCCCGAAAAGCCAAAACACAGTAACTGTGCCAGTAGGCCTAATAACCTACCAGGTACTGTGTTTTGGCTTTTCAGGGCATAATTAATTATAGGCCCAACATAGAATTAAAAAATTCCGCGTGTTTCCTTTCTTCCTACGCTGCCATTTTATCTCTTTCAGTCACTCTATTATTCATTTTTATATAATTTTTTCACATTTGGTTGGAAGTTCTTGGGGGGGGGCTAAGCCCGAAATGGATACCATTTACACGGTAAAAACATGAACCTGGGGCTTCCTGGAAGCGGCTTAGACCCCCCCTAAGCTAGCTTAGCCTGCCAAATATTCTTTGAAATTTCTAATAATATTATTTAATTTCTTTGTCCTGCTGATTAGCTCCCATGACCTTAGCGCGACCTGATGAAACGTATAGCTGGCGCCGTCACTTTCAAACCTATATATTATATTCCCTACACAGAATTAGAAATTCCGCGTGTTTTCTTTCTTCATACGCTGCCATTTAATCTCTTTCAGTCACTCTATTAATCATTTTTAAAATCACGTTTGGTTTTGAGGAATTTTTTTAATGTACCTATAGCAGTCCTATCTGCACACCATTAATTCGTCTGCATAAGCTTCTTTACGGGTTCGATCGTTTTTCACCAATCATCGCCTCACATGCACTCGTTCAACCAGCCCATGCACCAACTAACTGGCAAACCTAGCAAACAAACAGCCAACAGCTCATCCATACATCTGTCCACCCATCATCCATCATCTAGCCATTATATGCTCGTCCATTTTTAAAAGGACACTTAACCATGCATGCTTTCGACTATCGATTAATCCATCCCTCTGTCAATCCATTCATTATTCCATCCTTCCATCCATCCATTTATCCAACCACACAAATTCATCACAACCATCCATGTAATTTCATATCAGTTTATGCTTCCATCCAACCATCTATCCATCCACATACATATTCCACCCATCCAACCACACACATCCATCACATCATCCATCCATCGATCCATCGATAGATCCATCCATCCGTTCATTCATCCATTACCCATCCACCTACCAATCCATCCATCCATCTACCCCATCATCCATCAACCCATCTATCCATCCACCCATCCATACATCCATCTATCCATTCATCTATCCATCCTTCCATACATCCATCCATCCATCCATCTATCCATCCATCCTTCCATCCATACATCCATCCATCTATCCATTCATCCATCCATCCAACCAACCACCCTTCTATCCATCCTACCATCCATCCTTTCATACATCCATCGATCCATCCACCCACCCATCTATCCATCCATCCATCTATCCACCCCATCACCCATCAACCCATCCATCCATCAACCCATCAACCCATCCATCCATCAACCCATCCACCCATCCATCCATCTACCCATCAACCCATCCACCCATCCATCCACCCATCCATCCATCCATCCATCTATCCACCCATCCATCCATCCACCAATCCACCCATCCATCCACCAATCCCATCCACCCATCCATCCATCCATCCTTCTATCCATCCATCCTCATCCATCCATCCATCCACCCATCCATCCACCCATCCATTCACCCATCCATCCATCCATCCATCCACCCACCAATCCACCCATCCATCCATCCACCCATCCATCCATCCACCCACCAATCCACCCATCCATTCATCCACCCATCCATCCATCCATCCACCCAACCCTTCTATCCATCCATCCACCCCATACCCATCAAACCATCCATCCATCCAACCCTTCTATCCATCCATCCTTCCATCCACCCACTCCATCCTCCTCAACACACCTCCATTCGTATAAATTATAAATCTGTAGACTATGGACGTCACACGACACCCGCTACCTGTACATGCTCTTCGAATACCTGTGCGGTGGTGAGCTATTCACGTACCTACGCAACGCCGGGCAGTTCTCCGACGGGTCGTGTCTCTTCTACGCTGCCGAGATCATTTCTGCCCTCGACTACCTCCACTCCCTCGATATGGTCTACAGGGACCTCAAGCCAGAGAACCTCCTGCTCGATAAGGACGGTCACCTCAAACTAACGGACTTCGGATTTGCCAAGAGGCTCGATAACAGGTATGAACCAAAATACCTATTACCTGCGCCCCAGGCAGCACTTGTTTGAACTTTAAACTCTTTAAGTTACAAGATGTAAACGAAATATCATAAGCGGCTGGGTATCTATGATGGACAGACGTCGGATAAAATTCCAAAACTAGGTCCACCTTCCAAAAAAGCTCGCTAAGAACTCTTCATCGTAATCGTAATCGTAATCATGAATTTATATAGCGCTTTTCAAGAGAAACGCCTCAGAGGCGCTCCCGACCTGACACCAAACCACAATCAAAGTGAATGGTTTCAAACGCTTGTGGAAAAGGGGCAGAGAAAGACCAAGAAGATTAGCACGGAGATTGCTATGTAGGCCTACAGTGTAGCTTATTCCAGAAAGATGGATTGGACCATACAATCTGGGTATAAGACAGCCAGCAGGTGACCACATTGAACAATGGTTATTATTATTATCATTATCTCCATGCGTGCCCTTTCAGCTATTATTAGGACGCCTGCAGAAACTTTTTTTTATCAAACTCCGCCACCGGTTGTTCTCTGCCAGTGCCAGTCCCAAGCCTGGATAAAGGAGGAGGGCGACACTGACCATCTTCGATATGGCAGTGTCGCTAAACATGTAACAGGCAACTTTTTATCAATCCGATTCTTTATCGCCGGAGTTGTGCATAGCAACCCGGTGTAAAGCCGATCGTAAAAGGTCTTTGCTCTGGTCGTCGCCCTGCTATACAACTGCTAGAATCATTATTGCCCTGCTGAGAATTTATTTGGAGCATAAATCGCCCCCTGCACTTCATGGTTGCTTGTATACGACTCTTCAGGTCCTCCTTAAAAATTATCTGACGCCGCCACTGTTGTTTACCTGTGTCTGTTTGCCCGTATGTCTATCTGTCCGTCCGTCTTTAATTAAGTCCGTCTCTGTCTGTTTACTTGTGTGTCCATCTCTCCGTCCGCACATCTCTGTCTTTCAGTCCGTATGTGTGTTTGTCTCTCTCTGTCTGTCTGTTTGCCTGTCTGTCCACCGATCTGTCCATCCGTTTCTATGTCCGTCTGTTTGTCTGTGTGTTCGTATCTGTGTCCGTTTGCTTGTCTGTTCACCTCTCTGTCTGTCCGTCCGTATCTATCTCTTTCGTCCATCTGCCTATAAATTGGTAGGACACTCTACCTGGAATGGTCTTCCTCTGACCCTCCGTAAATATCCTTCCCAGGCTTCCCTCTCATCTTAAGACAGTTTTATTTGGCCGCGCTGAGGTTGGAAGCGCCTCTGAGTAGTCCCCTTGAAGAGGCGCTATATAAATGCATAAAATGAAAAATAAATGAAAATTGTGTTGAATGGACATGACTTGCTATTCTGTGAGCGTAGAACCTGGACGCTGTGTGGCACACCGGAATATCTGGCGCCAGAGATCGTTCAGAATAAAGGTCACAACAAGGCCGTAGACTGGTGGGCGCTTGGAATCCTCATCTACGAAATGCTCGCAGGGTATGTACCGGAAGCGAGTTCGTAAACCATACACTGATACGAGTCCAGGGCTTCACTTGCCTGTCAAACTTGCCTGTAAAACACATACAGATTTTAGAATCTATTTTTACCCCAACCAATCAACTTACGCTGTCTCACCAATGTCACCATCCCTTTCTTAAAGTGTCAACAACTCAACATGTGCGGAAGGTCAAACGATTTTGGACGAATTGCAATATAAAACGTTTCTCGTTTGGCTATTAGGCTAGACTTTCTCACAAAATGACCTCATGTATGGACGAACGCTTTGCACAGGTAATTATAGCTAACTTTCGCGTTCTTTATTATTAAATTTTCACCATCGGAGACCTTGGTGTGTTCGAGTAGGATAAGGTTTAGGTTAGGGTTAGGGTTAGGGTTAGGGTCGGTTAGGGTTAGTGTTAGGATTAGTGTCGTCATTAGATACTTAACAGTCATACAGAATTTTCCGCTCTCCACTACTTTTGCCAAAGTATACGCGTTATCAGTTAAAAGCTTGCGAACTTACTTACTCTTAAATGGACCTTTCTTTGCTCTGCAACGCGCCAGTATAATTGGGTCAGATGTCATTGGTTCACCTAATAATAGATCTCAATGAGTTTACGGTAAGTCAGGGCTTCGGACTCGTATCAGTGTATGGTCTACGAATTCGCGTACCGGAAGAACGGCTCAGATTCCTAAATTCCCGACGGTTCTCACCATCATATGGAATGGACTCCCTGTTGCGCTGCGCTTGGTGCCTAAAGGTCGCAGCACTGGGCCTATATACTACTTTCGAACGTCTAACTTACAAACAGCCCTATTTAGCTGTGCTTGGATTGGGAGCGCTTCTGAGTAGTTTGCCTTAAAGGTGCGCTAAGTAAACACTCAAAACTAATAATTATAATCATCATCGCCTATGAGATAGATAGATCTATAGTGTAGTCATATAGTCAAGGGCGTCCGCAGTTACGCATTTGCAGGGAAGGGGCAAACACGGTAGAATTTTTAAGCAAGAGTATGAAAAACGTAAAGCAAGAAACTTAGAACATGGATATTTTCTGTAGAGGTTTCAAAATGTAAATTTTCCAGTTTCACTTTGTAGCCTACAACATTAGTTTCATCAGTGGTTTGGATCAAAAAAATTTGTTAAATACAAAAAATATAGTAATTAAAAATCTGTATTAATTTTCGGGGGCGCATGTGGGAGAAAGTAGACCACTCACTCTTGCTCCCATGCGCGGGTGCCCATGGTCACAGTAACTGTCATCGTAATATCTCAGTTACATATATTGTAGGCCTAATCATAGTGACTATGCACTGTGATCGAAATGCATAATGCAAATATTTTGCATACGCAAGTTACACAAAGGCTATAGGCCTATGTTAGACCTATGTAGCCTATCTTAATGGCTCCCATCGCTGATGGAAAGAATTATATGCAAAAATATTCTTCTCTCTTGCTCCTCACCTTTGCTTCACGAATGACGATGCATCGTAATAATCGAATTATTAGGAATCTTTATAGTATAAATATTATGAATAATAATCAGGATTAGTCCAGGCCATCTCTATCTGCACTAAAGACACATGCGCACGCACACACAAACACAAACACACACACACGCACGCCAGTGGCGGCGGTAGGGGAGCTGGGGGCTAAGCCCCTTCTAAAAAAGGTCCACCCGAATTTTTAGACATTTAAATATATCCACGATTTTCGGCGGTGACGACTAAAAAAAAGGTCGTCAGTAATTTTGGCGGCGAAAATGAAAATTTTTCATGAGATTTCGGTCGGAAAATTTTCGCCGGACTTCAGCCCCCGAAACTGAAATCCTGGCGCCGCCACTGACGCACGCACACATCGACTGTATAGAGGACAAACGTGATATGAACTCTCTAAAACGCATTGGACATCACGTTTGTCCTCTATACAGTCGACATATGCAATAGCACACACACACACATTGAGCGCGTTATATAACGCGCTGATCAATGCTTATGAAAGCTAATTTCCACTTAGCATAAGGAAATTCAGGCTCAGGTAGCCTATATACATTGCAGGTCGACCTGCTGTCTTTTATTATTATATAATTATATATAAGCCTAGATTTACACAAACATAGGCTACTATATGCTTGTGTGCGTACATGTGTGTGCGCGCGTGGATATAATTTTATAGCTGTGTTTATAGAGTGTTTATCATGAGGATGCAAGGCATGTTGTTAGGATGAGCTTATCTGACGTAATTTATGACCAGGACCCTAGAATCTCACAGCGAACCATGATGAAGAAGATTGGAATGCGGAGTATAGCCTACATGTGCATAGGATGCAGCACAGTGCACAAAGCTGTGCCTGCATTGCTTTGTTGTGCGTCGTCACTGCGTTCTTACTTACTCACTACTAGGACTCCGATTTTTCTACATGTAAGCTTATCTGACATAATTTATGACCAGGACCCTAGAATCTCACAGCGAACCATGATGAAGAAGATTTTTCCTGGGTATGACGTTAAACTGCAGCTCGTCCTGGGTATGACGTTAAACTGCAGGCGGCAGGTCTTGGGCATGACGTGAATCTGCATCCGGCTATGGGTTAGCCTAAAACAACCCCCTGCTCCTGCAGGGTATGGGACAAGGTGGTATGGCGGTATGTTCTCGAATCTACCTCAAGCCACTGCGTAGCGACCTTGGACAAGTTGCTCACCCATAATTGTCTCGGAGGAAGGCAATGGCAAACCACCTCTGTATCCTGCCAAGAAAACCATCATGGCGAGAGGCGAAAGTCGCTTGTCATGGTGGTCGCTAGGGCTCTACGAGCCGAAAGCACTAACTAACTAACTAAAGCTTGTGCTATGTACGGAATGGGAGACACTTACTTGTAATAACCATGCATGCTGAAATTATGTTGGATGTAGGTTATTAATACGCGGCATAAATATACATACATAGTCCACACTAACTGTCCACATATTTAGCATAGAATTATAATGCAATAGGCTACAGCTTGTAATGTACAGTGTATAGGCCTATGCATGTAAGTATATTGTGTGGAATTGTATGTATGTATGTAGGCTATGTATGTATGTACCAAAAAACGTCGTTTTTATCGTTTTTTATTTTTTCTTCAACTTTATTTATTCATTTACTTTCTTTTATTATTTTCCTTAATTTTAATTTTTTCTGATATTCCCTATGTTTTCCGCCAACTCCCAAGGATTCAGCTAACTAAAGTCATTATTTCATCGTTTAACATCATCATTTAAGAGAGATAGCCTGCGTGTAGTAGGCTCCTAATCAATGTTTTCAAGGTTAAAATGCGGTTTTAGATGTAGCAAAGTAAAATTATTTTCCGTTTCCGTTTTTATCGTTTTTTTGTCGTTTTTTTGTTTGTTAAAAAAACGACGTTTTTCCCCTGTTTTTTATTTCGTTTCCATCGTTTTTTACACCTATGGTCTGTTCACAGATATCCTCCGTTCTACGATGACAATCCGTTCAGCATCTATGACAAGATACTCGACGGTAAAATCGAGTGGCCGAAACACATGGACCCAGTGGCAAAGTGAGACTCAGATGATCCATCCAACACAAAGTTAACACTTTCCATACAATAGGGACATCGGTCATAGCAGAAAGTTTTTCAATTTATTGATTGTATTTTAATTCGTACTTAAAAACTGTTTGTTCGCAAGTCACTTGTTCAGAAGTCACCTGTTCCGATGTTACTTTTATTATGCGTGCATGTTAAAAGTCGAAACATAGAAAAGAAAGAAATTGTGACTAATGAGTTGCCTAGTTGCCTACCTGCCTCAAAAACTACTTCCTGATTGACTATTATTGTGCGGAAGGCATCTGAACATCGAAAGTCGCTTGTTCGAAAGTTACTTGCTTGCATGTCCTTTGTTTACAAGTAACTTGTTTACAAGTAACTTGTTTACAAGTAACTTGTTTACAAGTAACTTGTTTACAAGTAACTTGTTTGCAAGTCTATTGTTCGAAAGTTACTTGTTCAAAAGTCTGACGGTGGTTTTGCATGAAAACGATAAAGAGTTGACTTAAAGAGGCAGAGGATTCACGTGTATCGTGCTTAGGTTTTTATATGATATTATCTAATAAATCTAATAAATCTAATAAATATAAATCTAATAAATCTAATAAATTTAAATCTAATAAATGACATTCATTTGATTTGTTCATATTTATTTCACGCAGAGATCTCATTAGGAAATTGCTCGTGCAGGATCGAACAAGACGATTAGGAAATATGAAGGTGAGCCATATGTCAACAGTTCATCTCTTTAGTCATTGTTGTCACTGGCTCACTAGCGATGTCAGTCATCGTCAGGTTCATATTCGTCATCATCATCATCATCGCTGACATTATCATCATCGTCGTCGTAGTCGTCGTCATCATCGTCATCATCGTCATGATGATCATCGTCGTCGTCATCATCATCATCAGCAGTAGCATCAGCATCAGCATCAGCAGCATCATCATCATTGTAATCGTTGTCATGACCATCATCATGATCATCATCATCATCGTCGTCGTCGTCGTCGTCGTCGTCGTCGTCGTCGTCGTCGTCCTCCTCCTCCTCCTCTTCATCATCATCAATAAAGTGCATTCGCTCGTCATCATTACGATCTGATGCTTTAGTCTCTGCATGGTCTGTTGTCTGTCTTCACAGAATGGTACATCGGACATTAAGAATCATCGCTGGTTTCGAGCGATCAATTGGGAAAGGGTCTACAACAAGAAACTAGACGTACGTCTACGACTAAGTCGTCTAGATGCGCTACATAAATTGCTCTTGCGCTGTGGCATATGTAGTAGCCTAATAGCAGTGACAATTTACATGTATATGGCGCCGTGTAATACCACAGTCGTGCGGTTACAACTGTGCTTCACATGCAACTAACATCAGGATAGACTTTAGAAAATAGAAAAAGTCTTGAGTCCTGATTTGAAGGAATCAACCGAGTTAGCCGCTCGCAGGGCGGGAGGAAGACTGTTCCACAGTGCTTAAAGTGTGGAGAAGTAAGTGCCTGGACGCCCCTTACCTTTCCAAAACAGTGCCTGGACGCCTAACCTCTTCAAACTGTGTTGGTCAATAAGTGGAAAGACGGTGTTCATATTTTAAAATAAGTGCATGGACGCCGTCCATGACCGTCCAGCCGCACTTTAAGCCCTGCTGTTCCAGCACACGGGGCGGGCCACTGAGAAAATGCAAAGGCAAGATTCAAAACCACGGATTTTGTCAAATACCTGAAGTTTGTAAGTAATTTGTCGGATTTCTATACGAAAGAACTTCTAAGATGAAGACAGTGATAACCGGATTGTTAATTAACCTGTACAGCAGTAATTGTTTTGCAACTTCAATGTTCAGTGTTAAATTTTTATTACACTCTTCATTCTTTTCAGGCAATCTGTCAAATTTTCATCGTAAGATTTCAAAGAAATTACACAAAACAGTCTACAATCCGACATATTGACTAAAAATTTCAGCCATGCGTCGTGATGTTAGTGCATGATATGTTAAATTTAAGCCTATTCAGGGCCGGATTAAGAAATGTGGGGGCCCTGTTCGGGAAATTTTTGCGGACCGTCGGCCAAAATTCTAATGACGTTTTTAAAATTTGTTAGGCGTTTGGTCACAAATTTCGTTGAATATAGTATACCGATTATTCCCCTCCAAAAAAGTTGATGACCTTTATCTAAAAAAAATTTGGGAAATTTTTCCCCGCATGTGTGGGGGGCCCTAAAATGTGGGGACCCTGTTCGGTCGAACATGTTGAACATGCGCGCCTTAATCCGGCCCTGAGCCTATTTCTCAACCGAAATACCTATTTTTCAATCATAATTTCTTGTAATAATAATTCTAAATTACTCTTCAGATTATGCTTGACACTTATATGACAATGATTGGGGTGTTTTTTTGGTTTATATAACATAAATAATTTATTTTCCCTTGAGATCAAATAAATTAAACATCCTATGCTCACTAAATCATTAATGTGGCGTTTTCATTCTGCTTGCAGCCTCCAATCGTTCCGAGAGTTAGACATATGGGAGATGCTAGGAATTTCTACGAATATCCAGACCAGAACTGGCAGAAGTGGTACGAAGAGGGTGGACAGGTAGGTCTAATGGTTGACTAGCTGACTGTCCTAATGCCTGGCCAACTTCTTGTCTGGTTGATTTACCGAACGACTGATTAGTATCTGAAGGACTTGCGGTCGACTGACTCACTTACTTATTGACTGATTGACTGACTGAAAGATTCACTGGCATGTAGCGGCGTAATAAAAAAGCTTCGCAATGAATGAATGTATGAATGAATGAATGAATGAATGAATGAATTAACTAATTAATTAATTAATGTATGAATGAATGATTGAATGAATGTATGAATGAATGTATGAATGAATGAATGAATGAATGAATGAATGAATGAATGAATGAATGAATGAATGAATGAATGAATGAATGAATGAATGAATGAATGAATGAATGAATGAATGAACGCGTGGACTAACTCAGCCTAATCTAACTAATCTCTTTGTGTCTGTGTTCTGTCCTGTGTCTGCCTTGCAGTGGCTGTCGACCTGTTGTGTTGGCTATTGAGCTGCTATAGATATCATTCAAACTGCCCAGGACAGTTCTCTAATCTTTACCATACATGTGTTACAATTACTTTCTGTGTTGCAATTACGTTCTGTGTTGCAATTACCTTCTGTGTTGCAATTGCCTTTTGTGTTACAATTGCATTCTGTGTTGCAATTACTTTCTGTGTTACAATTATCTCCTGTGTTGCAATTACCTCCTGTGTTACAATTATCTTCTGTGTTAAAATTACCTCTGTGCTACTTTGGCTGTCTATGTTACTTTAATGTTCTGTGTAACTTTACCTCCTATTTTCGGCTACCTGAAAATCTTTCTCATGTGGAAGATAAGAATTTATTCAATAAAATTTGAACACCAGAAGTGCAGTGTTAAATTCTTCTCTTAATGAAGGATACATTTACACACTTACTTACTTTTCTACGTTATAGTTGCCTTTTGTATTACCGCTACCTTCTGTACAATAGTTACGTTCTATGTTACCGTTACTTTATGTCATTTTGCTTTCTATGTTATCTTTGCATTCCATGTATCATATCCAGTCTCTGCTCTAGCATTAGATTTGGTGTTATGCTCGCCTTTTATATTGCCTTAAACCTTATGTGTTACCCTTATCTTCTGTGTTACCTTTAACTCCTGTGTTACCTTTATCTTCTGTGTTACCTTTAACTCCTGTGTTACTTTTACCTTCTGTATTACCACTACCTCCTGTGCTACTTTTACCTTCTGTTATACCTCTACCTCCTGTGTTACTTTTACCTTTGTGTATTACTGTTACCTTTTATGTTACCATTACCGTTTGTCGCCTTAATTCTCTGCTATCATTACCTTTTGTGTTACCGTATACCTTCTGCGTTATATTGACCGTCTTTATGTGTCATTGTGCTTTTATCCGTAGGACTCAAAGACATTGTCAAACGGTGAAGAGAATGCAGAGATCGAGTATGACGAGAAGACGTTTGACGACTTTTAACACACATATATATAATCTATATATATCAAGATAAATTATTTTTAAATTTTATTATTGTGTGTATGTAAAAGACAGTCTTTTATATACATGTAGGTCATACCATACGCACAAGCACGTCGTATGCACATGCATGAATCATGAACGTGTGTAACTAATATTGCACATGGGTAAAACTATTTTTAGACGGAAACATATATAATGTCATACGAGAAGCATCATGTATATGGATTTATTTGACATTTAATAGTCTCATTTGTACATGCCTGAATGCCTCTAATACTCACGAGCACTAACGAGTGTTCACGCACAGACAAACACAAACACACACTCGCACGTGCACAGGCAATGATATACATACATGTATGAATGTGTTTACATATATTATATGTAGCCTACAATTGTACAATGTACATGACATAGACTCAAACCTATGTATAAATTTTGTAGGCCTGTATGTCTATTCATGGCCCTGGTGTGCATGTATTATGTATAGCATATATACTAAGCACTGTACAAACACTTTATTAACAATATAATACAAATGTAGTATTATGCTCTGCAAAGTCTACAGCAGGTGTATATATATATATTAATAAGAAAGGTCAATACATATATATATATATATATATATAAATATATATATATATATATATATATATATATATATATATATATATATATATATATATATATATACACGTATAATATAATAGGCCAATTTTTTACAATAATTCTCGTTATGATTTATGTCTTCACAACTTTCTGATAATATGTCCTGTTGTTCAGACAGGAATTCACTGAGGCATGGCACGTTGTACAGAGGCAATTCAACATTGTCCTTTGTATTGTATTGTATTGTATTGTATCTGACCATTTATAAAGCGCTTCTCGCAGCGAGAGCCTTTTAGAAGCGCTCCCAGTGCATTCAAACCCTTTTTACTTATTATTCGATGACTTTGGTCAGAAGGTAACAAGACCAGCCTTGCCTTGCAATGTTTAGGAGACGAGTCAGACAAACCCGACCCTACCCATGAGATTCATAGCTCAACAGTTGCTTCTCTGCTAGCGTTACCTTTTGTGCTACCTTTAGGCCCTATTATTGTAATAATTGCGATAATGGCAATTTCCATGGCATGCTAGCAGCGTCATTTAGGCGTATACAAGTCACAACTCTAGCAATGCCAGTCCAAAGTATGGAGAAAGGAGGAGGGCGACACTGATCCTCTTTGTTATGCCAAGCCATAGGCATAGTTCGCCTCTGAGTAGGTACCTTAAGGGGCGCTATATAAATTACGATTACGATTGATTGATAGTTCTGGGGGGGCTTTGCATTGTCAACTACCAGCGCAAAAACAGAGATTTTCAACTGTTTTTTTTCTAGTTTACACGATAAACCATGCAGGATTTGAACGCAAACTCGTTGGACGAAGGCCACAGTTACCAACATGTATGTTGCTTGTTACATGTTTAACGACACTGCCATATCAAAGATGATTAGTGTCGCCTTCCTCCTTTATCCAGGCTTGGGACTGGCACTGGCAGAGAACAACCAGTGGCGGAGTTAGTACATGTATGTTGAAGTATTTGTGCACTTAGTGCGTTTCTCTAGTTCCGGGGTATTTGGTAGCATTCGCCAAAATCTGAATATATGCCAACAAGCGATTCGGACAACGCAATTTCATGGCTGCCCAAAAAGGGCAAATTACGAAAGTATATGAAAACTGTCTTAGGCCTAATTCCTTGAACGACAACTAGCCTATATAGCCTATATTAGTGACGCAAGAATCAGCCTAATTGTTTTAGACTTTTGTGTAAGCCAAAATGCGGTTTGCAACTCGTCGATTGATAAAGAAAAGACCTGTTGTGTTCTAAGCTATACTCTACATCATGCTATTCTCAAGGCCGTAGCTATGAGGGTGTTTTGGGTGTTTGAACACCCCCCCCCAATGGAAAATGTGAAAAATAATATGATGCATTTACGAGCACATAATGTAAAAACCATGAAATAAAACCACGAAAACACCCCCGAAATATGCCAGATGACTTTAAAAAGGTCATCTGCTTTTTAGGAAGGGAAATTGGTGAGTGAAACACCCCCTGAAACCAAATCCTGGGTACGACCTTGGAGCCTATTCTATTGTAAAGAATCTCGACCTACTAGGGCTGGGCAAAAGACCACCAGGAACCGAGCTCCAGACCCTAGTCGTCAAGGCGATGTCCGTCCGTCGTGTAGTCCGGCGTCAACTTGACGACTAGCCAGTCAGGCTCGAAACACTTTTATTCGACTTCAAGAAAACCCTCGTTAAGCTGTCCTCAGCCAACTTCTATAGCGCCAGAGTTCGGAGCAAGTTCGGAGCAAGTTCGGAGCAAGTTCGAAGCAATTCGCGTAGCGCCACTGTCTGAAAACTAATATACCACTGTCGGCAGTAATTGCCAACGCAGAATGCTGAATCGTCGTCGCGTAGAGGACTGCTGCTTCGCCAGCGCACGTCGAAGTCGGTGAAACGGGTCGGGTTTCGAACCAGAGTCGACGTCGTCGTTGCGTAGCGATAAAACTGAACCACTGCGCTCACCCGGTCGGAAACGTTGGCAGATCCGGAGTCGAATGGCGTCGTCGTTGCGTAGCGAGAATCACCAGACTCTCCGTCGTCAGCAGCGTCGGATGGCAGAGAGAACGACTGTGGGTCAAGAATCGAACCCCAGCCACCAGCGTCGGACAGCAAAGGCTTACGAACCTTTCGTCGTCGACAGCGTCGGATCGTAGTCGTCGTAGATTCACGAAAGTCCCCAGACTTTCCGCCGTCAGCCGCGTCGAGTTACAGAAGAGCACGACTGTGGGTCAAGAATCGAACCCCAGCCACCAGCGTCGGACAGCAAAGGCTTACGAACCTTTCGTCGTCGACAGCGTCGGATTGCAGACGTCGTAGATTCACCGTAGCGCTCTTCGAAGCGTTTTCTCCCGTACGACTCGTAGCTGCACTGCGCCTCGAACCTGTAACACTCGGCTGTCGCAGCTCCCTTCTATCTCACGGCGACCGCGTCGGCTGATCCTTCCGTTCGACGACTGTGTTCCTTTGATGACTTCTTCTCGGTGACTTTTCGATGACTGCCGTGCCTGCGCACGCACTCGTATATATACGTATGCGCCAAGCCACGCCCATGCATATATTATGTAGACGCTGGACCACGCCCTGCATATATTATGTAGTCGCCTGTCAGGCCCAGGTAGACGCTTAGCCACGCCTTGCATAAATTAAGTAGACGGCATGTTGACGCTTAGCCACGCCTTGCATAAATTAAGTAGACGCCATGTAGACGCTTAGCCACGCCTATGCATAAATTAAGTAGACGGCATGTTTCAACGATACACAGGCAGACAGGGACACGGACAATTAATTAAAACAAACTGCAGGGGCCTATTTTTACAACACGCCTCCCCCAGAAGCAATCCAAGGCCCACCTTGGAGCACTAACAGAAAATCTACCCTACAATCGGAGTAAAACATCCTATAAAACACGATTAATTGTCCAACTATACAGCAAATGCAAGAGTATCTGTACCAAAAGAAAATCTAACACGTTTTCCAATCAGCAAAACTCTGTACATCAGCTTGCCACAGAAATAACTGCCACACGGCACCGTAATTAAAGACATCACAAATAGCCAAGCTGAATCGGGTGCGAAGTGCTTTTCGCGCACATCCCCCTTTTATTTTTTTTCTCGCCTGTTTTTCATGTCTCTGCCTGTTTTTCTCTTTTTTTTTCTTTTTTTTTTCAGGCTTATTTCTCTATTTTTTTTTCATTTCGGGTACGGTGTGAACTGTTTTGTTCACACCCCCCTTCTTTCTTCTCTTTTTTTTTCAAAACGACATAGCATAAGTACAAACAATTGAATAGCTAACTATACAGCTGGCAATTACGCCTAATCAAAAAAAATAAGCTCGGAGTCAGGCACGACTCAATAATTATTTCTAATTTGCTTTCAGCCGCGTTCACTGAAAGCGGACAGGACGGCCAGCGTTGCGTCGTGGTCGACCTGTAGAGGTCGCCACTCCGTCCAAATCCTGGTCGTGCGCATCCGTTTCGCGCGTTCCGTCCCCACGGCGGTGTGGCCGTCGACTGGTAGAAGCCGTGGCGCTCCCGGTCACTTTTTGGGGCGACCCTCCGGTCACTTTTTCGGTCGCCTCAGTCCATTCTCCCTTCGTCCTTCCATAACAGTGGCGAAGCTTGTCTACGTGCGCCACGAAGGGTTTAGCCTTCGGCGACTTTTGGAGAAGATAGTTGACCGGACCAAACGCCCGCACAATCATCCACGGACCAGTGAAATTACGCTGGAACTTCGGACTACGTCCCACAAATTTCCGTGGACTGAAGTAGTAAACCCAGTCTCCGGCTTCAAATTTCGCTGGTCGTACACGCAGGTCGTAGTTGTGCTTACGTCGCTCAGCACTCTTTCTGAGACCTTGGCGTGCAGCGCGATACGCTTTTTCAAACTTTTCCAGCAATTCCGCAGCGTAGGTCGAATACGTCTGCCCGTTCCCGTCTGGTTCCACAACTCCAGTTACCAACATTTGTTCCAGTTGCGCATCAATGGTAGCCTGATATGGAAGCGGTTGCCTCCTCAACGGTTGTCTCACCGGATGAGAGTCCCCAGTATCAATCCTATGCTGAGTAATCATGGTCCTTCCCAAATCATGGTCAGTGGTCGAGAAAATGCTTCCGTACTCGACCAACAAATTCTTCAGACGTTCTTTCACCTCAGCCGAAACATCCTCGGAGACATCTTCCATCAATTTTTCCACTAACTGTGCTTCCGGACCCGTCTGTCTATCACTGCCTTTCATTACTTCAACATTTACGGGGTGCAAATCGCCCAACATCAAGTCAGTAGTTAACATCGCAGGCTGTTCATTCAAATTCACCACACGAATGCACATTTTATCATCATCATCATTCAGCACAACTCTAGCTACATACAATCCCGGCCGAATCTCTTTAGATTCAGTCATCCACGCTTCAGCTGTGGTCGTCAAATCACGATATTGCGTCCTACAAGGGATATCGCACTGCGAACGAGGAAGAACAGTTGTCTCCTCAGCAACAATAACCCTGCGACACCAAAGTGAACCATTGCCCTTAACCAAAGAAATGCGGCGTCTACCAACAAAGAGTGCACCCTGACCAAAACCAAGTCGACAGCGGTGTTGCCTCAACCAATCCATTCCCAGCATTGGTTCCCCAATCTGGTCAGAGACGAGAAAATTTGTCTCAATGGAAAAACCTCTGGAAATCCTAATTGGGACATCAACCTGACCCAAAACCCTTATCTGTGTTCCGTTAGCAGCCAAGAGAATGCGAGTGCTAGGCTGGAGCAACAACCCATCAACATCAGACGAGGGAACCAGGCTTACCTCCGAACCAGTGTCCACTAGGCATGTTCTTTGCCGTCCGTTGATCACTCCATGGATGTAGATCGCGTTGTTCGTCACGCCAGTTGCTCTGTCTCTCGTTGTATGGTTGGTGACGGTCTCTTGCTCGGTCGTCGGCTGACCCGAATCGCGTGCGTCGTCGTTCCGGCGGTCTGGAAACTGTCGGCGTTGTCGGCACTGGCGTGCGTAGTGCCCTGGGGACCCGCATTTGAAACAGGTCGACCCACGTCCCAGACTTCCTGATGCGTTACCTTGAGACGGAATGGTCGGCGGAGCCATCGGTGCGGAGTTGAAGTTCGTCCTGTTCGAGCTTCGAAGTCCCTCCAGCTGTCGGCAGATTCTTTCTTCCATGTCCTGCTGCCACTTGCGCTGGGCAGTGAAGAAGTCGTCCAGCTGAGACTGAAGCTGTCCTCTGGTGTCGGCCTCCCGAGTTCCTCTTATTCGATTCGCCGGTCTGCGACGATCCTCCAGGTCTGCGGTCTGTTGATACGCCGACAAGCGTAGAGCTGTTCGGTACGCCTCGTCGATCGTCTTCGGTTCCCGTTCTCTCACCTTTAGAGACAACTCCCGGTCACGGATGGCTTCAAGGAAGGCGTCCTTCGCAACGATCTCGGTCGTCTCGTTCGACGGCACTGGATAGGCGAGAACAACAAGTCTCCGGATGTCGTGCAGCAGATCTCCCAGACTTTCATCCGCCCTCTGGCGACGATAGTAGAGTTGCGCACGAAAAGTCTCAGCTTGACCTTCCGCGCCGTATCGTTGACGAAGTCTCTCGACCAGCTGTTCATACGTCACCTCCGTTCGCGCTCCAAAGTCCCACAACAGCTGCGTTGCTGCCTTTTCCAAGGAAACACGGAGGAAGTCGACTTTGTCGATTGCCGTCCATCTATTGTGGCGTGCGCAGACGTCGAATTGTGCCAAGAACGATTCGAGAGACCCAGTCCCATCGAATTTTGCTGGTTTCATGGTCATCTTCCGTTCGCTGACCAAGCGACTGACATTGTCCAAGACTTTCGTCTCCCAGGCGGTCGAGTCTCTCTCAGGAATCAGCAGACTTCTGCGATCCTTCTTCGGCACGTCGTCGAAATCGATTCTCTCCATGAAGCGGCTGGACTCGACCTCAAAGTCGACCAAGAGGTCCGTCCTTCGTACCACTGCTGGCGTCGAAGTCATCGGGCGGTCATCAGCGTTCCCGTCCATCTCTGCAGTGTTCCACATTGTCGCTGAATTTCGCTCCACAGGCTGCAATCAGTTCGTAGCTGGGACCAGCTTTGTAGAAGTCCGACGAAATCCAATCACCCCACTTCTGGTACCAGTTTGTAAAGAATCTCGACCTACTAGGGCTGGGCAAAAGACCACCAGGAACCGAGCTCCAGACCCTAGTCGTCAAGGCGATGTCCGTCCGTCGTGTAGTCCGGCGTCAACTGGGGATTGACGACTAGCCAGTCAGGCTCGAAACACTTTTATTCGACTTCAAGAAAACCCTCGTTAAGCTGTCCTCAGCCAACTTCTATAGCGCCAGAGTTCGGAGCAAGTTCGGAGCAAGTTCGGAGCAAGTTCGAAGCAATTCGCGTAGCGCCACTGTCTGAAAACTAATATACCACTGTCGGCAGTAATTGCCAACGCAGAATGCTGAATCGTCGTCGCGTAGAGGACTGCTGCTTCGCCAGCGCACGTCGAAGTCGGTGAAACGGGTCGGGTTTCGAACCAGAGTCGACGTCGTCGTTGCGTAGCGATAAAACTGAACCACTGCGCTCACCCGGTCGGAAACGTTGGCAGATCCGGAGTCGAATGGCGTCGTCGTTGCGTAGCGAGAATCACCAGACTCTCCGTCGTCAGCAGCGTCGGATGGCAGAGAGAACGACTGTGGGTCAAGAATCGAACCCCAGCCACCAGCGTCGGACAGCAAAGGCTTACGAACCTTTCGTCGTCGACAGCGTCGGATCGTAGTCGTCGTAGATTCACGAAAGTCCCCAGACTTTCCGCCGTCAGCCGCGTCGAGTTACAGAAGAGCACGACTGTGGGTCAAGAATCGAACCCCAGCCACCAGCGTCGGACAGCAAAGGCTTACGAACCTTTCGTCGTCGACAGCGTCGGATTGCAGACGTCGTAGATTCACCGTAGCGCTCTTCGAAGCGTTTTCTCCCGTACGACTCGTAGCTGCACTGCGCCTCGAACCTGTAACACTCGGCTGTCGCAGCTCCCTTCTATCTCACGGCGACCGCGTCGGCTGATCCTTCCGTTCGACGACTGTGTTCCTTTGATGACTTCTTCTCGGTGACTTTTCGATGACTGCCGTGCCTGCGCACGCACTCGTATATATACGTATGCGCCAAGCCACGCCCATGCATATATTATGTAGACGCTGGACCACGCCCTGCATATATTATGTAGTCGCCTGTCAGGCCCAGGTAGACGCTTAGCCACGCCTTGCATAAATTAAGTAGACGGCATGTTGACGCTTGCTTAGCCACGCCTTGCATAAATTAAGTAGACGCCATGTAGACGCTTAGCCACGCCTATGCATAAATTAAGTAGACGGCATGTTTCAACGATACACAGGCAGACAGGGACACGGACAATTAATTAAAACAAACTGCAGGGGCCTATTTTTACAACACTATTATAATCTATTCTATAACTCTATGCCATTCTATTCTATTCTATGCAATGCTATTCTATTCTATTCTATTCTATGCAGTGCTATTCTATTCAAGTCGACGAGTTTGGTCACAATCTCATTGCATAGAGTGGAAACAGAATTCACGCTACATTCTGCAGAGCTGCGTAGCCAATCAATAATTTAATAATATTAAAGGTCAAAATGTCGAGGATTCAGGAACCCGACAAAGGAAATAGAGGTAGGCTTATCGAGAGTTTAATTGCGCACTTTTATTTAAATTATTTATTTTCTCATTTCTATAGCGACCCTCCAAGCTCGCTACTCAGAGGCGCTCCCAACTACAGCAGCGCCGACACTGCATCGGATTTTCACGCCAAGGACCCGAACAATAATTGCGAATGAAGGATTTGCTGAAGGTCCCGTATACACGGTGGCTTGAGGTGGAATCGAACCTGCAACCATCCAGCTGTATGCTACAGTGGCGGCGCCAGGATTTCAGTTTTGGGGGGCTGAAGCCTCGACCGAAATCTCAGGAAAATTTTCTATTTTCGCCGCCAAAATTTCTGACGACCTTTTTTTTATTTTTTTTTTAGTCATCGACCGAAATTCTCGTGAAATTTTTATTTTTCCATTTTCACCGCCAAAATTTCTGACGACCTTTTTTTTTAGTCATCAGCCCAAATCGTGGATATTTTACTCAAAAAAATTTCGGATGGCCGTTTTTTTAGGGGGGGGCTGAGCCTCTTGTAGGGGGCTTAGCCCCCATCCCCCCCCGTAGCGCCGCCACTGCAGCTGTAAGGCAACGAGCATACTCCCCACAATATCCAGCAGGAGTATTTACAGAAAGCAGACAATACACTGATCATAATAAATCGTATCGCCATTTGTATAGCTGCATTAATGAAATAGTGACTAGGGCTGTTTTAAAGGAATTTTTAGAACTGCACAACTCCTTCTTTTCCTTCCCATCCTCCATGGTAAACTACTTCCTATCGGTGGACATTGGCCATTTTTGCCTAGTTTTAACTGTAAAGAAGTGCTTCTACAACTGCACAAATTCAGTTAGAATTGCACATTTTGTGTACAGCTGCACGTTTAAAAAGCCCTGATCGTGACAGTTCTGCAATAGCGGATTTTCTTATAGGCCTATTATACTTCAGCGCTAGCTGGTCACTTGACGATACCTGCAGATTAATCTCGAACTGAATGACTTGTTGCTGTTTTAACTACACGTGCTGTGTCAAAACAAAGATGATCAGTGTCGCCCTCCTCCTTTATCGAGGCCTGGGACTGGCACTTAAAAGCGCGAACAGCGGGGAGGGGGAGTGACTAATGATGGAATGTTTGTCTTGATTCAATAAACGGTTTGAATTGATTGATAATAGATGTAGGCCTATTATTATACGCACTTCTGTCAGGGACATCACAGAAGGCCATTGACACACATTATAGGCCTACCTTGTTGTTTTTACCTCGAACGGTCGAATTGTGTGTGTTTGGTATTGCTGCATGGTGAGGTGACTAGCCTAACAATTCCCTCTGTCATTTATAATGGCCATGACAAACATTCCCTGAAAGATGTCATTTGTTTATAATTGTTCGTACAATTATTCGCTTCTATAATAATAGTCCTGTGGTCAGTGTCTGCCATCGACAGAGATTATTGACTATAGACCACAGAAGAGTGACCAGCATATAGGGTCACGTGTTCGGGTATCGTGCTACAAGTGCGAACGTCACCTTTGACCCTCGGGCGGTTGGTAAATAAGAGCCAATTTCAATAGACCGAAGCGGCTCTGAATAGGCCTATCGATTAAACGCTGCTTTATAGGCCTATATTTATTATTTCCAAAATAAGCAATTCCATTATTTTAGATTTGAGCCTCGAACTCTTTGGACCGATTTATTTGACCATGGACTTCTATATAAACGCGTATGCACAGTAGATGTTAGACCTATTAATCGATCGGTGCAATTGTAATTGGTTTGCTGCAAAAGAAAACCAAAGGCATGAGAAGAACATCGATTTCGTAGACTACGAGTATTTGAAGCGCTATACTCAACATTATATGCAAAGCACCTATCATGCTAATCATGCTAATCATGCTAATCATGCTATAGTCATGCTAATCATGCTTATCGTGCTAATCATACTAATCACACTAATCATACTAATCATACTAATCATGCTCGTCATGCTAATCATGCCATTCATGTTAATTGTGCCAATCACTATATAATCATATTATTTGCCCTTATGCTTGTTCATGACTCCATATACCACCTCCTCTACTGTTTGGTATTGTTGCATTGTTGCATTGTTGCAGGCCTGTGACTGGCACACTACCAGTCACAAGCCTGAATAAAAGAGGAGAGCGGTGTCAATGGTCTCTGTAACCACGCAGCTTCGTTAAACTGTAACACATCTGACTCTACCGGATCCAAAATCGTAATCGTAACCAGTGGCGTAGCCAGGAATTTTTCATGAGGGGGGTTTATGGCCGGAAACCCTGGTTTTTGCTATTTTTCCTTACTTAAATGGAAAAATAGCCTTAAAAAATCTTTTTTCCGGAGCCAATGGGGGGGTTTTAACCCCCGAAACCCCCCCCTTGCCTACGCCACTGATCGTAACCGTAATCTTAAACTCGAGATTTCTAAAGCGCCACTTGAAAACCAAGCGCGGGGCACCAGCTTATAAAAATCGACCACTTCACGGATTGTATGGACGTCCCCCCCCATTCTCTACCTCATACACCATGGTGCACCTTTAAACTTTGACACGACAGCCAAACGATTCGCCCTCAGTACATGATTTTGTTTACCTCGCATCATCATGGAGGTAACGTTTACAGGTTACAGAAATTGCCTTTCACTCGGCCGTATATCTTATACCCCAGGATTTTGTAGGGGTGGGGTGTTTACTCGATCTTCAGCAAGCCGACAAACAACCATATCAACTGACTAAATCAGCTGCCACATCATCATCATAATGATTAGATGATCATCATGGTGATCAGATCATCATCATCGTGATTAGGTCATCATCGTGATTAGGTCATCATCATCGTGATTAGATCATCATTGTTATTACATCATAATCATAATGATTAGATCATCATCATCATCGTTATTAGATCATCATTATCGTGATTGGATCATCATCATAATGATTGGATCATCATCGCCAGCTAATCTATCGTAAGATTTAACATAGAAATTAGAGTTTTAAAATTCAATTCCCATTGGTATTTAGGCATACATCGTGTACGTGTTAGTAGGAGCCTTTTTTCGTTTTTGCATTGTTTCATTTTTGGGTGCTCACCGTGCTCAAACACCCCAAGAAATGCGGCATTGGGCCTATAGTATTGCCTTATAGCTCTATCAAAGTTATGAAAAAACTCTGTCCACATTTGCACACACCTACAGGTACATCGCATGATCGATGGCATGAAAGAACACGACTAGCAACTCGTCCATATACTACTTTCAAGGAGTTAATGGACAGCGGTCACCGCTAAAGCTCGTTCACATCGCTTTAGAGGCGTCTGTAAATATGTGTTTAGGATTGTTCTGTTGTCGGAAGCAATAGCCTATAGTTAGCTGTGGGATTATCATGATATTCTACTTACATTTCTCATGATACGCAGCTATTTATGGAATTATTTGCACCACGATTATAATGTTCAGTTCTGATGGTTTGAGACGGTGACTGAATGTCAGCCTTTCACATAGGGCCTAGGTTATTTGTTTTTAGTTTAACTACCGGTGTGTGATTAGACCAATTGCAAGTGAAGGACTTGCCCAAGGTCCCTACGCGGCGACTTGAGGTGGATTCGAATCTGCAACCCTTCGGCTGCAAGGCGACGAACATACCCACTAGACCACCGCACCCAATAAATGTTGCTAGCCGCATCCCACTGTCCCTTTATGCGCTGTTAAACCAAGCAGGGTGAGACTTGCCGAAGGTTGGAACTTGGGGTTTGCATTCGTCATAAAATCGATACCAATTACGAAATTTTCTACATCTATAGTAAAACGAAGACTAAAGCGGTCATCAGATTTTACAGATCTATTCATGAAATTTATTCGCAATTTCAAGACAAATACTCAAATACCAAAAAGCTAAAATCAGCATAATAGCCTAAGTCGCGGGCAATATAGGAATTATAGTATAAGGGCCTATTATAGGCCCAGTAATTATATGCGGCTTCCAAAGACATATGAGTTTGTAGGTCTACCATTCAGTTAGGCCTAATACAAAGTTATCGGATCGACTGCTATTGTAGTTTTTAGCCCATTAAATAATAATACACAGCCTTGATTCCATATGGGCCTAATCAAAGATAGACCCATAGCCTATACATCTATGCCTAACAACACAACCGTTGAATCGTCTGCCCCCGCCTCAATTCTCTAAATCCAACGACCGCCTTTAAAATAATTCAACAGCGTACTAATCCTTTCGTCTGGGTGGGAATCTGATCGACGGTTGGGAGGGAGAGAAAGGATATTTACCAACAGGTGAGCAAGCAGTCGCAATCATTGTTCGATCTACCTTTACGAGGCAGCCAGGCGATCGCTGAATGAAAGGGCGGAGCGTCGACGTAGCGTGTCTCGGCCACTCACTCACCTGAGTCACCGGTGAATGCGCACAGGTGCACGCTACCTAGGGTCTATCTACGCTCGGACGCCATATTATTTCCAACGCGTACAGCATCGCCATCGCTAGGCACTGGATATAATAACCAACGATGACGACAATAATTTATTATACATATAAATTCGAATGATACTGTCGGTGTTGGACTATAAGTGTTCGTCGTAACGCTTCCTTTTTCCGGATTGTAGCCTTTACAGGCGTTGTCGTCGTTAAAGGTCGATCGGATGGCTTAGCGGAAAGAGAGACCGTGTTCTTGGCGGAGGTGCATGGTTTGCGCTGCGGGCAGCAACATGAAAGTAACGGTCTGCTTTGATGATGTGAGGGTTGTGGTTCCGTGCAGAACAGGGCAGATGTCCATTACGGATCTCGTCCAACTGGCGATCGAAAGATACAAGAAGGCAGTCGGGAAGGTAAGATATACACGGACTTTTGCTTTTGCATAAAATCGCTTGCATGCATACGTAGGCCTACAACATTCAAACATGTCTGGATGATTATGCACATAATTATTATAGGCTACACACTTGCATCTTTGTATGTGCACTTGTTATAGCTGG
The DNA here is from genome assembly GCA_949752735.1 of Lumbricus terrestris. Lineage (NCBI taxonomy): Eukaryota > Metazoa > Annelida > Clitellata > Crassiclitellata > Lumbricidae > Lumbricus > Lumbricus terrestris. The sequence continues at coordinate 32,261,747 of OX457048.1, read as the reverse complement.
GTCTTTCGCACTGGGAGTATTGTATTGTATTGTATTTAAACATTTATAAAGCGCCTCTAGTAGGGTAAACCGTTCAGAGGCGCTCCCAGTGCGCAAGGCCCCGCGAGAAGAAGCAGGTTTTGAGAAGAGACAGGGCAGAGGAGAGACTGACAGACAGAAGAGTTGAGCGAACAGAAGGAGAAAGAGAATTCCAGAGAGAAGGACCAATTGAGACAAAAGACCGAGACTGAGCCATAGAAGTTCTAGACCGGGGAACCAATAGGTCAAGTCTGTTGGATGAGCGAAGTGGACGGTGGGAGGAAGCTGAGTGAGGACGAAGTAAGGTTTTAGTCAGATATTTTGGGGCAAGACCCCGTTGAGACTTTAGGATCAGAGTGAGGATCTTGAACTGTGTGCGAGCACGTAGAGGAAGCCAATGAAGTTCATCAAACATAAAGGTAGAGATGTGAGAGTACTTGGGAAGGCGGGCAATCAATCTAGCAGCTGAGTTGAGAACTGACTGAATCGGTGAAAGTCGAACTTTAGGAAGACCAATGAGAAGAGAATTGCAATAGTCAATACGAGAGCATATGAAAGCATGAACTAAGGTAGTGAAGATGGAGGAGGAGACAGAGCGACGAATGACTCTGAGGCGTCTTAAATGAAAATATGATGAGCGTGTCAGATTGGAAATATGCTCAGTAAAGGTAAGGAGTGCCTCTGATTGGTGTGCACTGTGAGAGGCACTTTGTGAATTTATAAAATACATTACATATACAATACATATGCAGGCCGAAATGCACGCATGCATGCATAGGCCTACATCTTGTTATAGGATGCATACATGTGACCTCCACAGAAATGCATTTCACAGCAAATTCATTGCATGCATGATCACATACATGATTGCATACATGATTGCATGCATGATTGCATACATGATTGCATGCATGATTGCATAGTATGCAATGCATACATGATTGCATGCATGATTGCATACATGATTGCATGCATGATTGCATGCATGTTTGCATACATGATTGCATGCATGATTGCATGCATGATTGCATGCATGATTGCATACATGATTGCGTTCATGATTGCATACATGATTGCATGTATGATTGCATGCATGATTGCATGCATGATTGCATACATGATTGCATGCATGATTGCATACATGATTGCATACATGATTGCATGCATGATTGCATACATGATTGCGAACATGATTGCATGCATGATTGCATGAATGATTGCATACATGATTGCATACATGCAATATGTAAGCTTACTTCTCTAGCCCTAGCATCTTAACATGTGAACAGTATCACATTAAAGCCAGTGTTGGATAAGGTGCTGTGATTACCCCTCCACTGACAGCCCACCAGTTCAATACTTGTTACATGTTTAACGGCACTGCCATATCAAAGATAATTAGTGTCGCCCTCCTCCTTTATCCAGGCTTGGGACTGGCACTGGCAGAGAACAACCAGTGGTGGAGTTTTCCCACCGGTTCTGAGTGCTCCCCAAAACTAAGGGGCCTCAGGGCTGGGTCCACCTGAACGCCGTCCTTCATGTGAATACGTGTATCTTAGCACCCATGTTTAGCAGAATGCACTTTACGAATAGCCAGTGGCACCTATGTATATACGCATAAGATACAGATCAATGTTAGATGCATATCAATGTTAGATACATATCAATGTTAGATGCATATCAATGTTAGATACATATCAATGTTAGATGCATATCAATGTTAGATACATATCAATGTTAGATACAGATCAGTGTTAGATACAGATCTATGTTAGATACAGATCAGTGTTAGATGCAGATCAGTGTTAGATGCAGATCAGTGTTAGATACAGATCAGTGTTAGATACATATCAATGTTAGATGCATATCAATGTTAGATACAGATCAGTGTTAGATACATATCAATGTTAGATGCATATCAATGTTAGATACAGATCAGTGTTAAATACAGATCAATGCCAGATAGCCTACAGATCAATGTTAGATTGGAAGCATGTTGTTGCAAGAGTAGGTCTACAGACTCACACCATGCCTGGAAGTGAATTGGTAGCCAACACCACAAGGCAGGTCAATGTCATAGGCGCAACCACCCTATGGGACCCACGGGACGCCCGTCCCCCAATTTTTGAGTGGTCCCATTGTCTTTATAATTATGGTCCCCCCCAACTTTTAGGACGTGATTCATTTGGTCCCCCCCCAACTTTTAGGGCGTGATTGCACCTATGGTCAATGTCCAAGTGGTCGGAGAGGTCAAGGACATGCAGGATGTGACCTCTGATCTTAGCACAATCTATGTTGAAACCCGTTGGACATGCATATAATATGCCATTATGTGTTGTGACGTAAACAAGAACAGTAAGGACTGGCTGGTCTCTATTGTTCGGATCTGCTTTGTTTTCGACACAGCCTAAGAAATCGATCGACTGACGACAGTAGAGTAGGACCACGCCTCTCATGACGACTGACGAGGCTTTGCTCACTGATGCGTGCAGTAAAATATCGATTTCAGCTGTTTACATCGCCTTTTCCGACAGCCTAAACCTCCTTAGAGCTGATGTTTTTCTTGCTTTTAGCAGGGCTTTTTTTAAACGTGCAGTTGTACACAGAATGTGCAGTTCTAACTGGATTTATGCAGCTGTAGAAGCCCTTCTGTACAGTTAAAACTAGCAAAAAAGGTCATTGTGCTCCGATTGGAAGTAATTTACAATGGAGGAAGGGAAAGGAAAGAAGGGGTTGTGCAATTCTAAAAATTCCTTTAAAACAGCTTTGGCTTTTAGTAGGCCTATACAGAATAGGACTATACTTTCCCTAGCAGTTCCAGTTAAACGGCACTGCATGTGTGATGGCAACGTTAATTGAATTACATAACGTCGCCCTCTTCATTTGCACAGGCTTGGGACTGGCAGTGTTTTTCATTCAGTTGTTAAAAACATCTGCTACGTTTATACATGTAGGCCTACTTGCTTTTCGTACAGCCGACCTTCAAAGAGCGACTACCGTATATATATATATATAATTATGTAAGCCTAATATATTATTAATAATAGGATATATAAATGCTAATAAGCCTGGGTATATTAATATATACCCTGTTTATTCTATTTCATTGTCAGTTTAAAATAATTGAAATAATAATTACATGTATTGCCTAGAATTTTACTCCTCAGTGACGTACGCCTGCATCTTTCGATCTATAATTAATAATGATTATTATTATTATTATTAGTTAATAATAATTATTAATAATCTCTCATTTTTAGTGTAGCGACACTGCGTGTGTGATGGCAACGATCTTTAGATTGCAGCGTCGCCTTTATAATTAAATTTTGCCCAGGCTTAGGACTGACCTTCGGCCCCTTTTGGGTCACCTGCGTAAAGTGAGAAGCCTTCAACTTAGAAAACATGATGTTATTACGACCGTATGCTATGATGTTGGTAAACCGAATAAATAATATTATGCTATGCTGTGTAGCAGGCCTAGTAGTCCCAGGCCTGTTTCTGTAACGTTGGCCACTGTGTACTAATTTTCAGAGATGTGCATTATAAAGTGTCTGGTTTGAATTCCTGTTTAGCTAGCAGTCAATCGTGAAATGTCAATGTGGGTCGCGGTGGTGTAGTGGGTATGTTCGTCGCCTTGCGGTCAGAGGTTTGCAGGTTCGAATCCATCTCAAGTCGCCGAGTAGGAACCTTGGCAAAGTCGTTCTCTCGCAATCGCTCAGCACTTCGGCGTGAAACTCCGATGCAGTGTCCGCTCTGTGGCGGGAGCACTCTGAGCAGAGAGCTCGAAGGGGCGCTATAACAGGTGCACATACAAACAAACAAACAAAGGTTTATCAGTTCCAGAAATGCTAATAAAAGTTTCTCCTCTTCCTATGGTCGTTTTCAACTTTCCTCCTCCATCATGACCTTCAACTCCTCTCGCATGCAGTATCGCATGCATGTAAGCCTATGCCACTTCCTCATCACTCCGTCCATGATCGATCCATCCCACTATCGTACCCACTGGATCAACTCTTCACTTCCGTTCCAGTAGGATAATGTTTAGCGGCATTCACCAGGCATGCAATTATCGTGGAAATGGTGTGCGCCTAACATGCATGACCGTAACTGAACATTTATCGATAGAATCCGTTGGCCTATATAGGCCTACGTCAACGGAACTCTGAGAACTCTCCAAAACTCTGAAAGGATAGTGACCGGACAAATGGTAGGCCTATGGACAAAATGGTATGGACAAAATGGTATTAGGACAAAATGGTAGCCTAGCGGACAAAATGGTACGGACAAAAATGGTAAGGATACAATCCGTACACCATTTTTTAATCTGTACCATTTTGTCCCCACTTTATATAGGCTATATTTTCTCCGTATCAGTTTGACCGCTAGGCCTACCATTTTGCCCTCATAGGCTACCATTTTGTCCATGTATTTTGTCCGTACCGTTTTGTCCGCTATCATTCATTTTGTCCTAGAATCCGCTAAGCTTAGGCCTATATGAATGTGCAAACGGACAGACGACCTGCGCATTACAATAGGCTATATAGTTTTCGCAATTTGCTTATGAACAAGTTCACAGATTCACAATGAAGTGCTACTGTGACCACAGCGGTTGTGGCTTTTTGAACAGTAAGTGACTCAAGAGTCTCATTAACGGAAAGCTACAGTCATGCATGCAAGTAGCCTATGCTACATGGATTTTAGACGTAAGATTAGATTAGACAGACTATAAAAATATAGCCTATGCCTACCTATGAACGATTGGGCCTGCATGTTGTTTTAATGACTTTTATGATCTCATGGTCAAAGATTTTTTTCGCTTGCATTGCTGCATTAGGCTATCAACTAGGCCTATAGCCAGCATTCTTTGCACCCCTTAAGCAAACTCGCCAATCAAACTGAAGTGGACCATGCTCGTTGACTTCGATAAGTTCGGTATAATTTCCGGCGACATGGCGTCTCGCAGGTGCCTTTCAGAGCACTTTGTACTCCTCTCGAAGCAATTCAACTTTAATAAGCTGCAATTATGACTGAAATACTTGAAAGAGACGGTAGAGACCTTTCAAAGACCCGTTGACAATGCGTCAGCGTTAAATTATGCTTCCTCCAGGGAATGAGTAGGGGTAACGACCTCACAATAATTTCAATGTTAATTATAACAGCAGGAGAGAGAGCCCCCACGGGCTCTCTTCCAACTTCCAAGTTGACGCAGGCATGACTTATTAATATTAATTAGTTAGGTTCCAGAGGAGAATCATGAGTATGAAAGAAAAGTCACATCCGTTTACAAACGCTGATTCAAAATGGCGGACGTTTACTGTAGTAACATAATAATATAAGATGAACGTGACAAGCCCACGGCTCCTGTTTTAATTATGTGAAACGAAAATTGGCAGGAACGTTGGGTGGAAGTTGCTGCAAGTCACGCACAGATGTGGACTTGAAAGCGCCATCACTGCCTATCGGATATGATTTGACAACCTGAGGTTCCCAGCGGGCGAACGGTCGGGGCCACCCGCTGCAGCCTGGGAGGAATGGAAGTTGGTGCGTGGGGTGTTTTAAAGTCATCGTAAAATGTAATTATATTGCGCTCGTTTGCGTGAGGAAATTTTCCGGAAATGCGATACAGCGTGTTGTATTTGATAGGGCACGTATATTACTTATACGTACTCGTTCAAACATGCCATCGTTTCACACGTGATTCGTCCATAGAGCTTCCAAAATGAATGACTAAAATGTTCTGTAATGGTCCTGGTAACAATTAATGGCTGCTGGAAAATTAAGTGTTATAATTTAAGTGGATGACAGATTTTCATGTTGCCTTGTAAGAGTATCCATTAGGCCTACTCAAGTCCTAAAATGTTTTCCAATGGCCCGTTAATCAGGCTTTTGATGAGTTAAAACTATACTAATGCAAGTTTTGACCTAACAAAGTTAGCCCGTTGTTAGAGAGCGTAATATAAGCCTCTGTCAAATGGTCTTTCAAGCAGTAACAAACCCTGAAGCATATCTCAGTAGTATGAAGTGCTTCAGCGAGACAACCTAACATTTTATGCTGGCTAAGTACTTAGACATTCTTGAGTCTTATGACACATGCATTGAGAGAGCATTTACTTTTCTGGGCTTTATATCCACACAGCACTTACCATGTACTACATGTAGTCTAGACTTAAGGTTTCCAGTACTAGTGGGTGTAACTGATATCTAATTGAGTGATTTAGATCAGCCAACCACAGAGAACTGCAGCTCTAGGGTTTTGTTATCAAACTGTTAAAGCAGAATTTGATTGCTATCAACTGCTGTGTCCAATTATAAATGGACTCTGGCAGACTTGTTGTAAAGTCTGGTATCGTTGATCTTGCCATTTTATGTGTGTGGCTTTGTTCATACACCTGTATCTAATTATACATGCTGTTGTAACTGTATATAATTATATGCAATTATGTACTCATAATTGCATGTGTCTGGGTTATTGTCCATATGATGATATCAAAGGAGAGATTGATAGGAAACCTGTAATTACTGCATACTGCAAGATTGCTATCAAGCAAGAGATTTAGTATCTAATGCAACTTGGTATTGTTACAAGAGCACTATGAAGTCTGTTCAAATAGATTTCCAAGAAATTAATATTATGACAAGTTATATGCTCTACATAAATTGAACAGCTTGCTATTAATGGAATAAACTAAACTACAAGCCATCCTGCTTGTCTGTAAAAGCAGTTGCACTTCTAATTCCATAACTCCATAGTTAACATTGTAAAGCACTGGAAGTGACATATTACCAGTACTGATGGTGCTATGTAAATTGTCATAATTGCAATTACGGTACACTTTGATTTCAATAGTCACATGTGACAAATAAAACAATTTAAGAAGGTTATTGCATGATAGTACTTGCTTATAAGGGTTTTGATGTTATGGCCGTATTACTTTGCATGGTGCTATATTAATTGTCATAATAATTGCAATAACTATTTTGATACTGAGTGAAAATTCATGAAGATAAATTTGCTGTGCTTAATGAAGTCTATCATGAAGTCTAGCATCAGTTAGGTTATTATAGCGGGCTTTTTGCCATTTAGTATTATTATATCATTTCATTTCTCTTAGTTATTTATTTTGAGTGTCTTTACCGTAGTTAATTACATTTTGGTTACTTTGCAGCATTAGTATATTTAGGTTTCACTGCATTTAAAACCAGAAAACATACTTTACTCAATTGTGTCTTCAATTAATTAATTTATTTATTGTCAATTTCACCACCAGTCTGAGTCGGTATTTATCATGTCTTTTATTTCCTTTTAAACAGACGCAGGACGTCTGGGTGACAGTTCACCATCTCAAGTCATCCGATGGCGGAATACTCGATTCGGATGACACAGTGGCGGATGTAGTAGATGACAAGGAACAAGTAAGTCTTAATTACCATGTAACATTGAGCTCATTTATTTTTTATAGGTATATTTGTTTGTTTGTATGTGCACTTGTTATAGCACCCCTTCAAGCTCTTGCTACTCAGAGGTGCTCCCGAATGCAGAGCGGACACTGCATTGGAGTTTCACGCCGAAGCGTTGAGCAATTGTGAGGGAAGGACTTGCCATGGGCTCATATATCTAGCGGGTTTCAGCTGTGCCCTTTGTTCCCATAAAAATTGCCTTATAAATTCTGGTATTTAGTTATTTTTTAAAAATTATTCGTTGCTGTTTTTGTTATACTGTAATGTTTATATATCCTGGGTTCAATAAACGAATTGAATTGCATAGATCTCTGTCTCTGTCTGTCTCTTTCTGTCTCATCCTTAATCTCTTTTACGTAAATTTTTCCCAGTATCTTAGGATATTGTGCTGATAGGTGAGGTAATGCACTGGCTCGAAGACTAGAATGACCCAATACCTACTGTCATCCAAACCGTTCCATATGTCCACAACTCTAGCACTGAAGAATTTCTGTCCCAATGTTCCTTTCGGCTTCTTAAACAATTTGTACCTATGACCTCGAGTTGCTTTGTTTGGTGCTAATTCAAAGAACTTCTCCCAACCTAGTGCTTCCTTTCCAGTAATGATCTTGTATGCTTCAATTAGATCTCCTCTGCTCCTCCGTCTCTCCAGTGTTGTTACCCCACACATTTCCAAGTTCCAACCTCTCTTCATAGCTCAAATCTTTGTAACCCAAAATCATCTTCGTAGCTCTTCTTTGCACTTTCTCCAGTTTTTCAATGTCCTGCTTCAGGTCTGGATTCCATGCCTGAATGCAGTATTACACTGCAGTATTGCATGCTAGTCCAGTTCTGCATGATGGATGTATGTCTGTATGGTTGGTGTGTAGCTTCAGTTGATAGTTGGTGCACAGCTACAACAGTTGGTACCATGCACCCTATTCGTGGGGCCCCCGGGTGCCTTCTGCAAATTATACACTAATAATATCGACCAATTCAGTCAACATGCTCACCTCCCTCTAGACAAAGACAAATTTGAGCAATCTATCTCTTGCGGCGAGTCTTTAAGTATTTTTCTCCTTCTATAGACTTGCAACAGCTTTCAGCTGGTGGTACATGCTGTTCAGTCATTGGCCTCAGAAGTAGATTGGCCATCATTAATCAACAAGTTCTGCTGCTCTGATTCACCTTTAACACTTTAATAACGAGTGTGTCTACTAAAAGTGAATGGGAAACAGTGGTATTTTTATTAATTGAAACTGTAACTAATATAATTATCAAAATTACAGTGGACAATTTTGGCAGTTTACTGTAAAACTGAAAAATCAAAAATAAGGTAACTGAAACCCTGTAACTGAAAAACCATAACTGAAATTACAATTTACTTGGAAACCAATGTTGTTCAACGTTAAGCTGTTGGCAGTGTTCTGTGGTGCACAAGATTTGCAATGGCAGAGCATTTGGCGAGAATTTTGGGAAGATGTGATTATTATTATGCAGAGACCACCCGTTGAACTTTCTCCTGAAAAGCACATTTATTTCCGATTAACCCTTTGCCAACAAAAGTGTAGTAAATGGTGTGGGAAATCCTATACCATAGGACGGTAAAGGGTTGAATTTATTTCTGCCTCGTCTTTTTCATTCAGGTCACTTGATGTTGTTACGTCAGCTGTAGAATAGGTCAGAAGCATCGTAGCGCACAATGCACTACATTGGAAGTGCATTGCATTTATCATGCGCACATATCTTGCATTTCTCGTGTGCACATACCAGTGCGTTTGCTCTGATGTGTTCTTACGTTTTCTTTGTCTAATCGCATGACATTACATTTATTGTGGATGGCTGCTTTGCATAGTTGACATACAAACAAGCAAGTGCTTCTGAAGGTGGCATGTCAAGTGATACTAACTGTTGTAGCATAGCACTGTGGCTGATTGCTGAACTTACGATTGGATTGCTACAAGTGCTATCAGGTTTTAAATAAGCAGGAAATATACTATTGCAGAGGTCAAAGCTGTAATTAGTTTTGCTCCATTTGCAAGGGGTTTAGAGAGTGGACAGTTTAGTATGATGAAATGGTACTGACATATTGTATATTGCACAGCCACCAAGCAGAATTCTGCCTTCTGGGTGGTCGGCCCCTCGCTTTGGAACGGGCTCCCTTTATCACTGCGCTTGTCCCCCAGAGTCCACTCTTATTTTTTCTATGCACATCTCAAACTGTTAGCCGTACTGGGACCGGGAGCGCTTCTGAGTAGTCATTATATAAATGCTCATAATGACTGAATGAATAAGTAAATTTTTTGTATATACGATTGAACATTTATATAGCACCACTCGGCAAATCAGATGTGCTCCCGATCCAAGGCACTGACAAATTAAATGCATTTCTAGTGTTTCTGAAACACAGGAAGAGAAAGGCTGACGAGATTGATGGAAGCCTAAAGAGATGTGTATTGAATGCTATAATTGAAATGTTTATGGAAAATTATTGATAGACCAGGTGGTCAAATAACAGTCCAATATATACTGAATTTATACAAGTGCCCTGAATTGATAAATCATTTAGCAGAACTTAGGGATTTTTCTATTGTGGTAATACATGGAAGTTCTCAGTTTTGATATATTTTTCCAAGGTAGATTTGGTCATAAATATAATATACCAGCATGTACACCTGTAATTACAGCTTGTGCCACTTATGTTTCTACCTCCCTCCCTCTTTATTTATATAATAAAACAACATATGTGTGCATACATAGATACATACATACAGGCATACATACATACATACATACATACATACATACATACATACATACATACATACATACATACATACATACATACATACATACATACATACATACATACATACATACATACATACATACATACATACATACATACATACATACATACATACATACATACATACATACATACATACATACATACATACATACATACATACATACATACATACATACATACATACATACATACATACATACATACATACATACATACATACATACATACATACATACATACATACATACATACATACATACATACATACATACATACATACATACATACATACATACATACATACATACATACATACATACATACATACATACATACATACATACATACATTCATACATACATATTACATACATACACACACATACATACATATTACATACATACATACATACATGCATGCATACACAAATGCACAGTTATGCACATACATGATACATACATAGATACATACACATACATACATACACTTAAACAAGTATGCACTTTTTACTCTGACAAATCCAGCTGGTGCAAAATTTATACCTGAAGTTAAATGCTGAGTGCCAGGGGATATCTGGCTCAGACCACACCTTGATTTTTAAAAAAAGCACAAAGAAAGAGAGTTTGGACCACAGCAGACTGGTTCCATATTTCTATATAATCTTCTGTGTGACTGGTACCATTGTCAACCAATAATGCTGTTGAGTGGGAGTAAATGGGGCATTTTTATTGTGACCTGCTGCAAGCAGTCGTGCCCAACAAAGGTGTGGCCCGCTGGTGTTGGGCTGGCGCAATAAATTAGTAGTGCACACCTTTTTTTCAACCAGCGTAGGCCTATAATTATAACCACTGGTTAACGTGAGATCGGCAGAGCTTATAAAACAGTTTGGTCTGGTTCTCTTGCAATGTTATCACCTTTTCAACAAGTTAATGTTATCATGGACCTGTTAGAGATCTGGATTTTTCAACAGCCGTGTTTGCCTGTGTCCTTGTGTTTGTCTGTGTCCTTGTATTTGTCTTGTTTGTCCTTGTATTTGTATATGTCCTTGTGTGTGTCTGTGTCCTTGTATTTGTCTGTGTCCTTGTATTTGTCTTGTCTGTGTTCTTGTATTTGTTTTGTCTGTGTCCTTGTATTTGTCTATGTCCTTGTGTTTGTCTGTGCCCTTGTATTTGTCTGTGTCCTTGTGTTTGTCTTGTCTTTGTCCTTGTATTTGTCTTGTCTGTGTCCTTGTATTTGTCTATGTCCTTTTGTTTGTCTGTGTCCTTGTGTTTGTCTGTGTCCTTGTATTTGTCAGTGTCCTTGTATTTGTCAGTGTCCTTGTATTTGTCAGTGTCCTTGTATTTGCCTGTTTGTCCATGCCTGTTGGTATCTAAATATATCGCTGTGCATCTGATACTTTAAAGAGCTCTAGTACTCTGTAGTAGTAGTAGTAGCAAGCGGACAACCTTTGTTTGACATGCTGTTATCAGTTAGGACAGAACGGTTCAATTATGTGCTCTCAATTGCACTCAATTGCACTCAAAGAAGCGAAACCTCTGCTCCAGCATGGGTTCACGTGGTTTCTCTGCAACCGTGTAAGCCTGCTGGATATTCTGGCCTTACTCTTGGTCAGATAGACCAACCGCAGTGCACACAGAAGGACCGGTTGATTGGGGGTAACTCCTGGATTTGAACATCATTATTTCTCGTTAAATAGTGTTTAAGGTGACTTAATGATAATAATAGCCCTGACAATTTCTATGGCGCCGTAACACAGCCAAGGGCACCTCATAATACTGACAACTAACAGCAAGAAAGGCTTTAAAAAATAAATAAGTCAACTCTGAGTATCGATTTGAAAGAATCAACTGAGTCGGCTGCTCGCAGGGGAGGAGGTAGACTTTTCCAGCATCTGAGTCCGGCCACTGAGAAAGCACGGCCACTGAAGCGACATGCACTGGCTTCCACTTCATTGAAGAACTGAGAATGAGGTTTAGCTTATAAATTACGGTGGATTGCTACCAGAGCTACTTCGTGTGACTTGTTGATTTGCCATTTTAATATACGCGCTAAATATTGCCATCATTATTATTAGATCTTGTTTTGTGTTGTCCAGATATCTGCAGTCTATGAAGTCAGTTATCGATCGCTGCACCAGAGTAACGGCGATGGAACAAGCGCCAGTTCCGTTGGCACGTCCAGCCCGGATGTCTTCCACTCTGGAAAGGATTACCATGGTGAGCTGAGGGATTGGCAGAGAATTGGAGCTTATCAGGACATCCTGATAACAGATCAAGACCTTCTAGTGACAGGTATGTTTCTACTATCAGTGTTATTTTCGCTCCAGAGAATAGAATAGGAATGATAATTATTTGTAAGTTATTTTGACAGAACGAAAAAAAACTGGAATGAATATAATTCTGGAACGAGAATAGAATGGGAATTAAAAATTGCAATATATTTACTCGTAGTAGAATAAAACTTATTTAACTGACTTTTTAATGTATCCGCCGATTTTATTTACAGTCACATTCACATTTTCCATTAGGTGAAAATGATTGTTAATCATTTGATTAGTGAAAAAGATTATTTGATTAGTACCTTTTTGATTGATTTTGAACAAATTCGACAGATTCTGCATTGACTGTGAGGAGAGGCAGTGAGCCATCAATGGAAGTTATTCGAATCGACTCATCTCCGAAAAGACCATATGCGTCAACCTTTGACCCAAGCGTGGCCAAGTCTGCTAGAGACAAACTTACCTCCCACCAGGTAACGATTGTATGATTAGAGATTAATAATCATTAGACTGTTGTAGGATTAGAGATTGATGATCATTAGACGATTGTACGATTAAAGATTAATAATCATTGGACGGTTGTATGATTAGAGATTAATAATCATTAGACAATTGTATGATTAGAGATTAATAATCATTAGATGATTGTATGATTAGAGATCAATAATCGTTAGATGATTGTATGATTAGAGATTAAGGATCATTGGACGACTGTATGATTAGAAATTGATGATCTTTAGACGATTGTATGATTAGAGGTTGATGATCATTAGACGATTGTTTGATTAGAGATCAATAATCATTAGACGAGTGTATGATTAGAGATTGATGATCATTAGGTGATTGTATGATTAGAAATTAATAATCTTAAGACGATTGTATGATTGGAGATTAATAATCATGAGGACAACAAAAGTAGTCAGTTATATGCATCCATGTCAAGTGATTGTTTGTGATGCTGGTATATGTGCTAATGGACTTCCTGTGGCACTTTGCCCAGTGCCCGTGCGACTCCACCATCATCATGCTCTTCTCTAGCCTTAAGACTGTCCTATTTGGCCAAGATATATTAGGTCGGGAGTGCTTCTGAGGAGCTAAGTCTTGAAGTGTTTCAATGTGCACTTCTGTCTGAATAACTATTGCACGATCAATTTAAACTTTATATTGCCTATCCTGGCCGTATGTTCTATTCGTAGCCTAATTGTCTAGTTTCAGAAGTATCATTTCGGCTTCGCTTTTGCCTTTGTAAGATACCTAAAAATGCATCATATTTAGTATCTTGATACATACATGCATGCATATGTAAAGTATACGTTGTATAAGACTATACATGGGTGCATATTATTTATATATTTTTTATATATAATATATATATATAATACAACTCTGATATATATAATATAAATATTATAACCAGAGATGCCTGGTTTCTGTTGTAGGGTGTTGGAGATGTTGGCAGTCGACTGATAGAGAGTACCAGTAGCAACAGGGTGAGCAATTCCCAAGACAGTCCCGGAGACTCATTCAACGACAGTGCCTTCAGGGCGTTCATGAGGACGGCTTCCAGAAAATCTCTTAACAACGGCACGGCCATGATGAAATGGCTCGAAGCCCAGGAACGCGTCCAGGATGGCTTTACGGTAAATGAGATTTCTGCTACATGCGCAATTGCTCTATAGTAAATGAGGTTTTACGAGAACGGGTGTTTGATTAATGCTGTAACGTGAAACTGGTGTGAAGATTAGCTTGAGTCACCACATGCGATATGCAACACTGTTCTAGTGCAATACGCTTTGATTTTAATTCTATTCTATTCTATTTTGGGATTTATAAAGCGCCTCTCACAGTACAACCTAATCAGAGGCGCTCCCAGTGCGAAGAACTCCTGGAAAAAGAAAAGTCTTAAGACAACGGGCAGAAAAAGTAAAGCCTCCAGATAAAATCTGGGAACGAATAATAGGAGGAACGCCATTCCTCAGTAAAGGGCAGACAGAGGCAAAGGCGCGATGTTGGGCTGTGGCAGTCCGAGATCGTGGTACAAGAAGATCGTGACGGTCTAAAGAGCGGAGAGGACGTCCAACGGTAGCAGAGAAAGGCTTCCTAATAAGATCACAAAGGTAGCGAGGCGCTTGACCCAAAAACATCTTATAGGTAAGAAAAAGAATTTTATATTGAATCCGGGCAGTCAAAGGAAGCCAGTGAAGGTGCTCAGTCATAACTGTATGCGATGAATAACAGCAATTTATGAAAGTTATAGCATGTTGTTTCTTGCATATGAGGTTTATGACATTATGGCCATCTGGCATAATGACCAGTTACTGTTGTCCTGTGCACTGAATTTTTTAGTTTAGATTTCTTTGGAGTAGAATATATTGTGAGATTTGTGCCTTTGTTAACTTGTGCATGTATTGCAAAGGTTTTTTAACCGCCCTGGCTGCTCAAATGCGAGCAGCTAGAAATTTTATGTTGAGTCATATCGAAGGCATACATGTCTAAACTGTTATTATATGATCCGTACCAGTTTCATCACATTTTATGCAAATTTTTGTAGAAGTTAGCAAGTTATAAGTTTGTAGGTAATTACCCAGTTATTTTATTTTTTACCCAGTTAGTTTCTTCATTATTTATTAGCTATTTTATCTGCTGTGAGGTTGCTGCAGCAGTCAGTCAGTTTTCTTAGCAGCTTTTTCCATGAGGCCGAGACTGCGCTTTCGAATTATCCCTAGGGCAGACAACCCATACGAGAAAATAATTTTCAGCAGATTTATCTTATTTAAATGTCATGTCGTGCAGTATAAATAGTTGATCATCATAGGAACAGATTTATATGAAATTTAGGACTTTGTGCTATTTTAAAAGTTTGACTCAAATTTGATTGACTGTATAGACGATGTATGTTTATTACCACGCTTGACACCAAATTGTGGAATTTTGGTCAATTAAAGAATATTCTTATCTTATGTATTGTAATTTGGAGATTTACAGAGGAATGCGTTATAAATGTCTTATTATGTGACATGGCGTTATTTAGGGAAAAACACGAGAAGAGCCCATCGGAAGTTCTGACGAAGCTGAGATTGTGGAGTGCAAGACGGAGCCAGACGCTGACAGGTATGATTATTAAAGGATTTAATATTAGGAAGTGTTATCTATGTGTTACCTTATTCTAACACCAGAAGAATGGTAGGACTTCTCTCATTCAATCATGCTTGGCTTGTATTGTCAATTTTTGTTTTGTTTGAATACATGTATAGTTGTATACTTGTATAGGAGCTACGAAGATTAGCTCTTGCCACATGTACGATGCTGTGAATGTGCTGTTGCATATTATTAAGGAATATACAAGTACGTTTTGTTTCTGTTGATGAACAAATTTGGCAGAGGCTTAAAGTTGATATCATGAAACGTGTAAAATACTGCAAGATTGTTATCAAGTATCAACCAGGAGATTTGAATCTAAAACAGTGTTGCTCATTAAATTAGATTATGTCCCTGGAATGCATTTCAATGCCATTATGTATTTGCTATTTTAGTTCGGCTGGTGGTACCCTTATTGAGATACGCAACTCAGGTCGCCCACTCGGAATTCATGTTATGCCGTCGTTCGATGAAAGCAAAAGGTAAGA
The DNA here is from genome assembly GCA_949752735.1 of Lumbricus terrestris. NCBI lineage: Eukaryota > Metazoa > Annelida > Clitellata > Crassiclitellata > Lumbricidae > Lumbricus > Lumbricus terrestris. Next base: position 32,245,576 of record OX457048.1, on the reverse strand, counting down.
AGCCTTCCTCCCTCAGTGAATAATGATCGGAGAATTTCAATGAGCATCAATGAGTGAATTTTAATGAATGCACAGAAATTAGCATAAGCGGCAAGATCACACTGGGTTTGTTGAATAAGTTTAAGCAGTCTCCAGTGGGTTTCTAAGGCAATTTATGATTATGAATGCATTGATTGTACTATTTGATGTATTGAGAACGGATGTTATTAATATTCCTTTTATGCATGACCTGCTTTACATGATATGACAACTCTGTGTTTACGAGTCCACTCTGTACAGAACCTGGCTATTGGTTTTACACTTCTAGGTAAGTAAGTAAACATGACTTTCTATTATGATGCTGCCGGACCACACGCTAGTGGGGTGCGGTGGTGTAGTGGTGACGTCGTTGCCTTGAAGCCGGAAGGTTCGAGGTTCGAATCCACCTCAAGTCGCTGCGTAGGGACCTTGAGCAAGTCCTTCGCTCGCAATTGCTTAGCGCTTCGGCGTGAAACTTCGATGCAGTGTCCGCTCTGCAGTCGGGAGCGCCTCTGATTAGAGTGCTTGAAGGGGCGCTATAACAAGTGTGCATACAAACAAACAAGCAAAACATCGTACATTGTTAAAAAATTGCAATCTGACCATGAACGCTTTTCTGATTAATATTACTGTCAGCTTGGGGTGCGACACGAGGTTGTGAAGGGTATTTGCTATTACCGTTTTGGAGGGAGTAGCCTATAGATGCAGTTTAGTATTAAGAGTTTTGATGTCTTGTGTGAATTTTATATGTATTGTATTATATCTGACCATTTATAAAGCGCTTCTCAAAGCAAGAGCCTTTCAGAAGCGCTCCCAGTGCATTCAACCCAAAGAATATGTGATACTTGTTCACCAGAGGGCTGTTTGGCAGCTGGTTATAATAAGGAGTATACTTACCTGCTTACTTAGAACATGGCCTATATTACTTGGAACTGCAGAAAAGAGACAAATGTCATCTTTGCGGGGGCTATGATGTTTGCTGTCAGGTTCGTTACTTCTTGTTGAAACATTTTTTGTTTATTGAGATTTGTGTTTGCGTTATTTGTGTTTCAGGAACTTAGGTCTTGACATAGTTGAGATCGAGCCAGATGGATTGGCTGGAAAAGATAACAGGCTTAACGTTAATGACTGCATCGTGGAGATCAATGGAACCAGTCTCATTGACCTTGACTACTCAAGGTGAGGGAAACCTACTGCTGCTGTTGTAGTGACAAAGGAGGAGGTACTGGGTGGATGTTATGAATAGAGAGGGCTTGTAACAAGGGCTGCAAGGTGCAAAGAGTGTTAGAGGAGCACATACAAAGTGCATGGTATGTGTATATGCATGCATAATGCATATTTATGTATGCATAGTTGCATACATGTATGCATGTATGTGTGTATGTATGTACTTATATATGTACGATTTATATATATGTTTTGTATGTATGTATATTATTGTATATATGTACATGCATGTATGTATGTATGTATGTATGTATGTATGACATTGTATGTATGTATATATCAGGATGCTTAATATAACATCGGCCTAATCATGGCAACTCTATTACAGACTACAGAGACTATACGTGATTGTAAGCATGATGCGACTACACTCTACAGTCTACATGGGAATTCTGCCTTGATAGAAATAGATGAAAATTGTTTGGTTGATTTGCAGCACTGTTTAAGTTCCGCTCAAACGTGCTGTATAAAATGGTAAAAGGGCATAAAATGATATTTGGCTTTCCGAATCAGCAATAAAAGGTAATGAAGGAGAAAATAAAATATAAAATAGAGAGTTGAATCTAACACTCAGCTTATTATTTTTATTGTAGCTCACCTGTAATACAACATATAGTATAATTACAATAAATATATGTAAATTGGTACATTGCGAAAGTCAGTAGTAAATCAAACAAACTTTTCAGTGTATAGCTATATAGATGAGAACCATTTTTAAGGTCGAGTATTGAATTTGATTGTTTGGTTCTACTACTCCAGGAGTCTCAACTTTGAATGCAATTTCAGTTTGAATCAATTGGCAATATGTTACTCTCATAGATGTATTTCAGTCCAATCGTGTCTATGCTTGTTGATAGCTGCAACGACTCCATAAGCAGTCCTTGGAGACTGGTCTTTCTTGATTGTCTAAACGTGTTGCGGCTTGTCAACCTTATTTCATATTAAGCGCATATTATGTATATATGTGTGTGTGTATATATAATATGTATAGATTATATATATTCTGAAGCTGTGTAATAAGCAGATGCCAATTGAACCTTCAGTTATCCTATTTACATTACCATTTCTTACCTTACTTTGCTTACCTAACCTTACCTATGAATATAGAAGTTGCTGGATCTATAATGGCCGATTGGATAGAGTGGCTGACCTGTGACGCGGAGAGTATGGGTTTAATTCCTTTCCAAGGCAGTTACTATGTAGGGACCTTGAGCCAGTGGCGTAGACAATGGGGTTTCGGGGGTTAAACCCCCCCATTGGCTAGGGGGGAAGTTTTTTAGGCTATTTATCCACTTAAATAAGAAAAACAAAAGAATTATTTGTAGTAGCAATTATTTTTCTTACTTTGTTCCCTTTTTTACTTTATTCCCTTTTTTATTTACTGTAATACTGTTGGGTTGGTGTTGGGAAGGACCTCCCGCCAGGCCATAAAACCCCAAACCCCCCATCATAAATTCCTGGCTACGCCACTGCCTTGAGCTAGTCCTTCATTCTCAATTGGTCTGCAAAAATAATTGCAGTTGCGTCGTCGTGTGAGAACTTCTGAACATTGTAAGGACGGAGATATAAAATTGCATTTGTATAATGTATCATTATTATTATAATATTATAGTTGTTTATCTTTGAAACCAGTGCTCAGGAGGTGTTCATGAACGCCCTCAAGTCTTCGGTGGTTCAACTTCGAATACATCCCTCCAGCCAGAGACCCATTCCGCCCGCATCATCCGGCGGCACCACTCTACCTCTAGATGTTGACACTGACAATGGCGCAAATGCCGCCAGCACTAGTGTCAGTCTTGAGTCTGATGGAAAGCTGGAAAATTCAGATGACGCAAACGCGGAGCAGACAACTGTTCTGGCAAAGGCAACTGCTGGACCTGGAAGGAACGCTGCAACGATGCCTTCCACAAAGTCGAAATTTGCTCCAATCGCAAGCACTCGGATAATCGGACAGAAACTGAAGATCAGTCTGAAAAAAGGTAAATGTTTTGTGCAGTCTTAAAAAAGGTAAATGTTTTGTGCAGTCTTAAAAAAGGTAAATGTTTTGTGCAGTCTTAAAAAAGGTAAATGTTTTGTGCAGTCTTGAAAAAGGTGAATGTTTTGTGCAGTCTTGAAAAAGGTAAATGTTTTGTGCAGTCTTAAAAAGGTGAATGTTTTGTGCAGTCTTAAAAAAGGTAAATGTTTTGTGCAGTCTTAAAAAGGTAAATGTTTTGTGCAGTCTTAAAAAAGGTAAATGTTTTGTGCAGTCTTAAAAAGGTAAATGTTTTGTGCAGTCTTAAAAAAGGTAAATGTTTTGTGCAGAAGTGATTCTATTCTTTAAAACTTTTAGTTTAGTTTGCTTGAGATGATGGTTCTAAGCTTGAAATGGAAACCTATTTTGAGGAGATGATTGTAACGTGAAACCAGACCTGTTACAGATTGTTGACATTGACCTGTAGAGTGTGGACTGGAAGCTTGGACAGCCACCCTAGACAGCCACATGTGCACAGCCCAAAGCTGGTCGGTCATCATCTGTAACTTGTGGCATTGTCAATTTTGGTCCCAATTAACTTGGCTATATGGAGGCTTTCCATTGTGCCTGTACACCTGTTATTCTATCTATGACATTTCTTTTGTATTGTATAGATCTGTATTGTATTGTATCTATAAAATATAGCACCTCTAGCAGATTACTATTCAGAAGCACTCTCAGCATGAAAAATTCGGTGGGAAAAGAAATTTCTTGTATCTGGTATTGATGCTTGGGTATAGTATTGCAATGTGGGCTCATTGGCACTATGAAAACTGCATATTCAAGGGAATAATGCTGACTAAGTCAATGGCTAATTAGCATAATTACTCTGCAGTTCTATGGCTCTTTAACCAGTGCCACATGCTAAGTTAATAGCTTTCGGACATTACACTGTGTTGCATTAATCAAGCCGAATGGCTTGTAAATCAGAAACGCGCAAACAGTCTACATGGCATACGCGTTTATTGTTGAAAAATCTTTTGTGATTACCTGTTTACATTGCTTTGTTACCCAGGTATTGACGGCCTGGGCTTCAGTGTAACAACGAGGGACAACTCTGCAGGTGGCGACTGTCCCATCTACATAAAAAATATCTTGCTGCATGGTGCTGCTATTGTTGACGGCCGCCTACGGTCGGGGGACCGGCTGCTGGAGGTAAGTGTTGGTGGATTCTATGGTATGTCAAGTAATGTATTGTAATGACGACTATTTCTCTGGCGCCGTAACATTCTGTTACAAAGGCGCCTTATACACAGTGCCTAAAGTGTGGAAAAATAAGTGCCTGGACGCCCTTTACCTCTCCAAAAGAAGTGCCTGGACGCCCCTTACCTTTTCAGTCTGTGCTCACCAATAAATGGCTGGACGGCGTTCAGATGTTAAAACAAGTGCATGGACGCCGTCCATGACCGTCCAGGCACACTTTAAGCCTTGCTTATACATAAACACTTGGTGATCTAAGAGATGGTTTGAATGTCCCTGATGCTAGCTGTGACACCATTAAATTCGAAATGCCATTCGTTGATGGGTCAAACTTGCCCTCGTGGCCATATACCCCATCAGCAAAAGGGCTCTGGACGTGCCCCACCTTTTTCAGGTGATGTGTGGACTTAGTGCAAGTGGAGGTCATGTTAGTCTATTGTTACAAAATGGAACTAGACTATCTTCATTCATTTGTTCATGCCGAAAAGTTATATAGCACCACTTCAAGTGAACTACTCAGAGGCACTCCCATCTCAGCCGCAGCTAAAGAGTCGGATTTGCGTGACTTATAAAAAGCAGGCAAGTTTAACCTAGAGGTATCAATTGCAAGGCTAATTGGAGGCCATTACTGATGGTGCATTCAGGATTCTCTTAAAATATGCTGTATGTCTATTTCCCTTACTATACCCTACCTGTTAAGACTTTACCTCGCATGTTCAGGCTGCACTATTTAGTAATTTCTTTTATGGGCTGCATAGGGCACACTATAATTATAATCCCCTTTCACATAATCAATTGGAATGTCACTCAAGGTGTGTGTGTTGTTATATACCTTGTAATGGGAGAGTTGCTGATTCGAATCTGCCTCAAGCCACTGCATAGCGATACTGGACAAGTTGCTCACCTTAGATTTGTCAGTGCTATTTATGTCTGGTGAACACTCCTCTCCTTTCCGCCTTCCACAGAGGAGTGTTCATGACCCAGTAGTTTCAATCCAGTCCAATCCAGGACTTTTTTGACGTGCAGTTGTACACAAAGTGTGTAGTTGTAGAAGCACTTCTGTACAGTTAACACTAGCTAAGAAGGTAATTGTTCTCCGATTTTAAGTAATTTACCATGGATGATGGAAAGGAAAGAAGGAGTTGTGCAGTTCTAAAAATTTCTTAAAAACAACCCTGGTCCAATCAGTGCTGGTCTTTTCTTGTAACGTCGTTGAACGATGCCTAACAGGTCAACGGTACAGAGATGTCGGGAAAGTCTCAGACCGATGCCGTTGCCATTCTGCGCGACGTCAGAGTCGGTGGAACAGTCGACTTGGTGGTGAGTCGTGTCGTCGATGACGATGACCAATCACAGGAGACGACTGATTTGCCGACAACAGATCCGAATGCCTCAAAGGAAGCGATTGGACGAGAGATGGACAAGAGTTTGGTGGTAAGTCTGTGTGATTGTTTTATGACTTTTTTGTTCGTGTCACAATCATCAAAATATTTTATTATCTTTGTTTAGTTTCAAACTGGCACAGCACAGTATGATTGCAATTCATAGTGCATCATAGTGTATCCTCGTCTTTCTCTCGTCTGAAAACTTGCCTTTTTTCTCGGGGTTGAACGCACTGGAAGCGCTTCTGAAAGGCTCTTGCTGTGAGAAGCACTTTATAAATGGTCAGATACAATACAATACAATACAATACATAGTACGAACGGATGATCACAAGTGGTTCATTATAATAGTTGAATTTTGACTGCACGGTTTACCAGCACCATCTGCTAATTGGAAGGTTGAGTGGACCTTCGGGAGGGTAATAGTAGAAATGTACACAATACAACTTCAGTTGGTTCAGCTTCAATTTTTAGTGTACTTATACTTATGAGTTCTATTGGAACTATTACATCTGTGTACATTGACCTGTTAGACATCATTCAGCAACGTTACAAGAAAAGACCAGCACAGATTGGACTGAATTGAAAATACTGTGTCATGAACACTTCTCCTAGATTGTTTAAATTACAACATAGATTATCTAGATTATCTATTATCTATTCTGCTATTCTAGTCTGAGTTTTAATGGAAAACATTTTTATTCGGATTGCCTAATAATTATTAGTTCATTGGAAACGTTCAACTTATCTGTGATTTGTTAAATGTTTAGGAGCAGAAAAGTCGGAGCCCAGTTGCTCTAGCATCAGAAGTCGCAACTGTATTTCATCTGAAGATTCCAGTTGCAGGACATAATAACAGTTTGGGAATTCACCTTACGGGAAAAACCGGTCAAGACGGTCGAGACGTTGGGCTTTTCGTAAAGCTTATCGTGGATGGTGGCGCAGCTGCCCAGGTCGGCACTGAATTCTCTTAAATTCAGTGTAATTGTATTGTATCTATTGTGTTGTATCGTATCTATTGTATCTATGCATTTGTGGGGTGCGGTGGTGTAGGGGTGGCATCGCTGCCTTGAAGCCGGAAGGTTTAAGGTTCAAATCCACCTGAAGTTGCCGTGTAGGAACCTTGAGCAAGTCCTTCACTCGCAATTGCTTGGGTGCTTTGGCGTGAAACTTTGATGAAGTGTCCGCTCTGTAGTCGGGAGCGCCTCTGAGTAGAAAGCTTGATGAGGCGCTATAGAAATGGATCAATAAATAGCAATTTATAAGGCGTCTCTTACAGTGCACACCGATCTGAGGCGCTCCCATGATGCATTGCGAAAGACTCACAGAAATAAAGTAGTTTTGAGAAAGCGAAAAGATGTGCTCCAGGTATCAACAAAGAACGTGTCAGTGTAGAGAGCTGATTCCTAAGTGCGGGACCAATGAAGGCAGAAGCTCGAGTTTTAGCCATGGCTGTCTTTGCTCACAAGACAAGGAGTTATGTCTGTCACGTAAGGGTAGTGGATGAAGAGAGGAGGCTGAAGTCAGCAGGCAGAGGAGATCACAAAGATTCTTTGGCACTAGGCCAGAGGATTTCCAGTAGTACATTTCAATAACCGCATTGGCTGTAGATAATTGCCCACTCTCTTTCCATGACTTATTAGGTTCTGGTATCATATGCATACAGCATTAATTGATGATATGGCTTTGCTCCATGGATTTACTTTTCCAAGTGGTGATCCATTTGAAATTTAGTGTAATTTATTGCATACGTGAAATTGTACTCTGCAATATTATGGATGGTGTCTTGTCCTTGATTTTGGTCAGGTACTCAAATAAATTATTTGCATGTTAAGAAGTCTGTTTTTTCATTTACAGTCTAGAACACTCTTTTATGATCTTGCGGTGTCTGGAATTTCTTTCTAGGATGGCCGGCTCCAGATTGACGACAATATTACTCAAATAAATGGCGAATCTCTTCTTGGATACTCAAATGTGGACGCTATGAACATCCTACAGTCAGCCATGAAAAAAGACATTTCGAAGGAGGGAGTCAGCCTGACTCTTTCAAGAGCAACTGCCAAGGAGGGATCTTCCATCAATCCGCTCGACACCTCCCAGAAGATGAAGATGAATACCAACAAGACTGTGACGCCACCTGGTAACCAGGACCCGGTTTCTTTGGCAAACTACAAGAACATGCCTCCATCTGGTGGCAAGAGTTCAAACACTGTGGCAGACGGAAATTCTTGTATCAGCGATGTTGGATTGGCTGGCAGCAAAGTTTGGAGGAATATGTCTTATATGATGGCTACTGACGAGGGCTTGCTTAACGAGATTAACGCGATTCACGATGCTAATGGAGTGAAGACTGGTTCCACGTTTCCTGCGCAGGTCAATGGCCGCATATCTCGTTACGTAAGTGGCATTAACTTTATTTATTCAATTGGAATGTATGAGTTGTTTGATAGAATAAATCTCCGAGAGCTATGCAGCCTTACATTGGGTATCCAAGGACGTGTTGTTCGCTACGCTCTACTGAAAATGGAGTCCTCTTAGTTCCTTTTCGCTCATAATACCATGAAGAATTTAGCCCTCTCTGTGGTTGGCAGAATGGTCTGGAATGGCCTTCCTTTTGGGCCACGCATACACCCTGGGACTCTGCCAGGATCCTTCCTTACTAAGTCTAAAGCTGTTCTTTTTGGGCGTGCTGGAGTCGGGAGCGCCTCTGAGTAGTTTTTCTTGAGGGGGCGCTATATAAATTTTCGAATGAATGAGTAAATGAATGAACCTGTCCTCAACCTTGCTGTACGATATTCCCATTGACAGACTTTGATGTACGTGTTTAACAGACGAGTTTGATAACGAGACAAAAATATCGACTATTTATTTTCTCGTCCTGACCGGGATTTGGGTATCATAGTCTCTGACTCTCTGTAGCACTAGACCAGTGATTCCCAACCTTTTTTTGACATTAGGGCCACTTTTTCTAAGTAGGAGGGCGCGAGGGCCACTGTTTCTTAGTTGAGGGACATTAGGGGGCCACAATGCTAAGATTTAATTAACTAAAAGCATATAAGATTGTTATAATTGAATCAAAATAAAACGTTTGATGTTATTTATAGAAGTCAAACTAAAACAATTTTTAATAGAAAATAATTATGAGTTCTATCCTGTCCAAAATGTCAATTTTTTCATATATTTTTGTTAATTATTTTAGAGATGAGGGCCATTTTTAAGCGAGGCCGGGCGGGCCACTTTTGGCCCGTGGGCCTCGGGTTGGGAACCACTGCACTAGACTGATCTCCTAAGAAATGCCACATTGTATTATATAATTTTAATTGTTTTAATCGATTAACTGTTGATTAATCAATCGATTAAAATTCTTTCTTATTCTGTTGATTACAGGAGAATCCAACGTCTGCTTTGAATGGCAGGCCCATCTCTCACTGCAGTTCCCTATCGGACTACGATGGAAGGGAACTAGCCAAGAGAAGCAGCGTTTCGACTCGCAGTTCCGATCAGGACAGCCAGTGAGTGCTCATCATTGTAAAACAATGCAATACAAGATGATGATCATTTGCCTGCATTGGTCCATCCCTATGCAATGGGCTTCCCCTATCAGTTCGCTCTGCCATCCTCTCTTGTAGTCTTTCCTTGTCGTTCTCTCGTCTAAAAACTTGCCTTTTTTCTCGGAGTTAAACGCACTGGGAGCGCTTCTGAAAGGCTCTTGCTGCGAGAAACGCTTTATAAATGGTCAGATAAGATAAGATAAGATAAGATGAAGGTGATCAGAACCAAAATATCAGGCTGCACTGACATTGCTAATCTAGTTTTAACCGTCTTCAGTTGAAGTTGTGGCGTGAACTCGTGAGAATTTCCACCTGTCCACGACCTCGTCACTGAAATTCGCAAATTGCTGTAGTGTACTGCCTCTTTGGAGCAAAGTTCTGCCAGCAATACAACAAGCACGAAATTCCAACTCTCGCTATATCTCCACAAGCCATTCACGCAAAACTGGAATCATTGCTTCTTCACAGATCCCATCCTGATTTCTCCACTACCCTCTACCGTTCAAGCATTTACAATTACTTTATCGTTAACTTTTTCAGATGTTCCAGTCAACGAAGATCAAGAGCATTCGAGCGCGATGGATTTGGCCGACGAAGCATGTCCGAAAAACGAAAGGCGTACGTCGATCCGAAATCGTCCGCGTTTTACCAGAAGATAAAAGATGGAAAAGGTATAATTTTATATGTAAAATATATATGTATGGCCTGCATTCTTTCAACCCTTCGTTCATTGCCACACTTCATTTGTTTGCATATCATCCTTGCTGTCTCTCGCTCGGTCTAAGCCACCATTCTATTTTGTCCTTATCCAATTGTCCATCTGTTCATCCTTCCAGTGCTTAACCCATTTACCGCCGCTATGAGAAATAGCCACCGTATCAAGCTGCAGCTGATTGTATATAATCAATATGATGCCAATAGACTTCTGAGAGTGCAATTTTATTTACATTATTTGTAGTGACCTAGTTTCAGGACGTTGCGTTTTCGCAACAACGGCAGGAAAGGTGAACTTTATCTATGCCTATAAAGGCGAATGTGACTGTATGTATATGTGTTTTCCAGATTGTACGCCCACAGTTTCGCAGCTATTGACCTGAAACCTTGCACCTGAACAGAGGGACGCCAGGATCATCAAGTGGGGAGACTGGCGTTTACCCCCTCACTGTAGGGGAGGGGGTTGGCGGCCGGAAAATAGCACAAATATCGCTGTTTCCACATCTTCGCCATTGTCTCACATAATATGTTCAGATTATATTATAATCTGAACCTGACAGCTAGACCGAGTGTCTCACGGTGACCTCGCGCCCATTAGGACACACCCCGCCCACCAAGGGTTGGGGTGGGCGCTGGGTTTCTGGGTGAACCAAAACTTCTACCTCGAAATTTCATGGATAGCGCCGGCTACTTCAGAGGAGAGGATGGGGACTCCGCAGGTGGGAGCGAAGTAGGTGGTGACTGGTGATGTGGGGTGTGGTGGGGTGGTGGTGTGGAGGGGTGGTGGGGTGGTGGTGTGGTGGGGGATGGCGGTTGGTGTTAGTAGTCACAAACTTAAATGTACTGAATAACACTATTGACAGTAGAGCGGTGGAAGCATGTTAGGACGGGGGCAGGCGTGGATGGTAGGGGTGGGCTGGATGGGTACGAAATGACGTGGGGTGGGGGTGGGAGAGCCTGGAACTAGATGGGGTTGAGAGGGCGGGGTAGTGAGTAGAGGGTAGCGGCGAGGGCGGGGAAAGTCGAAGCTTTCCGAGTTGAGTCAACGCCGGATACTCCAGATAGATAGGGGCTGTCTGGAGGCTGGGTGTGACACTCCGCCCCGTTGTTGCGTCTGGTGGGGCTGGTGGAGGACTGGAGGGGAAACCCGAAATTTCCTGGGCAACGCCGAGTACCCCAGGTAGTTTTTTGTGTAAGCAATCCAAAGTTCATTATAAGTTTATATGAGTTACTACATGTATTGTACGTGCCATAGGGCGTATAGCGCATTCCGCCGATGTTGCGAAAACGCAACATAATTCGCATAGCGCATTCCGCCGATGTTGCGAAAACGCAACACTAAAATTTCGCAGATTACGGTTTCAGCATACATTGAGATAAACATTTAATAAACACATGACGTTAATTATTCACATTAGTATTCCAATCGGACAGCTTCGCTTCTCGAAAATATTAACGTGTAATGAGAAAAAAAATTATTGAACAAAACTCCTAAGCAGACGCAAAAAAGACCAAATGTTGAGACATTCCAAAAAATATAAGATTATAATAAATAATATTATATTTAGTAACATCATACTTTGTAAACACCCATTAAGTAATAAAAAATGGATTTGTGCAGTTTTCTCGCGTTGTTAATTTTTTCAGAATTTTTAAGTAGTAGGCTATGTTGCGTTTTCGCAACGTTGGCGGTAAATGGGTTCAAGTGCAAAAAAAGAAGTGCCTGGACGCCCTCACCTTTTCAGGTGTGCTGGCCAAATAAGTGGCAGTACCGCATAGAGATTTGAAAATAAGTGCGTGGACAGCCTATGCACATGTTCTGTTACAGTACATTACATTCTGTGTTGACTTTGTTTTGAAAACGAGGAAGAATCAGATGTGAAGTTTAACTTTTATCGATTAATATTCTAATGTGATTGTTTGAATTAGCTTGAATTGGCTGCCATAGGCAGATTTTTATAGTGAAGAGCTAAATATTAGTATATTTTATGTCTCTCTGCACATGTCCTCACATCTTTGTTATTCACCCCTTCCTCTAGCACATTAAATTTTAATCCACCCCATCACCATCTTTTCGCCAGCAGAGGTCACGTTGTGTTACATAACTATTTAATTGTTCCAGGTCACAGTGAGGGTACGAACCTGAAGAGAACTGGGTCGGTTGAAAGCCTCATGAGCGAAAACCAGAGGACTTCAGAGTCAGAAATGTACGAGCTACAAAATCATGTTAGTGGTCGGGCAAGGCGATCGGCATCCATGAAGAAGGTGGAAAATCTCAAATCAGGTCCGTCAGTCGAGGCTAATCCAGGCTGTGCTGGAGTTCCAGCTGGAAAATATCGAATGTGGAATGAAAGTTTTCGAGTGGCGGTTGATCGATCCTATGGGAATCAAGTTCTTTCAGGTAGGCTACTCTAACAAGTCGAATATTTATTAGCCCTATCAGTGCATAAAGCATGGAAAAATTAGCGCCTAGACGCCCCTTATGTTTCCAAAAGAAGTGCCTGGACGCCCTTACCATTTCAGACTGTGCTGGACAATAAGTGGCAGGACGGTGTTCATTTTAAAAAATAAGTGCATGGACGCCGTCCATGACCGTCCAGCCACACTTTAAGCCCTGAGCCCTATTTATATGTGTGGTGCGATGGTGTAGGCTCTGTAGGGGTATGTTCGGTGCCTTGGAGCCACCATGTAGCGACCCTGAGCAAGTCCTTCACTCGCAATTGCTCATGCGCTTCAGCGTGAAACTCCGATTCAGTGTCCGCGATGTAGTCGGGAGCGCCTCTGAGTAGAATTCTTGAAGGGGCGCTATTACTATACATATTTGAAAGGGATGAATTGAACAAAATGGATTGATTCCTGAACTAGATTCTCAATAGAAATTTTAGAGATTTTGATTAATCTAAAACCACAATAAATTTTAAGATTTTATATTCCACTTGCATTCTGTGAAAAAACGACCAGCAAATGAGTAAATTGATTCTATGCTGGAAGTTCTGATAGTGAACTTTTGAGTTCCAGTTTGGAAGCTTTGTATGTGTGCAGCTTAAAAACCTTGATTTGATGGCATCTTGCATATTAGACGTATTGATCATGTCTTGTAATTAATGTTTCTTGACATTATTTTACAGTTCCAGAAGAGTCACATAGGATGAACTCAGCTGGAGGTCAAGGTCGAGGACAAGGACACGGACCTTCTCTGAGGCAACAAGAGCTCTATGCACAAGGAGCGAGCGACAGATCTGTCTCAAGAATTCCTCCACCTTATCAGTAAGTTCAGCAGTCAGTGATTGTGGTCTTGCCATGACTCAGTGTTTTTCTTGTATGCTTGTTTGTATGCGCACTTGTTATAGCGCCCCTTCAAGCACTACACTCAGAGGCGCTCCCGACTACAGAGCGAACACTGCATCGGAGTTTCACGCCGAAGCTCTGAGCAATTGCGAGTGAAGGACTTGCCCAAGGTCCCTACGCGGCGACTTGAGGGGGATTCGAACCTCGAACCTTCCGGTTTCAAGGCAACGACGCCACCACTACACCACCGTGCCCCACATACTTATGTATAGCAAAAGCGCAGTTTTTTTCTCATGTTGCCTGCTTCTTTTTCATAAGTGTTTATTCTACTAAGTGTTTTTTTGCTGTAGTACATACACAGTTAGTCAACACTTGCCTGCACAATTCAGTTGATGCACCAGAAAGTTTAATCCCATACCCTGTCTTTCTCAACTCATCTGAGCAGTGAATGAGCATTTACTGTCTCAACAGGCACCACTCTCTTTCTGGTTGTAATCGAATCGATAAATCATTGTCTGACTTGTATTATTGTGTGTATCATTGTGTATTGCTGCCTGCTTGACACTTTAATAAAACAATTGATGAGGAAACAATGCATCTCTTTGTTGCATAGTTAACATCTAATTGTCTTCCTTTCATACATTAATTTATTTCTTGGCATTTTACTTTCTTACCAGGTTACCTAGGCAACCCAATGTCACGGCAACGCATGGATTTCTTCCGGCACCAAATGGCCAGCAACTTGGGGTTACTGCCAGGAGACCGTTTGGTCCGAAAGAATACTATTACAATTCCAGTAATAGACAAACTGAGGTAATCAATACTTGTAGGACAAACGTAAAGTATTGTAAATGTAATGTATGCATAAATATCCAGAAATTTCTCAGTGCCATGCAATGCTGTGTAAGGGATACCGACTTATTTGCTGGCACTGTAAAATACTAAGTCTGCAAGACACAAGGTGTAACTCCGCCAATGCATGTCTGTATCGTAGTGCCAGTCTCAAGGTGGATGGTGGAGGAGGGTGATGCTAATGATCTTTATTATCACAAAGTGTCATATTGAACTGAACTTCTGTATACCACTACTACTACTACTACTACTGCTGCTGCTGCTGCTGCTGCTGCTGCTGCTGCTGCTGCTGCTACTGCTACTCCTACTACTACTACTGCTGCTGCTACTACTACTACTCCTACTACTAGTAGTAAATTCAGCAAATTCAGAATTCTGTGAATCAAGCTGGACAGACCTTATGGATGGTGCTAGAGTGGAAGTGATTATGCATGGGTATGGGCTGAAATGGTGGCAGGTCAGGGTACCTTGAGAAATTTTTTTTCTTTTCGATCTTCAGTGAAATTATCGTAATCGTATAGTAATCTCCAAACTTCTAGAGCGCTACTCGAAAGTCAAGCACGGGGCACCAGCTTATTCACGAGTGCTATGTTGCATCAAAAGGGTTGTCCGTAAGAGTGGTCCAAAGGCGGTCCGGGTCTAGTTACCATAGGGTCAGATTTAGCTCTCTCTCTCTCTCTTATGATGTATTACAAGGAAGAGCAGTGTTAAGTTTGAGAAAGGGGATGAGTGAAAATCTGTTGGATCTTTGTTCCAGAAAGCTTATGTAGTTTGACTTAGGGAGGGGTTGTTGAATTTGAATGATGTAGAAAAATTTGGAGTTTCAGGTAGGAAGATATTTGATACAGAATGAGTGGCTTTGGCAGCGGTTTAGTGAATAACTGGCTGTGTAAGAAGATTGCGAGGTCTGTTCTAACATAAAGGAAACCGTTTAGAGCAGTGGTTCCCAACATTTTTAGACTTTAGGGCAACTTTTTCTAAGCTGGAGGACACGAGGGCCACTTTTTTTAGTTGAAGGACATTTGCAGGCCACAAGGCTAAATTTTAATTAACTTAATGCATATGAAATTGTTATAATTCATTCAAAATAGAATGTTTGATGTTATTTTTATACATCAAAATAAAATAATTTTTAATAGAAAATAATTATGTGTTTTACCCTGTTCAAATTGCCAATTTTTTCATATATTTTTGTTAATTGTTTGAGAGACGAGGGCCATTTTCTTAGGCCTGGCGGGCCACTTTTGGCCCGTGGGCCACGGGTTGGGAACCGCTGGTTTAGAGATTCTAAATCAATGTATTTATGTTTAACAGCACTTGATGCCAGCAGAGTTCGGCCACCATTATTACACGAATGCGAATTCGACTCGGATATTGAATGATCCCTACATCAGGTGAGAAGCCGTGCAATGCGCTTTACTGAGAATTTTAACCTGCAACAGTGATTAGAAGATTGATGTTACAAATCATGCTACTACTATGAAGGGGCAACTTCTAGTTCCATGGGATCACATAGCTGCCAGGGAATGCCAAGCTTTCGTGGTTGTAGGGCCATCCATCTGGAGGAACCTCTCTTTAAAGCTGTGTTTGTTATACCTGACCATTCAAAAAAATTTAAATTTTTTAAATCAAGTCTTTTTCTTTTGCCATGTCTGGGTGGGAGCGCTCCTGAGTAGATTTCTTGAAGGGGTGCTACATAAATTCATAGAATGAATACATGTATGAGTGAACCTTTTGTCTCTTATACAGTTGTGTGATCCAGTAAAGTTCTTCTTATAAGCATTTGACATCCATGGAGTCTTTCTAAAGCTGAATGGATCTTCTATAGCTGTGTCTTCCGATTGATAGCCGGTGACACGAGAGGCCTAACAGCCACTCCAATTCTTCTAGTCAGTTGCTCTGTAGAAATGTTTAGACTGAACTTGTTATTTGAATTTAAAAACTGCATTCAATCTAAATTTTCGAATACAATCTAACTACGTAAGAATTTCAAGATTATTGATACATCTTTATTTATTAGTAACCAATATATTCCTAACTATTTAGCTTTATCCAATCATTTCGTAATCAGTTTCTTATCCACTCAGACTTTGTGGACTTTATGCGGCACTGTGGCCACTTGGTTAGAGCCCTCGGCTTGTAACGTGGAGTGTACAGATTTGAGCCACCACTCACTACAGCCTTACTGTATCTGCAACAGAGAGGCAGAGTAAATGGGAAGTCGTTTGTCACCAAAACAAGTTAGAAGTCGGAACTAAAAAAAGAGACTGGAATAGGATATGCATTAATTATGCACATTTATGCTACGATTCAGATACTGCGGACTAAAAAAAGAAACCAAATGAGAGATTTAAAAGCTTCGAAATTAACTGTTCTTAACAATGAGGCGTTTTCTAATTTTTCAGATCTGGCAACAACCACGTCAGCCACGTTGTTAATGATCCAAGATCAAGAATCTACGATCAATCCTCCAGAGAGCATCCTCCAGTCACAAGAACTATCGAATCCTTTATGCAAAATACAGAACAATTTAGGCAGCAGCAGCATCATCATCCACGTTCTGGTCCACGTGCTGCCTCCCCGCCTCGCTCTCAACCGCATTCCTCGACGTGGAACCAGAGTACACCTAGTCGAACAGTGGCGACTCCGTCAAACCGCCCTATACGTCGTGGCAACAATTTTCGTGAGATAAAGAATGCAGAGCCACCGTCATTGGCTGACGGTCGACCTAATAATTATTATTCGACCTGTGACAGTTATCCTAACCTGACCTCGATTCCTTCTGGATATTTAAACGATGTAACGAACATGACGAAATCTTCGCGTGACCTTTCTTCGTTAAGCGGCGCGCCGCAGGGCACGCACGTCTTACGGACTCCGCTCAACCCGTGGGTGGATTTACGGGGAGCGGGACCGGGCAGGGCGGTTGGTGGAGGGTCGTTGAACCGGATGACGAACGACGTGCAAAGACAGAACGGTTTCACGATTTCTAGCGGTGCGCTGGTTTGACGATTCTTTTGATGCCAGTAAATGTTGTGGATATTTAATAAATTAATTAACAATTAACTACCACTGGATGGTCAATGCATTTTTAAGGTTCTTACTTACGAGCCCATCCATACATTGCGTACGCAAAAATTGTATTTTTACCCCCGACTTTCCCTCCCCCCTCAGAACCACATGTTACAACTCGTAGATTTTTTGTGGAACTCCTCCCCTACGAGTGTGTGTGCAAATAAGCTTTTCTGTCCCTCTTACATAAGTTTATTGCCTTAAGTCATCTACAAAGCATTTATTTTACACATAGGCCACTATTTACTTTTGTTAAGCATCATATTTGCTAGCTAGAATTTGTTGACTGTTTTGGTTTAGTGTTTGGATCTGAACAGGATTTAAATATACTGTAGTCAGATGCCATTTGACGACCATAGTATAAGGCAGAGTTTTAGATAGGCTATTGTTGCTTTATTATTAGAAATTATTAGAAATTTATTTTGCGTGCGTACATTTTGTTCCTCGCCGTTCACGCCTGTACGCAAATCACCTAAATCTGGTGAATACCCTCCCTGCGTACGTATTATTTGGATTTTGGACAGCCCCTAATCGCATGATCTTGCAGCTGGATGATTCTAGTGTTCACAGTGCCACGAGTTGACAGTATGATGAAGTTCTGTGGTTTAGTGTAGCGCACCATGGATGAAAGATTATGGGAGTTTACTTGTTTTGGTGCAAATGTTTGTAGCCTATACTTGAAAAGGATGATGATGGTTGACAGGGCCGGATTAAGCACGGGCTGCATGAGGGCCAGCCCAGGGTCTCACCACTTTGGGGTCCCGACCGCTAAGAGGCCCTACCAGTTGCTATGTTATGTTCTGAATTCCTTCACTGCATGTGTAATCTGACTAGGGAAGAAATTCGAAAAGTGACTGGATCTGAGTGGGAGGCTTGTATGACCATTGTACTTTTAAAAAAATCATAGTTTTGAGGTATGCAGTTGTCCTTGTTGAAGATTGTGCAGCTACAAGGCAAAGAATCTGCTGCACAAAAGGCCTTGCAGAATTGGGCACTCCTCGGCTCGGCCTAAACACCCAAGTCCGGCTCTGATACTATAAGCTGTTTCTGTCTGAAATTGTGACTCAAACCATTGATCCCTGTTCACTAAATTGCATTGAACTCTACGTGATTGTTGAGACTCTGGATTGGCAGCAATACTGTTGCACCCTTATTTTTGAGTCTCCACTCGATTATAATATAGGGATTAGGTTTTAGTTATTCAAACATTCTGCAAAAGGCCGGGTTTAATGTGGACCGGAAATTCTTGGCCTGCGTTCCCACTGCTCACCATGCATGGAACCCTGTAAACATGTGTGAGTTCCAATAAAACTTCTTCAGCATATCCACTGCTCAGGGCTGTTTTTAAGGAATTTTTAGAACTCCACAACTCCTTTCCTTTCCCATCATCCATGGTAATTTACTTCCAATCGGAGGACAATGACCTTTTGCTAGTTTTAACTGTACAGAAGTGCTTCTACAACTGCACATTTGTGTACTGCACGTTTAAAAAGCCCTGCCACTGCTCACACATTCGGCGTTTCCACTGCTCACCCAAACCACTTTAACCACTGTGAATAGGTATGCCTATGATAGGAATATCCAGTCAATGTTCTTGCTTTCTCCTTATTTCCCCCAACTCCGTCTAAATAGCTGCAAACCTGTTCAGCACTGGTTTGACGTTGTATCTAAAGAACCAATTAGAAAAGTTTCTTTATCGACAAGCTACACTGGTTTCCGAGTCACTCTTTAACATGCTTGTCAAAAAAGGGTTAATGTTGCAACATAAGTATCTCATTTTGTTTTTATTATTAG
This sequence comes from Lumbricus terrestris, assembly GCA_949752735.1. Classification (NCBI taxonomy): domain Eukaryota; kingdom Metazoa; phylum Annelida; class Clitellata; order Crassiclitellata; family Lumbricidae; genus Lumbricus; species Lumbricus terrestris. The sequence goes on along the minus strand of OX457048.1, from coordinate 32,226,467 downwards.
TGAACTCGTTGCTCTGCTTGACATTGGTATAATTCAATCAATCAATCGTAATTTATATAGCGCCCATTAAAGGTACCTACTCAGAGGCGCGTAGTATATCATTGCGTAGTAATACATCCAATCGCAGTCTCTTGATGTGAATGCTTACAGCTATGAACTTGTTCATGACATGATATTTGATATTGATCTTTTGATTATATTGTGTTTGCTGTCTCCATTAATCTGTGTTGAAGACGTTCCAAATCATCTTGTTTAGCACAAGGTATCAGCGTCCTTGGTAACACTGAAGAATGCAAGTGACAGCAGAATTGCAAATGTTGTTGTAAGGCTGAGGTATTTTGGCGATTAAAACCGTAAATTTATAATTTATGTATATATATATTTATATGTATGTGTATATATATGTTCATTCATTCATTCATTTAATTCATTTCGATCATTTCGAGAATTTATATAGCACCTCTTCAAGAAACCTACTCAGAGGCGCTCCCAGCCCAGCCACAGCTAAAAAATAAGATTTGAGATACTTAAAAAATGCAGGGGAATTTAGCCTAGGCATAAGTTGCAAGGTTAGTGGGACTCACATTAATAATGATAGTAATGCTATGTATCGTGATATAATAAATATGGCCTATATGTATATATAATTATATTTATATGTATATATTTTGTATGTAATATTTATACATGATGACAATTAATTATATATTGATACGGTCTAAGTTATTTTGTTTTGCACTTAAAATGTGCAGTGTTTCATGAAACTGAGGTTAGGTAAAGTGGCTTCTTTCCCTAACTTTTGGACTTAAACTCTGACTCAAACTTCCCTACCCCAGCTTTTGGCTGCTTGACATTAATTCTTTTATCATTTATCAACAGAATATTCGTTGAGTTATGGAATCTGATATTGCTTGACGAATTATTGTCGTTCACATGAAATATTATTTATTATCTACGCGTTTGTGTCTTTCTCGTATAATTATTGTAATTTTTCACCTGAGGTAGTATCACTTACCTTCGGGATTTAGGAGAAATTGCTATTAGGAGCTGGAATTATTATTATTATCGTTGTCTTCATCATTACTATCATTACTTAATATCAGATGAAGTTTGAATTGATTATGATTGGTATAATTATTTAATAAGCAACAACTTTTCTCATTGCAGACAGTGGTCTTTGAAGTTTGAATATTATACCTGCAGAAAATTCTTCAGTAATGAATATGGCACATGTTAGCAAGAGAGAAACAGACAAACAAAGACAGAGAGAAGGAAGAGAGTGGGAAGGAGGAAGAAGTAAAATTAAAATGAATTTATCCTGGGAACAACCTTGAGATCCTTCACCACCGCCTCCTGTTTGAATGGACGCCAACGTCGCCACGCCATTTAGGTCCTTACGGACCGTGCTAGCCCGAGATTCAAATCTTGGGGAAGCGAGTCACTGTCCGCACTTTCTCCGCAACTGAGTCGCGTGATACGCGGCAAACGCTCTACCGATGCAGCTAACTGGTAGCTAACTGCATAATTATATTTTCATATAATAATATTATCGTATCTGTTGCATATGAAAAGTTATAAAGCACCTCTATCAGTGCTGGCCGGTGCTTGGAGTGTAAAAATGAAGTGCCTGGACGCTCCTTACCAGGGTGAGAATTTACGGGAGTTGGGGGTTTCAACCCCCAGTCTTTCTTAGAGCTCTATAGTAAAGTCTGTTTTCACACTACAATTCCAGCTGGATCATAGTTCAACCCCAGTTATTTTTTCCACATAGAAGGGTCCACGATGACAAAGGCACGGTCCCACGGTGTCGGACCAGGCTAAGTACGTAAAAAGTAAGTAAGTATTTTATTAAATATAGGCCTAAGCAACTGCTAAACAGCAAGGACTCTGGTGAACAAGTATACGATGTAAAAAATTCACATACGACATCACAAACTATAGCTATCAAGACTAAAACTAATTTGTGTGTGAACAACATTCCATCTATAAATGTTTCCTCGTTCGATTATCTGGGGCTATAGGCTAATTACTCTTTGACATTACGATGCCAGTACCCGGTCATGATGTAGGTTATAACCCGTTTACTTCGCTGGGGGAGGGGTAACTCGTGGAGGACGTTGCCTGGTCTTGCAAGGAAGGACCGCAGAAAACAAGCGGATATCAGCATGACGGCATATCTTTTCAAACTTTGGAATATCTACCAGTGGCGGCGCCAGGATTTCAGTTTCGGGGGGCTGTGGCCTCGCGGCAAAAATTTTCCATTTTCGCAGCCAAAATTTTTGACGACCTTTTTTTAGTCGTCAGCCGAAAATCGTGGATATTTCAATGTAAAAAAATTCGGATGGCCCTTTTTTAGGGGGAGCTGAGCCTCTTGTAGGGGGGCTTAGTCCCCCAGCCTCCCCTAGCGCCGCTACTGATATCTACTGCACGATATCGCTGACGGATTATCTGCGCTTGCAGCGTATACCCCATTTATTGCTGCCATGCAATCCAGAATGTCCCCACCACGCAGTAGCTGCATAAAGAAGACGCGTAGAGCTTATAAGACAACGTTACAAAACTCCACCACTGTTTGTACTTTGGCAGTGCCAGTCCGAAGCCCGGAGAAATGAGGAGGGCGACACCAATCATCTCTGATAGGCCTATGACACAGTATCGTTAAGCTGCTAACCTTGGTTGAGCGCGGTGTTTCTATTGGATCGGACCCGCCTCCTGCACGTCCCCATGCAGGTCCTCTCGCAATCATTAATCATAGGCTAATATCTTACAGTTTATCTTTAGGCTAGAAGTAGGCTACCCGACCAGTGCGTAGCATGATCCAGCTCAGCTGTGTTTGTAGCATTATTTGAGGATGAAATCGGCAGGTGAGTAGAGGCTACCATCCGCATATTTTGCACTTTGTTTCATGAATGGCATGACCTGAACATGGATGTTGTTATTTTTATTATTATTATTATTCTTATTATTATTGTGTTACATACACACGTTCATACATGAATACATACATACGTACATACATACATACATACGTACATACATGCATACATACATACATACATACATACATACATACATACATACATACATACATGCATACATACATACATACATATATACATACATACATACATACATACATACATACATACATACATACATACATACATACATACATACATACATACATACATAGCCTACATACATAGCCTACATACATACATACATACATACATACATACATACATACATACATACATACATACATACATACATACATACATACATGCATACATGCATACGTACATACGTACATACGTACATACATAGACATTAGACATGCCACAGCCTACATACATATACGTAAGTGGATAAGGGCCTACTATATACACAGACATACGTGTTGTTAATATTGTCTTATTGTCTCCATTGCAAGCAAAACTATAGTTCTAAACAGTTCGACCAAAGTTAGTTGCATTCTGAACAAGTAGAACAACGTCTTATTTAAACCACGGCAGAAAATTTGAAGCGACCTCAACGGTTTTCTTTGCATTGAATTCAACGAACCAAACGGTTGGTCGACTGGCGCGCTTCAGGCACGCGACAGGTGGTCAGCGAGACAATGGGAACAGGTGCGCCTCTGATCGCCTCCTACCCTCTGCTATTATTTGCTGCTACCGCCGCCTGACGACGTGGCTAGGGGGAAAGTTACACGCCGTCAAGAGACATGTTAGAGGCTTGAAGGTAAGCATAGTTGTGTGGTAGGCATGCACTTCAGGTGAAACTTTAAAACCACCAATACTGAGCCTGAAACCCGTCAACTATAGTTATTATTCCTGATTGAATTTTGCCGAAATTATACACGAATTCATGTTATAAATCGGTGAAAGTTCATTGATACATTCTCCTTTCCACTCTTTTTCCACAGCACGGTCAAGGATTATTTTAGAAAATGTTGGAAAATTGAAGGAAACTTACAAGCTCCAACTTCTACTTTGTGTGATCCATTTCGTCGCCAAAATTTCTAATGACCTTTTTTAGTCGTCAGCCGAAAATCGTGGTTTTTTCAATGTAAAAAATTCGGATGGCCCTTTTTAGGGGGGGGCAGAGCCTCTTCCATGGGTGGGGCTTAGCCCCCTCCCAGCCCCCCCTAGCGCCGCCACTGGTGTGAACCGAACTTGAAGACACATGCATTTACCTATAACGTTAACGGGATCCAACTGAATTTTGCGCATATTTTATTATTAGCTTGTCATCTTACTCTTTTAAACAACGAATGGCTATGATTTTTCGACATATTTATTTAACTTAAAATTTTAAAAATTTGTGAAAACATTGAAACTCTAAAAAGATTTGTGTTTTGAGATAGATCATGTTCTGATAGGACGGAAAACGGAGAATAAAACTCTAGCAACAGGCCATAATTATGTCTAATATAATGTCAAATAGCCTACTTCTATAGAATCCAGATGCGTTGGTGCGTATTATAGTTGGTATAGGGGATATTTTAGTTTCCCGGAATGCCTCGGGTTTCCCTATCCGTGCTCAACACAGTGATTGCGGGAACGACCACTTTCAGACACTCGTTAGTATACACATGCCATCAGTCAGAGGCGGATCATGGGGGCAAATCCGGTCATGCCCCCCCGCCCCATTGAGAAATGTCCATAGAGCGTGCCCCCATCAGGTTTCAACAAGGTTTCAGCAGTAGGTTTTCAATGGTACATTTTCCAGACAAAAGTTTGGCCCCCTTCTAAAATTTCTGTATCCGTCCCTGCCGACAGTTCAAGATTTCTGCCCCTCCCAAAAATTCCTGCGTACGTGCATGCTAACTGCGTAGCTAAATTCTATCGCTTTGTATTCTGATCCAGAGAGGGGTAAAGTCACTGTAGCCACTAGCTATAGGCAATTAATGCAACGTTGGAATGCCTTCATGTGGAAGCCCTTGGGATGTTGAGCCGGACACGGGCATATTATGAAGAGCAGGAACATTGACAGTGCACCGTCGGTGCATGGTAATCGTAATCGTAATCGTAATCTCGAAACTTCTACAGCGCCCACAAAAGCCAAGTCGCGGGAACCAGCTTATTCACAGGCGCTCAATCAAAACAAAATCGATAGGCAGCGGGTCAAGTCCGGAGAGTCAGGCAGGCAGATAGATGGACGGCTAAGGTGGGTGATGTTTAGAGTTGAAGTGGCGGGGGATGTAAGGAGAAGAAGAATCAGGATAGGATTTTTGAAAGAGCAATGTTTTCAGTTTTGAGTGAAAGACCTGTGGGGAGATAGCGAGAGGTGGAGTTTTGGTGAGTTCGTATATGATGGGTCGGAAGTTTGCCGAAGTGCTGGCGGAAGTTTGTTCCAGAGAGGTGGAACGGCAATGGCTATGGAGCGGTTTGCGAATTTCAGTGATGAAGTGATGGGAGGGCGAAGCAGTGTAATGGAGGATGAGGAGCGTGTTGAACGAGGTGGCTGGATGGTGAACAACTGACGAAGGTAGAACGGCTGGGATGATTGAAGTGTATTGTAAGTGAGTGAGAGGACTTTGTATTCGATGCGTTCAGGTATTTTGAGCCAGTGAAGTGATTTCAGGACAGGAGTGATGTGGTGACGTTTGGGGGTTTTCGTCACTGCACGGGCGAGGGCATTCTGGATAGCTTGGAGGCGGTTAATTTGGGTTATATCAATGTTTAGGAAGAGAGAGTTGCAGTAATCAAGTTTCGCATGAACTATGGATGTGGCTATTGTGGATGCAGTTTTAAAGTCAAGCATAGGTCGGATTCTGCGGAGATCTCGTATGTGCATGAAACAAGTGCGGGAAAGTTGGGTTATGTGGTCGGAGAAGCTAAGATGCTGGTCAAAGATTACACCTAGGTTTCGGACAGGAGAATTTGCGGAGAAAGTGTGGTTGGAAGAAGAGTCATTGTTGAAGGAAATAGAGGGATCAGGAATTTTCTTGAGTTGCTCTCTGAGGCCAATTAGTATAAATTCTGTCTTGGAGGTAAGATAAGACGGTGAGGCAGAGGACCCTATTTCATATGCCAAAGCAAACAAATGAAGTCTCTAGCACTTCATACTCATGACTGTCTCTCAGACTATAGCTCAGAAGGTTTCCAACTCGACTTAGCCTAAGGAGCTGCTCTAATCTCCACTGCATACGTATGCGAAAAGATTATAAATTTTTGCATCCGCTACAATATGGTGCAGTTTACCCCTTGTCGTCGAGCACCTGTCGGGCCCGCGACGTCCTTCATTAACCCCGTTCAGCTTCAAATCTCGAAGCCCGCCTTGAGGCTGCTGCCAACAACGTGGTTCTGCCATGCGTGACAAGGGCAGCAGCAGAGGAGCAGCGTTGGCAAGGGGGTTTCTAGCAGCAGAGGGAAATTTCGGCCGGAAGCATGTGAAGCATCGAATGCGATGAAGAAGGGAAATCGAGAAACTTAATCGGAAAAGTAAACGCGAAAGGTAAATCTCGTTCTGTTTGCAGTGGTTCATCTTACATCCTGTGGGGACGGCAGCAGACATGTGTGTGTGTGTGTTTGTATGTGTGTGTGTGTGTGTGTGTGTGTGTGTGTGTGCGGTGCTGGCATGTATGTATGTATGTATGTATGTATGTATGTATGTCAGGGACGTCATTTGGGGGGGGCAGGGGGGGGCATTTGCCCCCCCCTGAATTTGAGAAAACAACTATTTTTATGTGTATATCTGTGCATTTTGTCATTTATGTCAGAACTTTGCACACAGTGGTTTCCTAGAGTGATAGAAACTCCCAAGAGATTGAATGGATCTCGTGTGCTAAATTTGAAAATAGCTAAAATTGCAGAGCACCCCTAGAGAGGTCAACAATGTACAAGTCAGGGCCGTAAATCCTGATGATGAAAGGGAGGGAGCTTCCTCTCTATCTATACCGAGGTCCATACTATGCATCTTAATCCGGCGAAAGGCTGACTTTGACCCTATTTGGAGGGTCAGCAAGCTATAGGTGACTTCTAAGTCTCGCAGTATGATATATATAGCGAGCATTGTGGACACTGATACTGGAAACCTTAGCCTACTCTGGGCCCGATTCCACTGAAAACAGATGTCGTTGACAGATATGCAGATATGTAGAGGTGATCTGAGGAGGAATTAAGGCAGCTGGATATATAACGTGTTGGATATTATATATATATACACATAATTATATTATATATATATATATGTGTGTGTGTGTGTGTGTGCGTCAGTAGGCTACATAGTATTCTGCGTGAGCTTTGGGAGTGGGAGTAGACACCTAAGAAATGTTATATAGTATGTTAGTCACAGAACCAAGATCAGTTCATTTCGAGACCTGATATTGAAGTGTCTATAGAGGATTATTAGTGAATGTCAAATAAGCTAAATTGATAAATCATAGCCTAAAGAGAGTGCTCTGCTTTGCCTTTTAAGTTCTTTTCTGCTTGTTTCCAAGTCACAGTAGGCCTAGTCGCTAGCAGCTGTATAAAGGTGTGATGGTAAGTACAAGTCACTGTTTTTCTCGCATGGCCTGAATCGGGACCGTCTCTGAGTATGAATCTTGAAGGGCGCTATATAAATAGACCGATTGATTGATTGAATCATTGAACGAGATAAACAGTGCAAGTGCAAAGGACTACAACTGCCTATAACAGATATATATATATATAAATTTTATGTCATTGCATAACTGTAGGCTATAATGTAACCGGATGCGTTCTGTCAGACTGTCAATCCGATTAATTTTTGTTCAGTAAAGAATATTATTATAATTACGCAGACAATGCAGACATCGTGCAACACCGGCTCACGATAGCTTGCAGTTTATATATATATATATATTATATAGGCCTAGGCTAAATACGAAGCATAAGCTAGCTAAGTTTTGCCCCCCCCTGAAAAAAACTGAAATGACGTCCCTGATGTATGTATGTATGTATGTATGGATGGATGGATGGATGGATGGATGGATGGATGGATGGATGGATGGATGGATGGATGGATGGATGGATGGATGGATGGATGGATGGATGGATGGATGGATGGATGGATGGATGGATGGATGGATGGATGGATGGATGGATGGATGGATGGATGGATGGATGGATGGATGGATGGATGGATGGATGGATGGATGGATGGATGGATGGATGGATGGATGGATGGATGGATGGATGGATGGATGGATGGATGGATGGATGGATGGATGGATGGATGGATGGATGGATGGATGGATGGATGGATGGATGGATGGATGGATGGATGGATGGATGGATGGATGGATGGATGGATGGATGGATGGATGGATGGATGGATGGATGGATGGATGGATGGATGGATGGATGGATGGATGGTGTTTATGTATGTGTTTACGTGTACATGAGGGCATGCGTGTATGTTTTTTTGTTCTGCATGTGGATGTGCATGTGTGTATAATTATTATGTGTAAGTGGGCATGCGTTTATGTAAGCATATATGTACAATGTTGTACATGTATACTACAGTGTGTATGTAATGTATGTATAGTACTGTATACCCGGTACATGAATGTGTACATTTATATATGTAGAGCTGCCTATATATAATTACATTTAAACAGCATGCATATGATTACATGATTATTGCCTGATTAATTTGTGATAGCCTACTTGTATCGCTTTATGTAACCATTTTCCTGCCTTATATCTTAGTGTGCTTGATACATATGGACCAATAAAAAAATTGATTGATTGATTGATTGATTGATACTATTTATGTATGTAGAAATATGTATATGATATTTATTATATGTTTGTATAATTGTATGTATTATAGAGATGATGATCATGATCATAACCACTCTCGTTATCATAACAACTATAATAATTATAACAATCATAACAATTAGCCTATAATAATTATAACGATCACAACAATTAGCCTATATTTATATACTCAAGCACTTGGTAGGCTAAAATACTACACGCAAGCAGTGTTTTCTTCTTTTTCATCGACAAGTAAAGTAGTAAACCTGGCAGTCGACTTATCTTTTACTATAGAGAATCTAAAAACTTTTTAATTGAAGTAAAGTGGACGTGAGTTTCGTTAAATACAAATCTAACATTGAAATTATTTACCTATAATTATATCGATATTAATAGGAAGTCATTTATCTGTTGGAATGCGATGGTATCATCTTTTCATATAGGCTATGATCTTCACTAATCCAACATTGTACTTAGTGACCTTATTTGCAAAACATGATGGTGATGATGGTGATGGTGGTGGTGGTGGTGGTGGTGGTGGTGGTGGTGGTGGTGGTGGTGGTGGTGGTGGTGGTGGTGTGGTGGTGGTGTGGTGACGACGACGATGACGATGAAACAAATTTAGACATGATATTTCTTGCAACGTATACACGCTGTTGAGTCTTGACGTCTCTCTAAATTTTGAAAGTAAATGGTTCCATATTGCATTAACACCCCCTTTTTGATGATTTGCCAAACCACGTCAACTCATTTAACCTATGTTGTTTCACTATTTGACCTGGCATGAGTTGCTTAATAATGCAGTACACTTGTAAACATATAGGTCGACATCACGTTTTTGCCATATTATAATTTTGTTCATTGTTCACTTCCAGCTGAAACTGACCTGGAGTTATGATGCAACGTCACCATCCTGGTTCTCAATCACCGCTACTGCATCAACGATGGACCAGTGAACCGATTCCATGGCAGTTGGGGTTCAGTCAAGGTCACGTCGAAGGTCAAGGCCCCGATCAAGGTCACGCACCAAACGGTTTTTCAAAGATCGTTCCTCCCTCTGAGTCAAGCCATCAATTCCAGTCGGCTTCAGCCTTCCTCGTGACGGGAAAACCTCGGTTCAGACAGGAAGTGACTTCGAACCACGACGGAAGGCCCAAGGTGTTCCAGGACAGGGATGGAACGCGCTTCGTGGAACGCCAGGTTCCGGTCTATCCCACGCACACGCTCCCTGGTCGACGGAACCAGGTCTCGGAACCGGATATCGTTGAGGACGTCCGCCGTCAGCGTCCGGTTGATTTCGACCGGTCGAGGAATCCATCATCACACCAGGAAGGTTCTTCCACCTCATCTTCCGTTGGTGATTCGACGAGTGGCTACGGAAGTCAGGTCATCAACACCAGACATCGTTACGTCAAGAGAACCACCGATGTACAGGCCGGGTGTAGGGAAGCGCAGAACGGGGGTCGGACGATCTACGAGGGTCCCGGAAGAGCATCTGAGGCAGCGGGGGATGTCTGCTGCCGGCGTGGAACGGCCTTTGGCGCGAAGATTGCGACGGCAAGAAGAAAGAAGGAGAAAGAGAACCGAATGAACTTCAGTCTGCTTCAGAATCCCGATGTGAGGGACTCTGGCTGGGCGGCCACAGCTGCTGGTGCGCCAAACTATTCCGCGAACTGCGGGAGACTGTCGAGGTCTTTCGGAGACGTCCGCTTGGGTCCAAATTCCAGGGACGCCACTGAGAATGCTGATATGAGTCCAGTCTACGAGAATGGCTGTATGGCGGCATTACTTCGTAGGGAACCCCTGAGTGTGGGTCGGTTGACCTCCGAGCTACTAGGACTGGCCTGTCGAGAAGTGAGGACTCCGAAAGCCGACGCTTCCGTGATGAACTGGGACAGCCTCCAGAACACCCTAAAAATCGGCTGCAGGAATCGTCGCCAGCAAAATTGCATGGAAGCTTCCGGTCAGCCTAGAAGACCACCAGACCGGATGGACCGCCAATCTCTGCCCCTCTGTGACGTCAATCAAACGACTAATTACCAAGGTCAACAGAAGCGACCTTGTCCGCGTTCCAACCTATCCTTTCCAGGAACGTCCGAGAATCACCCCAAGGTCAGACGAAGACTGTTCGAACGCAGTTCGGATGACCTAACAGCTCCAGAAGTCGAGGACACTGTCAGTTCTTTGTGTGAAAAGATCCGACCAGTTGACTTGGAAGTGACTGGTTCCCCGGAGTCCGTCGGCGTCAACGTTGACTGGGACGATGACGTGACGACGGGGAATTCCACGATGAGGAAAAATCCCCTTCCGCGTCCGGGCGCAGGAAAGTTCTTCCTGAATTCCGATTGCATTTACGAATCAATTACGGACTGTAATGCTCGATTGAGTCGCTCCACCATAGAGGCTCGTCATCGTCACGATTGCCAAGGTCCCACGAGTCCACTGGACAACACCTACGACACCATCGGGGATTTCTCCTTTCCCGAAACAACTCGCCCTAGATCACCGCCGCCCTTGCCACCTCCACCACTTCCGGCCAGGTCCCGTTCGTCAAGAACGAGTCTGCAGGGTGAAGTAAGTTCAGCGGAGCGTACGACCCAGCCGAGACAGCTGCCCCAACGCCAGCTGCCCAGCCTTGGAACAGCGAACATTGTTGATCTGAACGCACAGCACATCTACACGATCACCGACGTACTGGAGAGCTTGGAACGACTGGCCGCCCACCTTCCCAAGGCCAAGGAGTCGATCGAGGGTCTGTGCCAGGCGGGGCTTCTTAACCGACCGGAGACCGATGCCCAGAGGGGGACCGAGTCCTCCAGTAGGGATCAGATGTTCCCCCGATCGGAGACCGAGACCCAGAGGGGAATCGAGTCCTCCAGTAGGGATCAGATGTTCCCCGAAGTTGGTCAGCATCTGAGGTCGTCCTATCATGGAAATAATGACTTGGAGGGTCGAGAGAAAATAACTGAAAGACCAAATGTCGGATGTGTTTTAAGTCGAGAAATAAGGACGTATCCTGGACCGGATGCTGCAGATGTCGAGATGGATGAAGTTAACGATGGTATGAGATCAGCTGGTGAGTCGTACAATGCGTCGTTCACGAGATCCAAAAAGGATCAGCGTGTCCCTACGATCGGAAAGAACGAGGAAGGACGCGCAGGGAAGTCCACGACGCTCACTAAGAAGACGTCGGAGCGTAAGTCCAAGTTCCGGAAACTGGTCCCGAAAACAAAGGACTCAGAAATTCCAGTCTCCACCAACCACGAGACCACTGGACAGAACAACTTGGAAGTTGGACCTGGTTGCCTGAATTCGAGGACGACTTCCAGAGGTCACTCCGAAGGTACTTCCGGTAGCCACGTCGACTGGTACCAGAAGTTTCCGCTGAAGAAGCTCTGGGACCGAATACAGCCGCGCGACAGGCGCTCCAGGAAGAACCATTCCGACAGTCAGAGCTGCGCAGAAGTCCAGTTCGATTCCGGAACGATTCCGAAGAATCCGGGAAGACTGCAGGAGACCTCGAAGTCGACCAAGAGAGCCTCGTCCGCCGACCGACTGGACGGGGTTGATCGGACGGGGGATAAATCACGACGGGCGACAGCTGCTGTTCTGCGTTCAAACCCCGAAGCAAATATCACGGACATGAATTGGAATTCGTTGAAACCGGATGTGAAGACGACCAACCGGGTGGACATCGGAGGAAGAAGAGTGGATCTACTTCCGGTGACCTTGACCTCTGACCCGAGACTCCAGTGGATGAAAATGTCTGCGACGCAGGAGATATTCTGCTGACCAGACACCTGAGTCAATGGTCGTGAAACAATGGCCTAGATTCTTCTTTAAAAGTTCCCTGCCATGCATGGGCAGGTACCGGTCCGATGGCGCCACTCCTCCTGATTTATTTCAGAGATTTATATAGCGCCTCTTTAAGGTAGGCTACGCAGAAGCGCTCCCGACCCAACCACGGCTAAATAAAACAGTTTTTTTATGTTCTTAAGGAACGGAGCGGAGTGACCCCTGGGCTCAGCCCTCTCCTCTAGTTTCCTGTAGTCATCCATCAGCAATTCATTATTCAACCAGGGAACTCGTCTAGAATAATTGTCGTCTTGTAATCAGCATGGCGCTTCAGCAGACGTAGGTTCATACTAAGCTGTGTATACCTTTCTTATGCGGCGACGTTTAGATTGGTATGTCTGAACAGTGGGAACGCCAAGGAAGCATTTTCATATGATGGAACGCATGTGTTTCCAGAGTTCCATGCAGGGTGAACAGTGGGAACGTATATACGCAGAGAATTTCGACAGCTGTGGGAACGCCGCCGTTTTCACGCGTTCCCACCCACTTTAAACCCCACCTATGCCACGAACTGCATAATAGCTAAAACGGTAAACTGTTAGGCTAAAAAAATATAAGAAAATTGCCGATTTGCCGAGAGAGCCGTAACAATATTGAGGGCCACAGACTGACAGATGGTGACCGGCGGACGTGTAACTCGGCCTGCGACCTTCGTCCGTGTCAGTTTTTTCTGTGTCCTTCAGGAAGTTCAAATGTGTTCGAGCCTTATTCGAATCTTTCAGACACAGTAATGCTTTTGATCAATTAAATTAATAGATGCGCTAAAGATATAATTATGCTTAATAATAGTAATTATAATGACAAATTCGCACAAAAATTGACGACTGTCGTATCAATTGAAAATCTCTCTTATGATCCGGCCAATAATAAACCCAAGGGTGTAGCCCACTCAAGATCTAGCCTACTGCATACAGTGCATATAATTATAAGCTTACACTTCGTTCTGCCAACAAAACCAAATTTCTCGTTAACTTTATCAAAGATTCGAAATATGAGATCCAAAGACATTCTGATTTGTGCCTACGTGTTTTTGGACAAAACTACGAACGAACACACAATGCTAACGACCATCCTTAAGTTAAAAATAGGCCGACATTAATGTGTTAATAATAGCCTATTATAGTAGGCCTAACTGTTGTTCCAATGCCACATCAAAACCGTGAACTTGTTGAGCTCGTACAAAGCTGTGATAAATTATTATCTACGCCTTGTTGTGCTTGGGCTGAATTTTCTGAATGAAACCATTGTTTAAATATTGTATAAGAAAATTGTAAAATTGCTCATTTTCTTTCTTGATTAAAATTTTCGCTTAATTTAATGTCTTCTTCGTTTAATTAATAGACTGAGGGAGAAGGAATTTCATTAAGTTTTACATGTCAATAATACGCAGACCGACGTGTGATATTTATTACGTAATAAATCTTGTGCAATGTGCCTGCATCTTGTTCCATGATTAATGGCCTGCTATTTGTCTCCGTTCCTGTTTCATCCCTGTCACTGTGGAGCCAGGCCCGGTTTAACCACTAGGCGAACTAGGCGGCCGCCTAGGGCGGCAAATTTCTGGGGCGGCACAGTGGCATTAAAAGTTTTTAATTTTTAGTTAATTTATATTAATAATTATTATGTTTTATTGCAATATATTACATTTTATTTTTTCCCGCTAGATGAAACAAATTGCATAGTATAAATTTGATCACTAGTTTACTTACTTACGTTATAGGAAATAACGCCACATCCGGTGACGTCATTTTGAAATCAAAATCTGGCGTGTAAATATAACATAAATATTGAAAATTGAAAATAAATTAAATATTTGAAATTCGATTGTCGTCGACTGGCTACTTAAATACCTTAGGTCAGATATTTAGTTTTACTTCTGTACAAATGTAAATAAATGTAAATGTAATGTAATGTAAATGTAATCGCATATTTATACAGCGGCTGTCTTATGGCCTCGACCACCACCGCTACTCCACGTTTATATTGCGACCGAGCCACCCGCAGTAAAGATCCGAGAAATTAATCTATGATAAACCGACCGATCGGGAATCTTGAAAAAGCTTTGCAACATGGAGACTCCAAAGATATTGATGCTGTTGATCTAAGCAGTGAACTGAAAGCCATTTCAAGACGAGTTGCAAGGTGTACATAGCCACATGATGTACTAAACTTTATATTGAAAAATAATCTAGCAGATAGTGTCCCCAACACTGTTATAGCTCTGCGAATTCTCTTGACACTTCCAGTTTCTGTGGCTAGTGGTGAGCGAAGCTTCTCTAAGCTCAAACTGATAAAAACATATTTGCGAACGTCCATGCTACAAGAAAGACTTGTTGGACTAGCTACTCTGTCAATTGAACATGACATTGCCAAAGACATTGAACTGATGGAACTCGTTTCTACATTTGCTAAAGCAAAAGCGCGAAAAATGAAGTTTTGAAATTACATTAGGCTACCGGTATAATTCCGTATAAACGAATATACCATTATATAGATTATACATGTTCTATTCTATTCTTCTTCTTTCTATTGAATGCAAATACGAAATACGAATTAAAACAAAAGGCACCATAGCATTCCTTTGTTTAAGTTAGTATTAATTCAATCTTAGTTGCCGTGGGCGCGGGGGGCGCAGTGCGACAGGTTCGCCTAGGGCGCCAAATACTCTGGCGCCGGTCCTGTGTGGAGCGCGGTGGTGTAGTGGGTATTCGTTCGTTTCCTTACAGCCGGAGGGTTGCAAGTTTGAATCCACCTCAAATCGCCGCGTATAGGGACCCTAAGCAAGCCCTTCACTTGCAACTGCTCATGCGCTTCGGCGTGAAACTCCGATTCAAAGTCCGCGCTGTAGTCGGAAGCGCTTCTGAGAAGAAATCTTGAAGGTACGCTATAACAAGTGCACATACATAGACTACATATAATATTATACATACATGCCGGTGCACTGAATCCTTCACATCCTGGAGTCTCTCGGTTTGCATATATAACCTATTCAGTATACTCACCCGAATGGCCTACTGCAATCGCACTACCGATTATGGCCGCATATAATTATGTGTATAACTGTATATATATGTATGTATGTATTTATGTATATATATATATATGTATATGTATATGTATATGCTTACGCGTGATCATAACGGCGATATTGTTATGGAGCACTTTGGATTAGATTTGATTGGCAGTAGCATTGCCCCCGTATAAATTCATATGAAATTAAATCAGCTCATCGCACAGGATGACTATTAGACATTAGACAGATTTCATTTGCATAATTTGGCTATGTATATATATATATATATATTATCTATGTTGTATATAGAGAATAACGAAGTATATATATATATACACAGAATTATATATATATATATACATATATGTACCTCGTTATTCTCTGCATACAAGACGCGCACTGGGTGACCCTGCCATAAAACTGGATCTTCTCAATTTGCGAAGATTCTATAAAGGGATAGGTTATCTTTGAAGATCTTTAGAGCGTGAGCGAAAGACAGACAAATAGACAGACAGACAAACAGACAGACAGATAGACCGACACACAGACAGATAGACGGACGGACAGTGTCACATACAGTCAGACAGGCGTGCGTATATTCATGAGAATAGACATATGGACAGGTATACACAGAGACACACTGATAAATAAGCACATAGACAACAAGAGACACACAGACAGACAGAGGATGGCGATCATGCACGTGTATAATACCGGTTAGTGTTCCTCGTGTCTCTCTAAGTATGTCTCCGTCTGTTTGCATCGGTTATGCCTGTGTCCCTCTAAGTCTGTCTGCGTCTGTTCGTAGGTTATCCCTGTGTCCCTCTAAGTCCCTCTGCGTCTGTTCGTAGGTTCCCTGTCTCCCTCTAAGTCTGCCAGAGTCTGTTAATCGGCTATCGGCAAAGCAGCAGCTGCCGGGTCGTGTTTATGAAGAAGAACCTCTTGTCTCTCTCCCACCCCAACCCACCCCACCCCAACCCCGCCCCACCCCACCCCACACAAACAGCAACCAACCATCGCCAGGCCCTCAACCGTCAACCGCCCCATGCATATCGAACCTTCGATCCCTGCTGCAGTGGCCCGGGCGTCTGTTCTCTGTTCTCTGTTCCCTATTCCCGGTCCGGGATGGTTGGCGTTTGTTCGCACGGTGACGGTGACGGTGATGGTGGCCGTGGCTCCCGATCGATATCCGAAGTGCTGCTTCGACCGTTAAGGGACTGCTTTCTAGTAGCATCGAACACGAAGCCCTGCGCACGGTGAACCATGTGTAGCCAATGGCTTCCTTTGACTCTGCTGCACTACTAACACTGAACTGGAGTTGTATTGTATTGTGTTGTATTGTATACGTGATGCGTGAAGTCAAATTATACGCAAGCGATCTGCCAACATCATTCACCCTTATTCTGATCCCCGACCAGTGGCGGATCCAGAACGTTTCGAAGGGGGGGGGGCAAAATTTTCGGTGTTGGGCAAGGATAAATTTCATCTATAGTCGCCGGAAAATCTGATGACCTTTTTTTAGTCGTTTGTCCGATTCTCGCGAAAAATATGCCATTTTATCCGCCAAAAAGTTGACGACCTTTTTTAGTCATACTTTTGTAAAGGTCTGCCGAACTGATTGGGGGGGGGGGGGGCACGTCCACTTTCCACACAAAAATGGCTGGAGAGAAAGAAAGAATTTTCTAAATGGGGGCCATGGCCGGATTGGCCCCCTGGATCCGCCCCCTGTTCCCGACTTACATGATCTTCCACCTCTTCCAATTCTCCACCTCCTCGTCCGCCTTCTCCTCCATCTCCACCTCCTTCTCCACCCTTTTCTCCGCCTCATTATCCTCGGCCTCTTTCTCCTGCTCCTTCCTCTCTCCTGCCCTTCAGTATACTTTCATAAAAGTCGTAGGCTACCGGACACATTTAATTCAAAATAGTTTGAGCTGCTTCTACAAGCGGTCATAACGGTCGTAGTCACAAGAAAATTTCATTCAGAGCAGATCCATTTTTATTTATATTGGTTAGAGCGCAGGCCAAAATAGGTATAGGCCTATATAGGTCGCTTGAGAGAACGCCGCCGCTGGCTGCATTCTGCCAGCGCCAGTCCCAAGCCTCGATAAAGGAGGAGGGCGACTCTAATCATCTTTGATATGGCAGTGTCGTTAAACATTTTAACAAGCTTATCTCATAGAGCTTGGGGATCGCAGTTCACTAACTCGAATCGGACCACCACGGACTACACTCACGGACAACCCTTCTAACTCAACGCAGCGCTCGTGAATAAGCTGGTGCCCCGCGCTTGGCTTTCGAGTGGCGCTTTAGAAATTTCGAGTTTACGATTACGATTGCGATTACTTCCCGAAAGTGATTATAAGTTGCATCGACAGTTGGATAGCGCTGCCGAAACCAAGCGGTCCCTCGCTGGTCGAAGATGACGTAGGCTATATCCGGTTATTCGTCGATGCTCGAGGAGTTCGCAGAAAAGGTGGAACTATTCTAAATCCCAGCGGCGTAGGCAAGGGGAGGTTTCGGGGGTTAAACAACCCCCCGTTGGCCTAGGAAAAAGTTTTTAAAGGTTATTTATCCACTTAAATAAGAAAAACAAAACAATTGCTTGTAGTAACAAGACTTAGTAACAATTGTTTTTCTTACTTTATTCTCTTTGTTACTTTATTCCCTTTTTATTTACTGTGACACTGGTGGGTTGGTGTTAGAAAGGGCATCCGGCCAGGCCATAGCTCCCCACCCCCACCCCCACACCCCCCATAATAAATTTCTCGCTACGCCACTGCAAAATCCAAGTGGCAATCGGTTATTCTAAAGAAAAATTCTAATGCGGCATTCTAGTTTGCAGTTCAAATATCAATAGGACTTTTCTAATCGTGATGAGTGTTTGACACATTCCCAATAATCACAAAGCGTTTCGAGTGCCATAGGATTAGGTAATGTAATAATTGGTAATTTGTATAACGCCGCTAACAGCATCCAGGTATTTGGTAGTTGGTACGGCTAAAGAAAGCACGATTTGCTTCGCATCCAATGCCATTTTAAAGATGTCCTCGTCAGTTTGGCAAACAAACTGGCTGGCTGGCCGCACTGTTCAATGGCTGACTAGTCTCTCGTGAATGCGAACAGATCTCGAAAATTCAGAGCGGCGCTTGAGGATGTAACTGCCTGCGCCAGTTCATAGATGGCGCTACCAAACGGCAAATGTTGAAGAGTGAAGAGAGTGAACGAGAGAGAGGCATGTAGACATGAAGACAGACAGACAGAGGCAGAGACAGAGACAGAGACAGAGGCAGAGACAGAGACAGAGACAGAGGCAGAGGCAGAGGCAGAGGCAGAGACAGAGACAGAGACAGAGAAAGAGACAGAGACAGAGAAAGAGACAGAGAAAGAGGCAGAGGCAGAGGAAGAGGAAGAGGCAGAGGCAGAGACAGAGGCAGAGGCAGAGGCAGAGAGACACAGGGACAGAGGGGCAGAGGGACAGGTAGACAGTGAACGAGAGAGAGGGAGAGACAGACAGACAGACAGACAATGGACGAACCAAAGACACAGGAAGGCAGAAGGACAGAGATACGGAGAGACAGAGAGACAGAACGACACGGACCAACGGTTAGCTTACTCGGGTGAGTCAATCGGTACCTTGGAGATCGGGTGTGTTGCACCTGAGCGTCGCGCATGAAGACGCAAATACAGAAGTTCGGCCACAGCTCAAGCGACCATAATTATATAGTTGAGAATGAAGGAATATACAAGTGCGTATAGAATAGAGTCTATAGATTATATGAGAATCTATAGAGTAGAGCGCTTGAGCTTGTAAGCGTATGGATAAACGTTGTCAATGAAGTGAGGATGGAGGCGTCTCTAATCTTATGGACAACCCGTTTGACTCAACGCAGCGCTCGTGAATAAGCTGGTACCCCGCGTTTGGTTTTGTGTGGCGCTTTAGAATTTTGGAGATTACGATTACGATTGCGATTATGAAGTATCACAGCGTGTATAGTTTAAGTTGGCATTACAGTTTAACACGGAGCTGCGTAAACGGATTTACATGTACAAATGCGTGGTTACAAAGGTATGTGTCGAATTCACTTTAGTGTGGGCCTAACAGCGTAAATCGCGATTATTTTTACATTGTAAACCGGACATTGCCTGGTATAAACACGGTCCCTCTTTATTTACATAATCTCCTACTTTCATGCTCAACAATTTACATAAACGTCTGACAGATCCTTCAAATCAGACACTATCTTTGGGTGGAGTTGAGTTTTGTAGGGTGTGTTCGGTGCCTTAGAGCCTGAAGACTGCAGTTTCGAATCCACCTCAAGCCTCCGCCGCGTAGGGACTTTCATCAAGTCCTTCACTCTCTGTTGCTCTTGCACTTCTGCGTGGAGCTTCGATTCAGTGTACGCGCTTTAGTCTGGAGCGCCTCTGAGTAGAACTATCTTTAAGGGGCGCTATAGCAAGTGCTCATGTATACATTACATCTGGTCTATATGAGTGGGATGAAAATTCACGCTGAATGCCAATGGTCGATTTGACTGATGGAAAAACTTGTCTTTGAACATTTTTTCGGTTTAATGTTTAAAGTTGTCAGGCGTTGAATTTCAAAGTATCTGGGAAACTGAATTATGGTTATTCGGGAGCTAAGAAATAGGTATGGCATGGTGAGGTGGCCTACGTGTAAAATATGGTAAAATATGGTAAGAAACAAGGTATAATAGTGTAAGAAAGTTGTCCTTGGTCACATATATAGGCGTATGGGACATTTCAGCAGGGGGAGGGGAGGGGCAAAGATTTGACTTGCCCGAAAAGATTACTTTACATTTTTTGGCGGACCGCGAGTCGCCAGACATTTTTCATCGACCAAATTTCTGATGATCTTTTTTTTAGTCATTTCGTACAAATCTTCAGAACATATAGCTGTTTTGCCCCTGTGTGCCCGAAATAAATCTCCCATGCCTGTTTGCCCAAAAAGGGTTTGTCCGCCCGTGCCTGTTTTGCCCCAAAACACATTTGCCCGAAATTTGGGGGCATTTGCCCCTCTGGACCCCCGACTCCTACGCCCATATATATGCTTGGTCAGATTCGAACATAAATCCGAATGATTTGGTGTGAGGTGCAGAATCTAATAGTGAAACAGTCAGAGGAACTTGCTTTTGACTGTAGGCTATCATTAGGTCTATTATACCCACGAATTTATCAAGCGCCACCACTATATATTGGTCAAGTATCTATCGATGGCACTGAAAAATAATAACAATTATATTGTGATCAGTGGCGTAGCCAGGAATTTATGATGGGACTTTTTTACCTGGCCGGATGCCCTTTCTGACACCAACCCAACAGTATTACAGCAAATAAAAAGGGAATAAAGTAGCAAAGGGAATAAAGTAAGAAAAGCAATTGTTACTACAAGTAATTGTTTTGCTTTTTCTTATTTAAGTGGATAAATAACCTTTAGAAAAGCTTTTTCCTAGGCCAATGGGAGTTTAACCCCCAAGCCCCCTTGTCTACGCCACTGATTGTGATGGAATAAATGACTCGAGAGTTCTATGTTACTCTATACACAGTAAACATCTCACTGCACGGAGACGACTTGAACGTTTGCTCTCCGCTTCCTAATCAATCTGTTGTCGTGGTCCACCGTGTCCTTGCAAACCTTTGTTCAATCTTAACATCTCGGAGTCGGGGGGAAGAGTCCATCCAGGAATTACATCCTCTTGACTATGCGACACCTCTCAAGCTGTTCTCAATTTCACAAACTGTTGAAGACTGTTTCTTTCGCTTGACCTCGGCCAGGAGCGCCTCTGAGTAGGTACCTTGAAGAGGTGTTATATAAATTACGATTGATTGAAAGAAAAATCGAAGAGCTGATTTTTTCACAACGGTTTTGCTATTTTACTATGAAAGTGATGTGGATAATTCTTTACTGTGGATATCCACTAAAAGATTGAAGAAATAAACGCTATAGCACTAAGACCAAGAAAAATGGTCATCAAATTTTAAAGTTCAGAACTTAGCCTACTTCCGGAATTTATTATTATTTAGTTGAATTTCTTGCACGAAAACAAAAAATGGTAGTCAGAAAAATCACCGGACAAAGGGTGTCGACTCGTTCGGGTAGTCCGCCTCAGCGGTCGTTTTGTCCCCCTCCTCCCGAAACCCTAGTTCCCCCTCTCAAAGCAGAGGGACTAGAATCACTAGATTAAACATTGCTTGCAAACCATGATTCCTAACAACGGGCAATCTCTTCAAACCGTCTTTGATATCTAACGCTTCAATAATTTATAGGCCATGCACGGTACAGCTAATTGCTAGTTTTGCACGCGCTATAATAACATTGATGAATGTTTGTAAATGATCAAAGCCATCTCACCACCTGTCACTACGTCGCGCACGACCCAATTATTACGGCGCCTGCGCACTGACGCCACGCACCTGATTGGTGGAAAGCAGATCACTACGTTGCACGCGTTGACCCCGTCTCGGCCGCGTTACCGAGCGACGAGTGCGTGGTTTATGACGCTTGTTGCTTGGCAACGGTACGTCATAAAGCAGGTCACGCGAACTATAATAATGCTGGGGACCTGCTTAGAAGAACGATATTTTGACCACAGCAGGAGTTTTGCTATTGATCGTGGCACAGAGTAGAGGGACTCGCAACAAATGAGGTCTCATTTCGTGATTTAATTGCGCCCTCTATTGTTGCAATGTAGTTCCACGCGCGTAGGCACATGCTGTGTTACAACTTGTTACAGCGCAGCGTGAATAGGCTGGTGCCCCCGCGCTTGGCTTTCGAGTAGCGCTTTAGAGGTTTGGAGATTACGATCACGATTATGTTTCATAATAATATATTCACGTACTAATAGCACGTTATAATAATTGCAATTCAGTCCAGCTTCTCTGGTTTCTTGCTCTCGTTTCTCGCTATCTCTATTGCCTAAGACAACATAGGTTCTACAGCCCTACACACTCTACCATCTCCATACAAATTCCTGTACCGCGGTTGCGTATGTTTAATGGGATCACTCCCTTTCTGGATTACCCTTTCTCAGTGATCTCCTTCTTACTTACTTCAGAGTTAACATAGAGTCTCATTCCAGTGGTGTAGTGGGGCGGGTACGCGGGGGGACACCGTCCCTCCACTTTTTGCAAAATTCTTGCAAGATTGCACTTTTTGCTACAGTTTCTACTTCAATTTTCCAGGCGTCCCCCCCACTTCAATTTTCAGGCGTCCCCCCACTTCATTTTTTAGGACTACACCACTGTCTCATTCTCATTAATACTATTTTTGTCATTGTTTTTGCTTATTTTGTTTGTTACTGCTAGTCTCTTTGATTTGATTTGAATTGAATTGAATTTAACATCTCACATGACTCATGAGTCACATTAAATGGGTATACTATATTATCGTAGGCTGGATTTCTTTATTGACACACTGCATGTTCTGAAGTGTCATCTGTCCATACCTTATGCATTAAGAACCGGCTCGATAGAAGTTGTCAATCCATTTCTATTCACGTGGGCAATAGCAAAATAATATAATAATAATTATGATCAGCATTAAAACTTCTCCCTGTAACCTACACGTTGCTTCTCTATTGATAGGTCACATTTATATCTGAATACCGAGTAATGAACAATGAATGTAGCATTCATTCTAGGCGACGGTTCTCAATTTCAAAAACTGTTGAAGACTGTTTGCGCTTGATCTCGGCCGGGAGCAACTCCGAGTAGGTATCTTTGAGGGGCGCTATATAAATATTATTCTGGTTGATCGATCGATCGATTGATTGATTGACTGATTGATTAATTGATTGATTGATTGATTAATTGATTGATTCAGCGCTACTGTGTGATCAATGACATTTTTAACGGAGTCTATTCGAAAAAGTGTATTCGGACAAAACTCTGGTGTAGGGGTTCGTTCTGTGCTCTTTATAACAGGACGGTCGCAGGTTCGAATCTACTACGAGAACCACGGCGTAAAACTATAGTGACCTTGGATGAGTTGCTCCCCCATATAAAGTTGTCTGCAGTGTGGAAGGCTAAACGGGAAACCACATTACTCATCTAATTCCCCGGTTGCCATCATTGCCCATCAGAGCCAATGAACCTGATTTCCAAGCAGGGAATTCATCATCATCAAATCCATCAATCGAGAAATTATAGTCGCACTGGCCTAATTGGGTCAGTGGTTTTACTGTACATCCGACATGTCGGAGTATATTTCGCCCACGGCATCATAAAGTTTTCAGTTAGCATGTGCACGGTTCTAATTTACTCTATCGAAGTGCTGCTCTTTGGCGTCAGCTGTAGAAATTGCGCTATACAAATCGCCTTAATTTGTCGTTCTGTATATTCGGCAACATGCATTCATTCATTCTGAAATTTATATAACGCCTCATCCAGGGCTTTTTTAGCGTGCAGTTGTACACAAAATGTGCAGTTCTAAAAGGGTATGTGCAGTTGTAAAAGCACTTCCGTGCAGTTGAAACAAGTAAAAATGGTCGTTGTCCTCCGATTGGAAGTAATTTACCATGGAGAATGGGAAAGAAAAGAAGAGGTTGTGCAGTTCTAAACAAATCCTTTAAAACAGCCCTGGCCCCATCAATAAGGCTATTCAGAGGCGCCCCCAGCCACGGCTAAATAGAAGGGAGCCCTCCCTTATAGCCCAAAGAGCGCAAACCTCGCCGGGAGGCTAAGTCGGAAACAGGGCGACAGAGATCAGACAGGTATACGACAGAGCACTACCAGTGAGACACTGTCAGACAAATGCTGCTATATATTCTGTAGGAGATGCTTTACGAGACTGGAAACCAGTGCAAACATCACGAGTGTAAGCATGCAGAAACCGAGACATATTTTGGAGTTATATGACCAATCATAGGCACAGCAGCAGAGCAAAGGACCAGAGGTCAAGAGGTCAAGACACCCAATTAAGCCATGATGGGTGACCAGCAACAACAAAGCAACAATAATCAACTCGAAGAGAGAGAGAGAGAGAGAGAGAGAGAGAGAGAGAGAGAGAGAGAGAGAGAGAGAGAGAGAGAGAGAGAGAGACAAACAGAGACAGAGACAGAGACAGAGACAGAGACAGAGACAGAGACAGAGACAGAGACAGAGACAGACATACAGAAACAGACAGACGTACAGATACAGGCAGACAGGCAGACATACATACATACAGAGAAGGACCACATCAGCATCGCCAGAGAGCCTATAGGGCTCGCTGGACAACGCGCAGCTGCAAACGTAGCTGGGATCTTCGTGTGATCAAGTTGACGTGCTGAAAAAGACTTATAAGCTCTTGGTCAAGTGTCACCTCAAGGTTGCGGCCGGTGACACGAAACGGAGTATCCCCCCCTGAAAGCTATCCGGGGAGATGAATTAATCTATCCCCCCGGATGGAATTAGCCGGTCTATGCCATCCGGGGGATAGACCATTCTATCCCCTTTTTTGAAAAATGCGCATAATAAAAAAAAGTATGCTGTAATCAAAATGTAAAGTGACTCTAATTGTTATAAGTGTCCTAAGCAATGCTCAGATAAAGGCAACTCGAATTTATTTAGTGACTATGAGTGTTCTTAAGTGTTTTAAATGCCCTAAAAATAGGGCAAAACAAATTATCTAGTAGGAATAAACATACCTGTTAGTGTCATAGTTCAAAACAAAGCATATGAAAATTAATTTGCAAAAACAAATATACACGGAAGCGGTGTTTTCAACTTTTTTTAATTTGGGGGGATACAATTAATACGGGGATACTCTATTTCGTGACACCGGCATAACATGCGAGAAAGCTATATGGGGAAAAGTTTAAGGAAACAGGTGCAAGTCTATAGGCAAACCAGCTGTCCACCAAGTCAAATTAACTTGGATATGGATGGATTAAAAAGCAAGCGAGGACGTGTGATATCCGATCAGAAAGGGCATCAGTGGCAGAGAATCAGCCCAACAGAGGTCATTGGTTCAGCCGCACGCCAGCTAGGGCTGATGGCATTCAAGCACATTATTTATTTATTTGTTTGTATGTGCACTTGCTATAGCGCCCCTTGAAGCTTCTCTACTCAAAGGCGCTTCCGACTGCAGAGCGGACACTGCATCAGAGTTTCAGGCCGAAGCGCTGAGCAATTGCGAGTGAAGGACTTGCCCAAGTTTCCTATAAGCGGCGACTTGAGGTGGATTCGAACCTGCAACCCTTCGGCTGCAAGGCGACGAACTACACCACCGCGCCCCACGAATGCCTGAATGTTGTCAGCATATAATATATATATATATGCACCAGGTAGATATATATATATATATATATATATATCCAGTGCATGAGTTCATATAGCCGCAGCATAAGATTGTTTGTTGTTCGCACAAGAAAAGCTTGGTTGCTATTTATATAGAACTCGTGCAATAATAGTTTCTATCGTCTATGTATATATATAGATGGATGGATGGATGGATGGATGAATGGATGGATGGATGGATGAATGAATGGATGGATGAATGGATGAATGGATGTATGGATGTATGGATGAATGGATGAATGGATGGATGGATGAATGAATGGATGTATGGATGAATGGATGATGGATGAATCGATGGATGGATGAATGGATGGATGAATGGATGGATGGATGGATGGATGGAAGGATGGATGAATGGATGGATGGATGAATTGATGGATGGATGGATGGATGGATGGATGGATGGATGGATCGATGGATCGATGGATGGATGGATGGATGGATGAATGGATGGATGGCTGGATGGATGGGATGAGTGAATGAATGGATGGATGGATGGATGAATGAATGGATGAATGAATGGATGAATGAATGAACGGATAAATGGATTGATGGATGGACGGATGGATGAATGGATGAATGGATGAATTGATGGATGGATGGATGGATGGATGGATGGATCGATGGATCGATGGATGGATGGATGGATGAATGGATGGATGGCTGGATGGATGGGATGAGTGAATGAATGGACGGATGGATGGATGGATGGATGGATGGATAGATAAATGGATGAATGGATGGATGGACGGACGGACGGATGGATGGATAAATGGATGAACGGATGGATGGATAGATGGATGAATGGATGGATGGATGGATGGATGATGGATAGATGAGGACAGCCAGACAAGAAGGAGAGAACGTGAAGAATAGAGATAGAGGAGAAGGAGTGATTTAGTGATTGAGTGTTGGGTGTCACGCAAGAGATTCGTTCGTGTGTTTCTTTCCGTCGTCGTCGAAATAATTAAACTCCTCGCCCGGATGCTAATAAATTAACCGACAAACACGAGAAGCACACGAGACGCGCCATACCATATATATATGCATCTATCGATCACGCGCAGACTTACTAGTACTGCTTGCTGCCGCTGTTGCCATCTAGCGGTGTGCTTCAGTTCGGTGATTTCCCGGGTGGTTGGCACGAATTTGGAATTTTTAAAGAAGGAAGGAAAGATGGAGGGAGGGAGGGAAAGAAGGAGGGAGGGAGAGAAAGATGGAGGGAGGGAAAGATGGAGGAAGGGAGGGAAAGAAGGAGGGAGGGAGGGAAAAGGTAAGATAGAAAATTATGGAGTAAAAAAGGAAGATAAGAAGAAATGAAGGAAGGAAGGGAGGGAGGGAGGAGGCATGAAAAAATTGAGGGAGGAAAGAATGTCGAAAGGAAGGTAGGAAGGCTGGAAATAGTATGATCGAAAGAAAAGGAATGAAGGACGAAATAATTAAATTCCTTGCTTTCCTTTCAACGACTAAGATTGTTTCTTGTTTCTAATCTCAACTAGTCTATCAAAATTTGCTGTCTCGTTCTCTGTCTGTGTGTGTGTGTGTGTGTGTATGTCTGTCTCTGTTCGTCTGTCTGCATTGCATCTCTCTCTCCGTTTCTCTCTCTCTTTCTCTCTCTCTCTTTCTGTCTGTTTGTCTGTCTCTGTCTTTGTCCCTGTCTCTCTCCCTCAAACGCGCGCGTGCACAAGCTAGCGCTCTCTGTCATATGTCTCTTTCCACCCTTCTCCCTTGCTTTCCCCCCATTCCCTTTGAAGGTCATTCATTGACTGATGCATAATTTAGACGTGAAATGAGAAACTATACATGGACGTAGGAAATATAGGTCGTTTGGTCGGTCGCCCAAGACAACAGGTGTTTCATCACTTGCAGGGCGTCGCTCAATCATGACTTCTTCTTTGCATCCAGCAGCAGCTTCTGTATCTATACATGCAGCAGCCATCTAATTCATTCACTCAACCTATATACACTCTCCCTCTCTCTCTGCGCTTTTTTTCCATCGTGCTTTCCACCTCAAGGGCTTTGCAGCTCTCCTTCTCCTCCTCTTTCTTCTCCTCCTCCTCCTCCATCTCCTTCTCCTCCTCCTCTTTTTTCTCCTTTCGTCTTCCCGCTGCTCGTTCTTCTCCCTCTCCTCCTCTTCCTTCTTCTTCTTTCCCCATTCACCCTCTTCACCACCTCCTTCTCCTCCCTCCCCTCCTCCTCCCCTTGTTCTTCCCCCATTCACCCTCTTCACCACCTCCTTCTCCTCCCTCCCCTCCTCCTCCCCTTGTTCTTCCCCATTCACCCTCTTCACCACCTTCTTCTTCTCCTTCGCCTCCTCCTCTTCATTCTTCTTCCCCCATTTACCCTCTTCACCCTCTTCACCACCTCCCTCTCCTCCTCCTCCTCCTCCTCCTTCTTCTGCCTGTGTTAAATAATAAACATATTTAAACATTAATTAAATTGTGTTTATTTATAGTGAAATAGGCACGTGACTTGCCGCGACCAATGGTTGCGCCGCCTCTCACTTGCACAAAGTTTTCATAAGTTTTATGAAAACGCTGTGCATGTCATACGAAGGTCACATGCCTATTTCACCCTTGCGACCCTTGCCCTATATATATACACGACCTCATAAATTTCTATGGAATTTTTTTTTCTTCTTTAGTCTAAATTCAATTACTTCTACCTGCTGACTCAAGGATTCTATGCTGCTGACTGTATGACTCCATTGGGCCTAACGCCTTGTGTGTATCTAGCGATGCCAGTCCCGAGCAAATGTAATGTTTCAATTAATCATTAGCGATTCATTTACCAGAATCCTTCTGGTGTGAAGTTGTGTCACGATGCAAAAGATTCCTTAATCGACTACTCAACTTAAACTACTTTTCAACTCCTTGTTATCGTATGTAAGTTTGTGCAAATCTTGCCAAGCGCATTCCGAAAGGCTTGTTGTGAGTGGCTGACGTCGAATTCTCGCGAGATTCTCTTAAATCGAGGGACGCTATACACGAGGAGAGGATAATCTCGAGAGATTGCGTCAGGAGAGAAATATCGCCAGCTCCGACAAGTCTAAACATTATATCCAGGTCTCAAAATGGAAACATTGAGTTAAATTTGAGGCACTGTTGGCCGCAGTCTCCTGAGACTCCCTGACCTTCCTGTTGTAGAGATAACGTTAAATGATCTCGCGAGACTTCCTTAAAAATCGACCGTCAAATCTCGCGAGATCTTGCAAAAGGCGACGAGGTTAAAACCGGTCCATCGCAGTAGGCCTATGCTTAACCTACTATTTGAAATGTAGTACAATTGAAGTTATAGAACATAATGCGAGGCAATATAATAGTGCAGTAAGACAGTCCAAGCGTGTGTAACTAAATCATAGAAAATCATAGAGTCAAAAACTAAAAGAATAGAACAATTTGATGCAATACAAATTATGCATCTCAAAATAAATCTCACTTAGAGGCTACATGTAGGCCTATATATGACCTTGAGCAAGTATTTCACTCGCAATTGCTCGTGCGCTTCGGAGTGAAGCTACGATTCAATGTCAGCGCTGTATAGTCGGGAGCACCTCTGAGTAGGAACCTGCAAGGGTGCCATATAGCAAATGCTCATCTATATATCGCTATAGAAATTGTGCCTTTTTATAATTGAATATTCTATCAAACTTGTTGCTCTTCAACGACACCGTGCCACATCGTCGCCCTCCTCCTTTCTCCAGGCTAGGGACTGGCACTGCCACGGTAACGAGGAGTGGCTGATCTATTCTATCAATGAAGTGTGTGTGTGTGCATTTATATACATTTGCGTTAGCCGTATGCTGCGGAGTCTTCCCATCTAGGACGTTCCATTATGCTCAACGGCCACCTAGCGGTTGGCGTTCGTCGTAAATATTGGATGAGCATAATGGCGGCAGGCAGGCAGGTATTAATCATCGATGTTCTTTAGAAGCTGTTCTTCTCCCGTGGACCGGCCGCTTATCGAATGCATGGTATACGTTGTGGTATAGCTAACCTCGTTATTCTGACCAGCATAAATGTCAAATCGAGTCTATATAGGCTGATCCGATTTAAAAGCATTCCAGATTCTTTAGTATTCTTTAGTAATAGCTAAAAACATTTTGTGACGATATGTGACGATTCCATGCATACTATCGATAATCATACTATCGATAATCCTATGACTTTTGGGTGGACAAGTGACGAAATGGAGGGTCACAATAGTTCTAGATTGCGTGACGTCATTAATTGATGGTCCCTTTTAAAAGACGAGGATCGATATCACCATGGTCTCTTCTTTATAATTATCGTGCAGTTCTACACAAAAATTGATGCCGTTCCAAATGAATTTGTGCAGCTGTAAAAGCATTCTGTGCAGTTAAAAATGGTTGAATACTATAATCATTATGTTGTCCATTATCCATTGTCCAGTTGTCGTCCGTTTGCGGAGAGTCGTGGTGTAGTGGGTATGCTCGCTGCCTTCCAGCAAAAGTATTGCAGGTTCGAATCCACCTCAAGCCGCCGCGTTTACTGACCTTGATTGAGCAAGCCCTTTACTCACAATTGCTCAAGCGCTTCGGCGTGAAACTCCGATGCAGTGTCCGCGCAGAGTATAGAAACCTTGAAGGGGTGCTATAACAAGACTTGTATATGGAAACAACCCGACTTGGAACAATTTATCATGGCAGGGTTGTTTTTAAGGAATTTTTAGAACCGCACAACTCCTTCTTTCCTTTTCAATCATTCATGGCAAATTACTTCCAATCGGAGGACAATGGCCTTCTTTACTAGTTTTAACTGTACAGAAGTGCTTCTACAACTGCACAAATCCATTTAGAGCTGAACATTTTGCGTACAACTACACGTTAAAAAAGCCCTGTATCATGGATGATGGAACAGAGAAGAGGTTGCGCAGTTATACAAACTACTTAGACGAAGCCCTGTATTTTACCTGGATCATCACCAGTGAGCACCTGTAGCGCACGTGTATAGTGCATGAAGGCTGGCGCACCTGTCGCCGAGAGATGGTGATCCTGTTGCTAACAGTGGTGGTGGTGTTGGTGGTGGTGGTGGTAGTGGTGGTGGTGTTGCTGGTAGTGGTGGTCATGAGCTTTTAATCTACTTCCTGTCTGGGTTTCTTCATTGGCGCCAGTGCTGTTAGGTTGATTCCAATTCCATGCGCAGACTTCCGACATTGAATTAAATTAAGTCGATCGGATGCGGGCGATAAAAGCGGATATTTCAATGCTTCCGGTGAAAAGATGCGCTTTATGCACTTGCGCATGCGTCTACTGATGGGGTAAGTGGGGCTATACGGTATTACTGGGTTAGGAACAGGACTTTTTTAACGTGCAGTTGTACACAAAATGTGCAGTTGTAGAAGCACTTATGTACAGCTAAAACCAGCAAAAAGGTCATTGTCCTCTGATTGGAAGTAATTTACCATGGATGATGGGAAAGGAAAGAAGGGGTTGTGCAGTTGTAAAAATTCCTTAAAAACAGCCCTGGTAGGAACTGATAGGGACAAGTGGAGGTAAGGTAAATATATATCGGGTTGGGAACTGTTGGGGGCAAGTGGAGTCAGGATAACACTGGGTCTGTGGGTCAGGAGCTGATAGGGTAAGTGGAAGCAAGGCTAGGTAATACTGTGTTAGGCAAGGCAACGGTAAGAAATGGTGAATGTAAGAAAAGTTGATAACAGGTAAGGAAAACAAGGTATGCATAGATCAACAAGGAATGGTAGACGTAAGAATAAAAGATAGGCAAGCTATTGTAGTGAGATGTCAGAAAAGGTGTAGGGGGAATACGCAGGCAGACAAGGAATGAAAAATAAGAAATGATCAAAAAGGATGTACAAAGAGAAGCAGGACCAAGCGAAGGTGAACCTATTGAGTCCCATAGGATGAACCGTTGTGATTTAAGGCCAGCAAATCGCAACTGAGGCAAATGAGTCAAAGTTAAACGACGGCTCAAAGGATGTGGAGCAGAAATATCTGAAATTATAAGGGTCGGCTGGTTTGACCATATATGGCATACTGTGAAGGTCGAAAAATTAATTTTCTGGACAAACTTAAAATAAAAATCTGGTGTGAGGCTGTGAGCTCCTGCACAGAGACGTAATAATAAATAATTCTATCGAAACCATCGGCCTATTTGTTTATGCATTATATTCTTTATATCCATCGATAAATTTATATTTATGCATTATATCCGTCGATAAATTTATATATTTCAACTCTCGCTTGAAGGGGCGCTATAACAAGTGCACACACAATTGACACAAACAAATGCAAACAAACAAACAAGTAGGCCTACAGTACAGTACGCAATATAGCCTAATAGGCTATATACATATTACATTATTGTAAAGCACGCTATATAAATATAATGATATTGTAAAGTGAATAAAACTTAATGCTGACTAAACGATAAGTACTATATATATACAATTATACATATACATATATACACACACATGTATATACATAATTATATATACAGTATGCGAGAAAATCAACAAGTGCAATTTTAAGCATTGCATGGCACTCGCGTGGATAATTTAAGAGACACTCTTCAGTCCTTTGAGGCGCTGTCAACTATGGATGCAGCTCAGATGTCATGTATTGCATAATATAGTTGTGGAAAACCACCTGGTGGTTGATTCCCATGGAAACGGTCGATCGTTGGAGATGCCCCGACTTTTACTACACGCATCGTCGCGATGTTTAGGTTAGCGCAACATAAATGAGTGATCGAACGCCGCCTGGCGACGGAAGACGGGTGCGCCATCTTGTGAACGACAAAGTGGCGGCTGAGATTGAGGCATAAAACGGATCTAAATCACAGGACATGGAGCTGGCATCTTGGATGGAAGGAGGTCCTGGAGGGAGGGAGGGAGGGGAGATGAGGAAGTGGAAGCGCAGAAGGGGCTGACGGCAGATGGAAAGATGTATGGAAGAAATAAGGGAAGAGTCGAGGGACGGAGGAAGGAAGAAGGAGAGGGGATGGATGACATAAGCCAGAGAAGACTGAACGACTGACAGACAGAGAGACAGATAGACAGACCGAAGACGGACAGACAGACAGACAGAAGATAGACATACAGACAGGCAGGCGGACGGACGGACGGATGGATGGATGGATGGATATATATAATAGATAGATAAATAGATAGAGAGATAGATAGATAGATGATGGATAGATAGATAGATAGATAGATAAATAGATAGATAGATAGATAGATAGATAGATAGATAGATAGATAGATAGATAGATAGATAGATAGATAGATAGATAGTCTTAAGATAGACAGACAGATAGACAGACAGATAGACAGACAGATAGACAGACAGATAGATAGACAGACAGATTGACAGACAGATTGACAGATAGACAGACAGATAGACAGACAGATAGATAGACAGACAGATTGACAGATAGATAGACAGACAGATTGACAGACAGATAGACAGACAGATAGACAGACAGATAGACAGACAGATAGATAGACAGACAGATTGACAGATAGATAGACAGACAGATAGACAGACAGATAGATAGACAGACAGATTGACAGATAGATTGACAGATAGATTGACAGATAGATAGACAGACAGATAGACAGACAGATAGACAGACAGATAGATAGACAGACAGATTGACAGATAGATTGACAGATAGATAGACAGACAGATTGACAGACAGATTGACAGATAGATTGACAGATAGATTGACAGACAGATAGACAGACAGATTGACAGACAGATTGACAGATAGATAGACAGACAGATTGACAGATAGATTGACAGATAGATAGACAGACAGATTGACAGACAGATTGACAGATAGATTGACAGATAGATTGACAGACAGATTGACAGATAGATAGACAGACAGATTGACAGATAGATAGAGAATGGATAGATAGATGGAAAACACATGCATGCATAATAATTAAATTTACGAATGCGCCTATTAAATTTCTAATCTTGTTGTTTGGCAAGGAAAATTAATGAACAAACGCGTGTCATTTGCAAACTGTGTTTCTTGCGTTTCAGACTGGTTCCTTAGTCTTCAGTCGTACGCTGGTGCCTTGAACGCCTCAGTAGGAGCCTTGTTTTGATCTTCTGGAACCCTGCTTTCCTCTGGTGACTGGATTGATTTGGCTTTCTCTAGCACCAGTTGAAATCAGCTTTCCCGTTTATCTAATCGACTCCAAACGACATCAGGGATCTTAGAAATCATGGTTTAGAGTGCACGTGGTTCGAAGCAACAAAATGGCCACCGCCATAACGTCTTCAGCAGCAGAAATGTTTCGTCGATAGAGGATAATATAACACTTGATCGAAATGTTATTAAGAGGGAGGGAGAGAGAGAGAGAGAGAAGACAGAGACAGAGAGACAGAGAGACAGAGAGACAGAGAGACAGAGAGACAGAGAGACAGAGAGACAGAGAGACAGAGAGACAGAGAGAGAGAGACAGAGAGAGAGAGACACAGAGAGAGAGAGACACACAGAGAGGGGGAAGGGAAGGTCACCCAGACAAAGGAATCAGAGGACAACTTGAGGTCGAATATATATACAGCTTCGATCACCAAAATAAAGAACTCTTGCATCTAGAGCAATTAAACGAAATTATTGCGATGAAGCTTAAACGAAGTGGTTGTAGGCCTACTTTGTGTAGGCTATAAATAATAATTTACGCAGAGGCCTGCAGCCGTAGACCACGAAAGATATTTAAAATTTTGGATTTAATGAATACGTACGTGAACGAATCATTTAGTCATGCATTCACTCCATAACTGACCAACTTGCACTCAATCAATCGATCAATCAATTGATCAACCTGTCAGTCAATCAATCGGTAAATCAGTCGGACTTGTCGATTGAGTCAGGTAGTCAATCAATTGATCAGCCACCAGCGCTATGCCGCTATATCCGCTCAGGGACGTCATTTCAGTTTTTTTCAGGGGGGGGCAAAACTTACCTAGCTTATGCTTCGTATTTAGCATATATATATATATATATATATATATATATATATATATATATATATATATATATATATATATATATATATAGGCTACATACAAACTGCAAGCTATCGCGAGCCGGTGTTGCACGATGTCTGGATTGTCTGCGTAATTATAATAATATTCTTTACTGAACAAAAATTAATCGGATTGACAGCCTGACAGAACGCATCCGGTTACATTATAGCCTACAGTTATGCAATGACATATAAATCTCTCTCTCTCTCTTTCTCTCTCTGTTATACGCAGTTGTAGTCGTTTGCACTTGCACTGTTTATCTCGTTCAATGATTCAATCAATCAATATCTGTCTTTTTATATAGCGCCCTTCAAGATTCTTACTCAGAGGCGGTCCCGATTCAGGCCATGTGAGAAAAACAGAGTGACTTGTACTTACCATCACACCTTTATACAGCTGCTAGCGACTAGGCCTACTGTGACTTGGAAACAAGCAGAAAAGAACTTAAAAGGCAAAGCAGAGCACCCTCTGTAGGCTATGATTTATCAATTTAACTTATTTGACATTCACTAATAATCCTCTATAGACACTTCAATAAGAGGTCTCGGAATGAACTGATCTTGGTTCTGTGACTAACATCATCATCATCATCAACAAGCGTGGGCTCAACGCCCGTAGGTGTCCGATGCCTTCTTCACCAGGTCCTTCCATTTTCTCCTATCCAGCGTCGCTCTGCTCAGCTCCTGAAGCGAGGTTTTGCCCCAGTCGGATACGTCGTCGAGCCATTCCCTAGGCGGCCTTCCTCTCTTATTTGTCCCGTCCATTCGTCCGAACATCAGTGCTTTGATCTTCCTGCTGTTATCCATTCTGCAGATGTGCCCGAACAGTCCTAGTTTCCTTCTGATCAGCTTCTGCATGATGTTTTCCTTTAGCTGCACTCGCTTGTATAGTTCTGTGTTGTTTACCTTCTGCATCCACCCTATTCTTAGTATTTTCCTGTAGCACTTTCTTTCGAAGGCCATAAGTCTTTGTTCGATGTATTTCGTTATCACCCAGGCCTCGCACCCGTGACTAACATACTATATAACTATTCTTAGGTGTCTACTCCCACTCTCAAAGCTCACGCAGAATACTATGTAGCCTACTGACGCACAAATATATATAATAATATATGTGTCTATATATATATATATATATATATATATATATATATATATATATATATATAATATCCAACACGTTATGCAGCTGCCTTAATTTTCCTATCCCCTAACACTTAATGCGTCCAGTCTGATAAATTAGTCGTCACATTCCTCCCAGACCAACTCTATATATATATACTCCGGCTTCGGCATATCAGATCTGTCAACGACATCTGTTTTCAGTGGAATCGGGCCCAGAGCAGGCTAAGGTTTCCAGTATCGGTGTCCACAATGCTCGCTATATATCATACTGCGAGACAGTCGCCTATAGCTTGCTGACCCTCCATTTAGGGTCAAAGTCAGCCTTTCGCCGCCGTTCGCCGGTTTAAGATGTACAGCATGGACCTCGGTATAGATAGGGAGGAAGCTCCATCCCTTTCATCATCAGGATTTACGGCCCTGACTTGTACATTGTTGACCTCTCTAGGGGTGCGCTGCAATTTTAGCTATTTTCAAATTTAGCACACGAGATCCATTCATTCTCTTGGGAGTTTAAATTCTATCACTCTAGGAAACCACTGTGTGCAAAGTTCTGACATAAATGACAAAATGCACAGATAAACACATCAAAAATAGTTTTTTTTCTCAAAATCAGGGGGGGGCAAATGCCCCCCCCTGCCCTCCCCAAATGACGTCCCTGTATCCGCTTTCTGGCTGACTCATTCACTCACTCACTCACTCTCGCTCGCTCGCTCGCTCGCTCGCTCACTCACTCACTCACTCACTCACTCAATCAATCAATCAATCAATCAATCAGTAATCACACTCACACACTCACTCACCAACTCTCAATCAACCAGTCAATCAATTATTGGGTCAATCAGCTCATTTACTCATCTTTTACTCACCCAAGCATGCACTCATTAAAGGAACAAATGCAAATAACTAATGATATGCCTCACTCACTCACTCACTCTCTCACACTCACTAACTCGCTCACTCATTCACTCACTCACTCAATCAATCATTCACTCACTCACCCATTCACTCACTCACTCACTCACTCAATCGATCGATCAATCAATGGGCTTCCCCCATCAGTTCGCTCTGCCATTCTCTCTGGTAGTGTATCCTCGTCTTTCTCTCGTCTAAAAACTTGTCTTTTTTCTCGGAGTTAAACGCACTGGGAGCGCTTCTGAAAGGCTCTGCTGCGAGAAGCGCTTTATAAATGGTCAGATAAGATAAGATAAGATAAGATAAGATAAGATGCCTCGTGTACACATACTCGTAAATAGTACATTACGTCACCAAGAGTAAACAGACTATTGTAGTCATTATACCAACAAACAGTGGCGTAGCCAGGAATTTATGAAGAGGGTTATGGCCTGGCCGGATGCCCATCCTGACACCAACCCAACAGTATTACAGTAAATAAAAAGGTAATAAAGTAACAAAGGGATAAAGTAAGAAAAAATCGTTAGCCTACTACAAGCAAGTGTTATGTTTTTTCTTATTTAAGTGGATAAATAACCTTTGAAAAACTTTTTCCTAAGCCAATGGGGGTTAACCTCTAAACCCCCTTGTCTACGTTACAGTCAACCAAGTAATCACGATTCACAATCACGGGAAGCAAACAATCTTTTATTTATTAACGGGAGAAAAAAAATGAGAATTTTCCGAATATCACGAAGGAACTCTGAATCAGTCAATGTAAACTTTAGCCTCCATTCGACAGATGTCGGGCCACAAGTCCGATGCGGCCTCTACGATTAATCGCAAGGCGGCACCACCAGCGGCTCATCTGCGTCTCCTACCAATGCCCATCATCATGTACGTGGGATCCAAGAGGTTGCTTTTTCTGGGCGCCTTCCTTATCTCTCTCGGTTCCTCCAGATCCGAAATCACGAACGATTCCTCGTTTCGTGTCGCCACCCTCGGCTGTCCATCAATGACTCCCGACCAATCAGCGACGGCAGGGGCGGACTCAAATCCTGAATTAGCTGATACCTCCGGCGAGCGATCGCTGCGAAGGAAGCGTTTGATTTCATCGCCTTCCCTTTCCTGTGCCAGCTGACGTGCGTCCGAAGTCCTCGAAGCGTAGCTTCTGATTGGGGCGACGCCACCAAGCGGGTCGTTGTCACCACGGCGGCTGCGGCTAGAGATGTCGCATAAGAAGCTGGGAGAGTCCCAGGAACATGCTGGCCATAGTAACACAGTGTCAAGCAGATTATCAGTCAGTTATACTAGTCAGCTACACGATCAGTTAAAATCTATCGATGATAGGCCCTATCCATTGGCTAAATCAATCAGCGCAAATCAATCAATCAATAATAATTAGTCAATCGATAAATCAATCGACGCAAATCAATCAATCAATCTGTCAGTCAATCAATCAATCATTTATCAATCGATCGATCAATCAGTCAATCAATCAATCAATCAACGAATCAATCAATCAACCAATCAGTCAAGCAATCAATCAACCAACCGATCAATCATTCATCCAATCAATCAACCAATCAATCAATCGATTTCGTTTATTAGAAGTAGGGTTTAAAATGTAGCTGGACGGTCATGGACGGCGTCCAGTCACTTATTTTCAAATCAGTCCTGCATGCCTCTGTCTTAATTATTAGTCCGAACACCTAGTCTTGTTTGGAAGGTAATGGGCCTCCATCAGACACGAATACTTCTCGTACACGTTAAGCACTGATTACACTGTAGAACTTAGAAGTATTAAGCTGAGTTAGCTGCAACTTAACCAGACAATATAATTGGTCAAGGCAGGGCACACTGCATATCTATAGACTGTCACAACTCAAGAACAGACTATTTTTTAAATAGACGTGCTTATAAAGAATACGCGAAATAAAGTTGTGACCAAGGCTGTATACGTACTATTGCCCGCAGGATTTTGTTTCGGGGTGGGAGTGGGGTGTGCTTACTATGCTGAAATAATTATTCGGAACTTCAGCAGCTTCCACATTGTCATCACGACTAAATCTTCGTCGTGAGCTCAGTGGCGGCGCTAGGGGGGGTAGGGGGTTAAGCCCCCCTAAAAAGGCCATCCATTTTTTTCCATGTAAAAATAAAAAAAATTGACGATTTATTCCCTTTAGCTCCCCAAAACTAAAATCCTGGCGCCACCACTGCGTGAGCTGATCGATTAATTGGATCGATTTCAAAATTTCACATTGAAATAGGAGCTCAACAATAATTAAATCCCCTTTTAGCTTTTACATCGTGTTAGCAAATGCATTATTTAATTTTATAGACTATTTCATTTCGGTGTGGGGTGGGTGGGTGTTCAAACACTATACACCCGTATAGCCACGGACTTGGTTGAGCTCAGGTATATACGCTACTGTCGCTACATTCATGTAAGTTAATAAATCAGTTGAATGCAGTAGGCTATCATTGATTATCATTGAGCTATAGAAAGAGTAGTCGAATTTTGTTGGGTTACCGCCAGCGACACTGTAGCGCACTCATCTTTCTGACGCTCACGTATTGTACGTGTATAGGCCTACGTCACATCCTCAGACCAAGTGCAGGTAGTTTTATTCACGTCAGATGGATTCGATGCAATTCACATTATTCGGCATCGTGAAAATAATGTTTGTTGCGTACACACATCCTTTTCACTCCTAAACATAGATGTCGCCCCATTTTAAAATTTCTAACGTTAGATATGCTGCCTCTATATATATATATATATATATATATATATATATATATATATATATATATATATATATATATGTTCACTCTTTCGTAGCTTCCCGCCTTGACTGCTGTAGTACTCTGTCTGTATACAGTATAATGGACTACCGCTGAGCGGATTGGATGTTTGGAAC
Source organism: Lumbricus terrestris (assembly GCA_949752735.1). Classification (NCBI taxonomy): domain Eukaryota; kingdom Metazoa; phylum Annelida; class Clitellata; order Crassiclitellata; family Lumbricidae; genus Lumbricus; species Lumbricus terrestris. The sequence goes on along the minus strand of OX457048.1, from coordinate 32,186,601 downwards.
GGGTTCTTCGCTCTGCGGCTCGACTTGTTGACCATAATTCAAAAATTTCGCCACGTCTCATCTCAATGCATCTATTGGCTCTCGTCTCCGCAGCGGACTGCGTACACTGCTTACAGGGTCTGTGCGTTGGTCGGGCGATGTAGGATCAGTGTTTAATCTAGTCCCCCTCCGCTGGGGGGGGAATTGAGGTTTCTGGGGGGGGAGACAATTGAGCGTCCGAAGGACGCTCGTGAGGCGCGTAGCGCACTGAGGGGGGGGGGGGGTAATGGGGAGGGGGCAAATGCCCCTCCCCCATTAGAAATTTGTTGAATGTCCACATTGCAATGGCAGCATTTTAAGATGTCATCTTAACAAATAGCTGCTGTACCTTTTTCAGTGACCCATTAGAAACTTTTTGAATTTCCACATTGCAATGGCAGTATTTTAAGGTGTCATCTTAACAAAATAGCTGTACTTTTTCAGTGACCCAGTAGAAATTTTTTGAATTTCCACATTGCAATGGCAGCATTTTAAGGTGTCATCTTAAAAAAATTGCTGTACTTTTTCAGTGACCCATAAGAAATTTTTTTGAATTTTCATATTGCAATGGCAGCATTTTAAGGTGTCATCTTAACAAAATAGCTGTACCTTTTTCAGTGACCCATTAGAAACTTTTTGAATTTGCACATTGCAATGGCAGCATTTTAAGGAGTCATCTTAAAAAATTGCTGTACTTTTTCAGTGACCCATTAGAAATTTTTTGTATTTTCATATTGCAATGGCAGCATTTTAAGGTGTCATCTTAACGAAATAGCTGTACCTTTTTCAGTGACCCATTAGAAATTTTTTGAATTTGCACATTGCAATGGCAGTATTTTAAGGTGTCATCTTAACGAAATAGCTGTACTTTTTCAGTGACCCATTAGAAATTTTTTGCATTTTCATATTGCAATGGCAGCATTTTAAGGTGTCATCTTAACAAAATAGCTGTACCTTTTTCAGTGACCAATTAGAAATTTTTTGAATTTCCACATTGCAATGGCAGTATTTTAAGGTGTCATCTTAACAAAATAGCTGTACTTTTTTCAGTGACCCACTAGAAATTTTTACAATTTCCAAATTGCAATGGCAACATTTTAAGGTGTCATCTTTAAAAAAAGCTGTACTTTTTCAGTGATCCATTAGAAACTTTTTGAATTTCCACATTGCAATGGCAGCATTTTAAGGTGTCATCTTAACACAATAGCTGTACTTTTTCAGTGACTCATTTGAAATTTCTTGAATTTCCACATTGCAATGGTACCCTTTAAAGATGCCATTTTAACAGAATAACTCCCATTATTTCAGTACTGATAAAAAGTGTTTTAGGATTTCAATATATTTATTATATAATTACAACAACAAAATCTTTATGTATCGTGTTCAGTTGCTGGGTTATTCTAATGAATTACTGTTTACATGAGTAAATAAGCTGACTTTTCAGCACTGTAATCAGAAACTGTCAGCCTATCCCAGTTTCTCCATATGGCCATGAGTTGCTGACCAGTACACACTTTCCGAAACCATATTTAATGGTACACAAATCTACCAAGAGCTAATAAACTACCGGTACCAAAATCAAGTATAGCCACTAGTCTTGTAGTAATGATGTTGTTTTACTAGGTGTTCAGATAATAGGACCAAAACATTTTGAAATTTGACATTTTTAAATGTGAAGGATAACACTTGATAGCCATTCAGTTGTACAAAAATAGTACTTGTACAAATTTTAGCAGTAAATTATACTCATTTTTGCTGGATTTTGTCATATAATATAACAGTAAATAATTACTACAACCATGTAGCAGTAAATAATATTACGGTTATATTATTATAACAGTTCATGTAATGCAATGATGTAAACACTAAATACTATTACCAACTTTGCTATTACCATTTTGACAAATTTTTCTGGAGGATATGTCATCTCTGTTTTTAGTTAGAACAAAAATGTTTATGTAAATATATACAGTAAGTCATATTCATTGCAACATGATAGTATCGTATATTATAGTAGTAAATAATGTTATAATAGTCATATAATAGTAAATAATATTACGGTATATTATAACACTTCAAGTAAAACAACGATGAAAAAGTTACAAAAAACCAATAACATTTTGCGAAATTTTTCTGGGGGGGAAATGTCAATCCTGGGGGGGGGAAAGTTCCCCCCCCCAGAGACGTCTAGATTAAACACTGTGTAGGATATATTGATGGCTGACGGTAAGATGGAGATAATCAGACGTCAAGTTTAGAATTGAGAAATTGAACTTATTAGCCAAATTTTAATGATTATCCTATGTGTAGAAAAGAAGGCTATATATTATTTTGTCGTTGAAACCGCTTCTTAAAAGCGTATGTTTTTAGTTAGCTATCGTATACCAGGAAATTTATATATGGGATATATATATATATTTTTTTGTTGAGACCACTTCTTAAGAGCGAAAGCTTATATTCTTTTCGTTGGCTACAGGTCTGAAAGTGAATCGGGTCTGTCAGGCTTGCGACCCGTCATGCATTTTTGCGACCTGCCTTTGCCACGTCTTAGCCATTTGAACATTAGGCCATACTTGTATAGTAAACTGCACAATTCTTTCGAATCCACCTCAAGCCGCCTCATAGGGTCCTTGAGCGAGTCCTTCACTCGCAAATGCTCATGCGCTTCGGCGCGAAACTCCAATTCACTGTTCGCGCGGTGGTCGGGAGCGCTTCTGAGTAGTAATCTTGAAAAGGGGCGCTATAGCAACTGCTCATACGTATGCACACACCGATACCCAGAGCGTATCTCCTGCCCCGGCGTTCCATGCACTCAGTGGCGTAGCCAGGAATTTAGGATGGTGGTTTGGCGGGTTTTATGGCCTGGCCGGATGCCCTTTCTGGCACCAATCCAACAGTTTTACAGTAAATAAAAAAGGAATAAAGTAACAAAGGGATTCGGGGAATAAAGTAGGGAAAACAACTGCTACTGCAAAGCAATTGTTTTTTCTTCTTATTTAAGTGGATAAACAACCTTTAAAAACTTTTTCTTAAGCCATGCAATGGGCGGTTTTAACCCCCGAAACCCTTCCCTTGGCTACGTCACCGCATGCAAAATCAGCCACAATGATGATGATAACAATAATAAAATGACGACGACCAAGATGAGAATTTCGTTTGGCTTACAAATGGATCCAATCGACAAAGTCAGCAGATTGAGAAGGACGAATGCGATTCCAAAAAGACGTCCTTTGCTGTCTAAGGCGAGCATATCTTCAGTTGAAACCAGTTTCTAGATACAATTGAGCCGACCACGTACGTTTCTTCACGCCGATTATAATGTTGCAAATCAATCCTCTCGAATCGTCCTGTATTTGTTCTTAGTTCATCCAGTTTCCGGGCGACAGTGCTTTTAAACGGCACCGTTCAACTTTCTTAAGTCGCCGCCGACTTGCACAGGCCTGTGCGAGCATGCGCAGTCGCCAAGTAACAATGAATATTAATGAAGCGAGTACCAGATTTAATTATTAAATTCTTCTGGACTACGTCTAGAACACGGTCACGTGTCTGCGCATGGAGCGCTTGGACCATCGTTTCATAGCAATAGCAGACACTTTAGTGACTGGAGGACTTTAGAAAATTAAGTCAAATATCAATTGGGCCTGCATGGTTACTATAGGCTACTTTGTCTGTGGGTGCACATGAGTGTCGTGTTGTCAATCGGGTCGTAGTGGGTTCAGATCGTCGTCATGTTGTTAGCTCCAGCTGTACCCTCTTGATAGCTAAGATACAATGAGTACACTGTCTGAGATGGCGATGGCTCGCCATCAAATGCCGATCTTAAGAAAATGTACACCAACGTTAAACACAGTGACGCTAAGCAAAAGGACGATAAACAAAAGGATACTAAACCAGAGGATGCTAAAAACACGGATAGGGTAAGGTAGCCCATTATGGGCACCCTCCTAATATTGGCACCCCCGAAGAAAAGTATATATAACATGTTATTATAGCGCCATCTCTTGTATTCCAGTAGAACTGCAGTGCATCGTTGGATTTACCCAAAAATTTCATCTGGATTGTGATTGTGTAATTTTTTACACAATTTAATCAAGAATAAATCAAATTTCACGAAAACGTTAACGATTTCCAGAATTCTGTTTTCGTGTACTGTATCACGGGTACCGAGTCGATTCTTTGAAGGTAAATTTTTCTGTTTTGACTAATGTATTGTGATCAGGTTGGTGTGCGTTGACAGGTGATTCCTGTAATGCATTATTTGTATAGCCGACTTTCATAGGCGGAGACCTGCGCCGAGAATTGGGGGGGACGGAAAGACGCGAGATTTTCCGAAAATTTCTGACGACCGGCGAAATCTCGGAAAATTTTCTATTTTCGCCGCCAAAAAAGTTGATGACCTTTTTTTTTTTTTTTTTTTTTTTTTTTTTAGTCATCCGGCCAAATCTCGCCCAAATCCCGAAGAAATTTTCTATTTTCGCCGCCCAAACAAGTCTTGACGCTCAAACATTGGGGGGGACAAATGCATGGGCCGTCCCCCCCAACACTTTTATTGGGGGGGACCGTCCCCCCTGTCCCCCCCTAGGTCTCCGCCACTGCCGACTTTGAAGCGTGTCATAGGTGAGAGCATAATATGGGTACACTTGTCCTGCCCGAATATGGGCACCTAATATACGGCTTGAACATAGGTCCGAATATGGGCATGCCCATATTAAGTCTATTGCCAATAGGCCATATATTGTATATAAAGTATACAATATTATGGCCTGTTTATTTTATATATAGGTATATTGTAACAGAATAAATACTATTACAAATATAAAATTTAGGCATGCTAAGCCAAACCTTTCTTTGTGTGTAAGTATACACACATACATGCATACATGCATACATGAATACGTTGAATAGACAGCAAGTCCTTGCTGGGTCACCCACATTTAGGTTTAAATTTTTCAATAAGGTTTCAGATCCCTCTAGTGTTAGACTACAACTGTATTGTGTGGGCCTAGTAGCGGATGAACAATTAAGAATTTCTTTTGGAATATTATTGTGAAGAGCAACTATATGACCTTTACATGTGACTTTGACTACATTATGCGTAAACTTCATATGATGGGTGCCCATCATTAGGACACCAGTGCCTAATATGGGCACCTCAGAGCTCTTGGTATTTTCAATATTTTGCAGGTAAATCTCAACATTTTAATATCATTTCAGTGAGTTTCTAGTTGCTAAAGTGTTGAAGATTAGTTTTACAAACATTATTTTTACTTGACCTTCATTGGACCATAAACTACAGGCAAAAGTCCTTAAGGCTTAAGGTGCCCATAATAGGGTACCTTACCCTACTAATATTGCATTAAACAAAGGGAAGCTAAACAAAGGATTCTAAGACTAAGGACTCTAAATACAAGTGCGTTAGACGCGCAAGGAGGCCAAAAGCGTCAAATTCAGTCACCAGACAATTTATGCATAAGCATATGCATTGTTACAACAGTTACTGGCCACGTTAGACTACACTTAATGTGTGGCACCGCAGATTCTTGGCTGGGAATTTGAGAGGTGGGGTCTCTCAGAGTCCGCACTGGAAAGGTTTGCACCTCCTGCCATACCTGCATGCCATTGAAGCACGGAGATACTTGCCAAGCCCACACTCCTCTCCTCTGCGTACCCCGCACCCTCCTCTGCGTACCCCACAACCGCTCCTTAGCTCCCCCCCCAAAGAGCTGGACCGATCTCTGCATATCCCGATATGATCTGATAATCAGATTAGTCCTGCGATTATTCGACTGGTTTCTCATTTGAGTCAGTAATTGAAAACAGACGCAGATTCGAAACTGGAACCGGTTACAGATGTTTATCTCCGCTGGGGTCAAGTGTAGTGCAGGACGTTTACGAATTGCCTTTATCAAGCGCCTGCCACATACGTACACACCAAGGACAAAATAAGGCCAGATATCCCAGGTAAAATGTGAGATAAGATATGAGGTGCAATATGGGTGAACAGCACAAGACAAGGTGCAAGACACGGTAAGGTGTGAAGTATTGTACATTGTATACAAGGCAAGTTAGGGTATAAAAAATGGCAAAAGATCAGATAAGATAACAGGTAGGACATTACATATTAGTTAAGATTTAGGGTGAGTAACAAAGTAAGGCAACCCTTAAAAGGTCAGTTACTAAATAAAAGTTAACGTGCAGGGCTGCTTTTAAGGAATTTTTTAGAACTGCACAGCACCTTTCCTTTCCCATCATCCATGGTAAATTACTTCCAATCGGAGGACAATACCTTTTTTTGCTAGTTTTAACTGTACATAAGCGCTTCTATAACTGCACATTTTGTGTAGGCTACAACGGCACGTTAAAAAGCCCTGTCAACGTGTAAGCCTGTATCAATCAATCAATCAATCAATCAATCAATCAATCAATCAATCAATCAATCAATCAATCAATCAATCACATGAATTTATATAGCGCCCCTTCAAGTTCTCTACTCAGAGGCTATCCCAACCCAGGCCTGGTCAAAGAGAAAGGTCTTGAGAATGAGAAGACGGTAGAAAGAGCCAGCAGAGTCACGGGCAAGCGAACGGAGAGCCGCAGGGAGGCCATTCCAGATAGCTGGACCCACCACGGAAAATGCTCTTCGCTGCATAGTAGCGGTACGACAAAAAAGGACAAGAAATTCACCGCGGGCAGCTGACCGCAGCGAACGACGGCCCAGAGAAACCGAGACTGGAGTAAAAAGCTCACATAGGTAGGATGGAGCTTGAGACAGAATGCAGCGCCAAGCTATAGACGAAACTCTATAAGCAATGCGTTGCTGCAGTGGGAGCCAGTGGAGGTCGTCCCTCATGAAGGCAGAAACGTGAGCAAACCGGGAAATGCCACCAACCAAGCGTTCTGCAGATCGAAGGACCCTAACCAAAGAGTTCAGACGGACCTGTGGGAGGCCAACATAAGGAGAGGAGTAGTAATCTAAGCGGCTGCAAACAAAGGCATGGACAAGAGTAGAAGATGCAGTGAATGAGAGAGAGCGAGCAACGACGCGCAGCTGTCGAATTTGGTAACAGCAGGCACGTGACAGGGAAGAGATGTGCTTAGAGAAGGAGAGTTCTTGGTCCAAGATGACCCCAAGGTCTCGAACAGAGGTAGAAAAGGTTACAAGGGGAAACTCATGTGCGAGAGCAGCCAAGTCAATCTTGGCCAGCTGCTGGCGAGTTCCCAGCCATATGAACTGCGTCTTCAAAGAGTTGAGTCGCAGTCGATTAGACGAAAGCCAAGAGGTAAGGGTGTCAGAAGCGCAGACCATAAGGCGGACAGTTTTGGCTGCGTCCCCAGCAAAGAAAGGTAAAGAGTGTATACGACTATAGGTTAACGTTCATGCACATTGTTCCACGAAGGGCAAGAACTCTCCAAAGTAGCAGTGGCGGTTCTAGACTTTTTAGACTTGGGGGGCTAAATATTGCATTAGCCCCTCCTGTCCCATATAATATGTATATGTTCACGCAGTTGAGTGTGTTGGCCCCGTTGCCCGTTTCAGCAATATATTCACATAAAAATTGATATTAGGCTATCTGACTGACATTCCATAGGCCTAAATAGAATGATTTCTAAAGCACAACATTTTTAGTGAATGAAAAGAATGAACGAATGAATAAATAAGTTTTTCATTGCACAAAACTTGTGTCCATGAGTTACAGTTACAATGATGAATCAAGAACAGTGCAACAGGTTCTGAGAAAGACTCGTACCTCACTCTCTCTTTGAGGATTACAATTAACACATCGAAGAAAAACGTCATGTCTAACTTTTGTCAAAACCAATATTTTCAGCTTTTCTAAAAAGAGTACAAAAGGCTTAAAAGAAGGGCAGTTTTTGCATGCCCTGCCAAGGGGTATCTAAAGAATGTTGTATGTCATCTTCTGAAGAATCCACAGAGCACAAATGTTGTATGTTCAACTTGTCTGTTGCACTGCACAAGTTGATTCATTTTTGCAACTGTAATACATGTTTTGAGCAAATGAACTGCCGCCCTCATTTTCTCGGCCTCGGCATATAAACCAATGCTGCCCTCATTTTCTCGGCACCGGCATATAAACAGCCGCTCTCATTTTCTCGACCTTGGCATATGAACTGCCGCCCTCATTTTCTCGACCTCGGCATATAAACCAATGCTGCCCTCATTTTCACGGCACCGGCATATAATCCGCCGTTGCCATCATTTTCTCGGCATCGGCATATAAACCGCCACCACCTTAATTTTCTCGGCTTCAGTATATAAACCGCCGCTCTCATTTTCTCGGTCTCAGCCAGGGGCTTCTATCCCTATACATGCCGGGCGCAGCTTGCGCCCAGTGAAACACAGGGGGGAAACGGAATTTTTTTCCCAATTGTTATTAGCAATGTAAACCTACAGCGTTCTGTTTGTTGTATATTGGATTAAACGAATATACAATACAGTTACACTTTTTGCGTGTTACAACGAGGGGCTTCTATTCCTATATATGGCGGGCGCAGCTTGCACCCAGTGAAATCCCGGGGAATCAGAAAAGAGCCAAAACTCGTCTGTAGGGGGGGGGGGGGGAACCGGCCATGGAGGACAGTGTTCAATCTATAGACATCTCTAGGAAAGTTCTCCAGAAATTACTTCCCCACAGAAAATGTTGTAAAAGTAAAGTAAATCAGTTACTTTACCTCTACTTTATAGCCTACTATCAAGGCCTACTTTTTGCATCACATAAACTGCTATAATATTTAGGTTATGTGATTATGATGATATTATTTGCTATTTTAATAAATGACACAATCATAATTAAAATAATGAATATAGGTTAATTTAATATTATATAGGTCTACTTGTACAAATAGGCTACCATTTTTGTACAACTAAATGGCTTCTCTCCAGTGTTATATTTCAAATTTCAGACTCAGTTTTCAAAATGTTGTGTTACTTGAACTCTTAGTAAAACATCATCATTATATATTGTATTTTCATTCTATTGCATTGTACTCTATCCATAAATTTATGTAACGCCTCTCGCAGTGCACACTGATCAGAGTCGCTAAACACAATGCATGGCATTGGCTACCCAATTTTGGCAGTTTGGTAGTTCCTGTCATGGTTTCAGTGGCGGCGCTAGGGGGAACCTGGGGGGCTAAGCCCCCTACAAGAGGCTCAGCCTCCCCTAAAAAGGGACCTCCGGAAATTTTTAACATTGAAATATCCACAATTTCGGCTGATGACTAAAAAAAGGTCGTCAGAAATTTTGGCGGCGAAAATGGAAAATTTTCGCCGCGAGGCTTCAGCCCCCCAAAACTGAAATCCTGGCGCCGCCACTGCATGGTTGGTTACCATTTGTAGCAATTTCTGCTAACTGTATCTTGGTCAGCAATTCACGACAGTCTTCGGCAAAAGAGACAGGCATTAATTAAGCTGATTGAATTGCAACAAATAGGCTACAAGCCGCTATAATTTTTTTTATGGGCCTAAGTTTAGGCCTACTCTCGTCAGCAATAATTATTCATTATCGTATAGTCCATCACTGTGCAGCAGAAACAGCTGAACACAGCCTGAACTGAGTTGCTGAACTTGATAAATAAAGAAATTGTTGTAATTACAAGTATATTTATCGAAATCTCAAGCCACTCTTTCATCAGCACTGAAGTGTCAGAGTAGGCTAATTTTGTTAGAATGACATCGTAAATTGCTAGTAGACAATACAGGTCTATGCCTACAATGTGAAAACTCCCAAAATATGATTGTTAAGTATAGGGCCATTTGTCAAGTTATAGACCACTCTTTTCAGCAATCCTCCACTGAAATAATAGGCTAGTAGCTGTAAAAATGACAGCCTAAAATGCTGAAATTGCAATGCGGAAATTGAAAAAATTCTTACGAAGAGGAGACCATCCCTCTCCCAAACCGTCCCACATCTCAGAAACCTTCATTCACCGGAGGAAGCCCCTGGTCTCAGCATATAAACCGCTGCCCTCATTTTCTCGGTCTCAGCATATAAACCGCTGCCCTCATTTTCTCGGTCTCAGCATACAAACCGCTGCCCTCATTTTCTCGGCCTCGGCATACAAACCGCCTCGAGATATGAAACTTTTGCGCCTTCTTTTTCACAGCCTCTGCATCTCAAGCATTAAGTGACTGTCAATGAAAATGACTGCAATCTAAAAGTTTCTTCACCAACTGGTGTAATAAACACTAGGACAATGCTGCCTCCTTCCTTCAAATCCTTCATCATTACAAACGGAAAGGATTTTGCTCAGTGTGAACGCACAAACAAGTATTTTGAAGTTCAAACTTCAAAGGAAGATGGGACGGGAGAGGAAAATAAAGAGAGGGTTCAGTGGTCAAGTGGCCCACCAGGCCTCAATAAATGGCCCTCAACTTCTCACAGAATTAACAACAATATAATATTATGTAAAAATTGACAGTTTGAACAGGTTACAATACAGAGTTATTTTCTTTCACATCAATTTTAACAAATTTATATGTTATTAGTAAATCTCAAGTCAAATAAAGCATAAAATTAACAATTAAATTTAAAATTAATTTAACATTGTGAAACCCATGTCCTCGAACTAAGAAAAGTTTTTTTTAAATGCTGGGAACCACAGATCTAAGCATTTTTTGGGGATGGTCGTAAGAACCAAACTGCTCTTTAGTCTTCAATGCAACAACAGTTCAGAATCACATGTCTATACAACAACAGTTCTTCAGTTGTGTCTAATGCTTATTCACAGAATGTTCTTTGATGTTCTAGTCCATGTAATTCAGAACGGGTTCTTTCTTTAGGTCTGCTGCCTCTCGGTAGGTCCAGATGCCCAACGACGCCATTCTTCTCGGTGTTGTGCCTTTTCTTTAAGTTTCCCATATCCATCCTCCATCATCCAGTCCAAGAACTTTTCCCTCGGTCTTCCTCTTTCCCTCTTCCCCTCCATTTTGCCCTCCACTAAGTCTCTTTGCAAGGAGTTGCCTCTCAGTATATGTCCCATCCAGTTCTTCTGCCTTGTTCTAATTGTATTCATCAAGGGTCTTTCCTCTTCCACCTTCTTCAATACTTCTTCGTTTGATTTGTGCTCTGTCCAGCTGACCCTTTCCATCCTTCTCCATATCCAACGCTTCTATTCGTTTGACATCCTCCTTTCTCATCGTCCAGGTCTCTGCTCCGTACAGCGTGACACTCCAGAACGGGTTAGCATTTCCATAAATGTCCAGCTAAAAATTACTCTTAGCACAGTCAGTAAAAGTTCTTCACGATTCCATTGCGTTTCCGACATCATCTTTGCAGTCTTGTTCTTTACAGTTTTCTCTCACCTGCAAGCATCATCAATTAAACCGAGTTAACAACAGAGCCAAGTTGTGGCGAGTATAGTGGATATGCACGTGGCCTTGCAGACGGAGGTTTGAACATTCGAATGCACCTCAAGCCGCTTCTTACAGACCTTGGGCAAGTCCTTCACTCGCAATTGCTCAAGCACATCGGAGTGATACTCTAGTACAGTGTCCGCTCTGTAGTCGAGAGCGCCTCTGAGTAGGTCTTTTGAAAGGGCGCTATGACAAGTGCACATACATACAAGTAAAGCCGACTTTAAGAGTTGAAATCCTTCAAGATCGTCTGCTAGTTATTGCACATAGAACTCAAGACGTTTCAGATTATGCAGCAGTGCCAAAGAAATGCTGAAATGAATTTCAAAAAGGTTTACTTCCTGCTTGGAACTCAACAACATGCAGCAGGTGCAATTTCTTCCAGCAAATACCATGCCCAGTTTTCTGTATACATGTAGTAGCTAAGAATGAATGCACGAATCAGTATGGTATGTTTGTAAGAGAAACGTTGACAATTAAGCAGTCATGATTAAAACTAAGGGCATGCTGAAATCGTGGCGGACTTTATCGTGGGGTAGCTCAGCCGATCATGAATTACATCCATCAAACATGATTAACAGAGTCAAATGTAATTCAATTACAATACTCTCATTTCAGTCAGGTATTTCGATAACTGAAGGCTGTTACCTGTGACGAAAGATGACTAGGGAACCAGACGATCGTAGAATGATGACCAGAGAGCCAGACGATCCTAGAATGATTTAGACATTTTTTATTGATCCCATTACAATCATACATACATGCAACTAAGTATAAACATAATCAGAATTAAGCAAATTCACATAAAGAGCAGGCAGAATAACAACGTGGGAGCAATAAGCACACCAAAAGGGACAAGTCCAGCTAAGTAGGGGGCCTAAATGCCATTGAGAATTACAATAAGACAATGAACAGTGATCGAGTAGTAAACTCGTAGGGAACATTAGAATGCATCAAATTTACTTAACTATGAAACAAAGAGGCAATTTTTAGGAACAGAAGTAAACACAACAGGAAAAAACACAGGAAAGATCAAAAATAAATAATAATAATAAATAATAATAATGACGACAATTTCTATGGCGCCGTAACGCGGCCATGCTGCTACAAGGGCGCATTGACAACGACAAACACACATTCAGAGACAAGCGATTGACGAACTCTATAGAGGCAGCCACATGCGGCGCCAGGAGAACGACACCTGTCCCACCACCATCACCACCATCAACCACTACACACATACACCCATAACGCGCATGCCTCTCCATAGGCAGATATAACCCAGTGCCTCTCCATAGGCAGATATATAAACCACACAGAGCCTATCCATAGGCAGATATATCCAGTGCCTCTCCATAGGCAGAAATAATCCAGTGCCTCTCAATAGGCAGAAATAATCCAGTGCCTCTCCATAGGCAGAAATAACCCAGTGCCTCTCCATAGGCAGAAATAACCCAGTGTCTCTCCGTAGACAGAAATAATCAAGTGCCTCTCCATAGGCAGAAATAATCCAGTGCCTCTCCATAGGCAGAAATAAGGCAGAAATAACCCAGTGTCTCTCCGTAGACAGAAATAATCAAGTGCCTCTCCATAGGCAGAAATAAACTCGTCAAAAAGAAAGAGAAAAAAATGAACTATCAATAGCATGAGTAATCCCTTATACTATTTTAAGAAAGCAAAGCACATTGTGTGCACGCGTAACATATGTTTGAGATGAGTGAAGCTAGTTACCTTTCGAATGTCTATAATGGAAGATTATTCCATGTGACAGGGCCTTGGAATCTAATAGAGAATTTCCGATGATGACCAGAGAACTAGACAATCGTAGAATGATGACCAAGGATCCAGACGCGTCTCTGTTTTCTTCCAGTGCACGCATCCGCTCTTCCAGTTACTGCGATCGCACAACAGAGTCGAAGCAGAAAAATCTGTAAAAACAAGAACATGGTGTATGCAGGGCTTAAAGTGTGCCTGGACGGTCATGGACGGCGTCCATGCACTTATTTTAAAATCTGAATGCCGTCCTGCCACTTATTGGCCAGCATTCACTTGAAAGGCAAAGGGCGTCCAGGCACTTCTTTTGGAAAGGTAGGAGCGTCCAGGCACTTATTTTTCCACACTTTAAGCACTGGGTGTATGTTGGTGTTAGTGAAAAAATCAATCACCCTCTGCAAGCTTATTCGCTGCACACAATCCATGGCGGCGACTAGTGCCAAAAAATTACTATTTTCTGAAACGTTCTTTAACCGCAGTAGTATTATAGCTTTAATTTATAGGACAGAAGAGAAAAATTTAAGGTAAGTACAAAGATTGGAGAATGGAGAATGTGTGTAAAGACGATCGCTAGAACTCTACGAGTTGACAGCACAAGGTAACAAGGTAACAAAGATTGCACACAAATATGAACACCACAAGCCAGCTCATTCTTCGCCAAACATCGTAAATCACGTGAAGTAGAACAGATTTACAGCTACACATCAAGGGCGGATACAGAAATTTTCGAAGGGGGGGCCAAAGTCCTACGGAACCACTCATGGGGTGGGGGCCATGTCTACTTTCCGAGCAAAATAGCTGGTCAAAAATAAAGAAATTTCTAAATGGGGGGGCCATGGCCGGATTGGCCCCCCTCCTGGATCCGCCCCTGACACATCATCCTAATAATAATAATAATCAATTAGCAAATTAAGTCATCTGGCTAATCTCAGTTACCTGTTAAGGGATTCCGAGAGGACAGAAGGGATCGAGAAGATCATGGCCGGCGACTGAACGAGCATCTTGACATCTACTCCCCGAGCAACTCCAGTTTCCATGCCGACCAGAGAGTGCGAACATTCGAAGCACACATTTCGCCAGAAGGTCTCCGCTTACTTTCGGCAGTCGATCCAACCCCGATCACTCGATTGGTTCTGCGGACCTCGTTTGCCCAGGCGTCATCCGAGCTGGCATATCCCGTCATCGTTTCTGTTTGACATCGAACTTCAATCGTCTTCGTTTTACTGCCAGGGATCGACACCCACCTGAAAAACCTTCCTCCTTTATCCGGGCTTAGGACCGGCGCAGGGAACTGCAAATCCCTCCAGATTTGCAGTTCCCTGTGGCGGAGTTACCTAAAATAGAAAAACACATTCGAAGTTAGTAAAAGAACTTGAAACAACAGGAACACAATCTATCAATAAAAGAATAAGAAACAATATCAGAAACAATAAGAATGCAATCTACACTAACAATAAAATCCTCAGAAACAGTAAGAATGCAATCTGCGTTAACACTAAAATATTCAGAAACAATAAGAATGCAATCATTGTTTACAATAGAAGAACCTAAATCAACGAGAGCACAGCTATGTTAACAATAAAGGAACCTAAAAAACATGAACATGTTTACATTGACAGTAAAAGAACCTAAAACAGCAACACAATACATGTAAGCATTAAAATAATCAAAAACAATAAGAATGCAATCATTTTACAATAAAAGAACCTAAATCAACAAGAGCATAGCTACGTTAACAATAAAGGAACCTAAAAAACAAGAACATGGTTACATTAACAGTAAAAGAACCTAAGACAGCAACACAATACATGTAAGCAATAAAATAATCAGAAACAATAATAATGCAATCATTGTTTACAATACAATAAAGGAACCTAAAAAAACAAGAACATGATTACATTAACAGTAAAAGAACCTAAAACAGCAACACAATACATGTAAGCAATAAAACAATCAGAAACAATAAGAATGCAATCAACATTGACAATAAAAGAACCTGAAAAGCTGAAAAATGCTGAAAACGTTTTTTAGATCTTTGTTTTGTTCATTTTTAAGTTATCACTACATTTTAACATTTCATTTTTTTGATTTTGACTTGTGACTTAACTTAAAATATAATTAATAAATTAATTATTTTTCAGCGTTTTCTAGCGATTTTATTTTCAGCGGTTATTATTTCTTAGCGTAGGCGTTTCCGGTTTAATACGCGCATAAACAGTCGACACCCTTCAGGCTTGCATTGAAAGTCACATTCTCCCTGGCTCTCACATTATCTCCGACGGCTGGGCAGCATATGCAAACATCGCACAAATTGGATACGGAATTTACGAACATTCAGTGGTAATTCATCAGCAGCATTTCGTCAATCCAAATGACGCCAACGTCCATACGCAGACAATCGAGAACACTTGGATGCGCGCTAAGCGCAAATTGAAGCGACAATTCGGCACCAGCCGTGCTCTGTTTCCGTCCTATTTACACGAATTCGTGTATCGTAATAGATTTCGCGGAGAAGACATCTTTAACAACTACATAGTCACCTTGGGTGACAATTATGCATAACCTACACGTTGTGTATCTCATTCCGATGAAAATAATTACCGACGTTAAAATGGGTATTTACCGAAATCTTTTCATCGATCCAACTTAGGACCGCCGTTTTATAGTAATACCACTTACACGCAATATGTTCGACAGGGGGGGAATTGTCCTACCCTGGGGGGAATTGTCCGGGGTTTTGTCCGGGGTTTTGTCCGGGGGTTTGTCCAGGGGGGAAATGTCCTACACTCGGCCAGACCGTAGACGACCAGAGCAGCCTTGAATGCGTTGGGTACGTTACAGAGTCTCTTGGCCAGATCGCTACGACGCACGAAGACGTACCTCTGCAGCGCCAAGGTCACGGTCAGCCAGAGGGAGGCCGTGTGGAAGACCGTAGGCAGGTGGTCCGTCAGGAAGATGTAGGGCAAGCACCAGTCGAACGGGACCCAGTCGCGGCACCGACCCTGCGTGAAGAAGACGACGAGGGCCGGGAGGGGCACCACGCCCGTCAGGGTGTCGGCCAGTGTTTAATCTAGACGTCTCTGGGGGGGGAAAGTTCCCCCCCCAGGATTGACATTTCCCCCCCCAGAAAAATTTGACGAAATGATATTGGTTTTTAGTTACTGTTTTCATCATTGCTTTACATGAAGTGTTGTAATATACCATGATATTATTTATTATTACATGATTATAATGACATTATTTACTACTATAATAATTATATGATACTATCATGTTAAGATGACACCTTAAAATGCAGCCATTGCAATGTGAAAATTCAAAAAGTTTCTAATGGGTCACTGAAGAAGTACAGGTATTTTGTTAAGACGACACCACCTTAAAATGCTGCAATTGCAATGTGAAAATTCAAAAAGTTTCTAATGTGTCACTGAAAAAGTACAGCTATTTTGTTAAGACGACCCCTTAAAATGCTGCCATTGAAATGTGGAAATTCAAAAATTTTCTAATGGGTCACTGAAGAAGTACAGCTATTTTGTTAAGATGACACCTAAAAATGCTGCCATTGCAATGTGGAAATTCAAAAAGTTTCTAATGTGTCACTGAAAAAGTACAGCTATTTTGTTAAGACGACACCTTAAAATGCTGCCATTGCAATGTGAAAATTCAAAAAGTTTCTAATGTGTCACTGAAAAAGTACAGCTATTTTGTTAAGACGACACCTTAAAATGCAGCAATTGCAATGTGAAAATTCAAAAAGTTTCTAATGGGTCACTGAAGAAGTACAGGTATTTTGTTAAGACGACACCACCTTAAAATGCTGCAATTGCAATGTGAAAATTCAAAAAGTTTCTAATGTGTCACTGAAAAAGTACAGCTATTTTGTTAAGACGACCCCTTAAAATGCTGCCATTGCAATGTGGAAATTCAAAAATTTTCTAATGGGTCACTGAAGAAGTACAGCTATTTTGTTAAGATGACACCTAAAAATGCTGCCATTGCAATGTGGAAATTCAAAAATTTTCTAATGGGTCACTGAAAAAGTACAGCTATTTTGTTAAGACGACCCCTTAAAATACTGCCGTTGCAATGTGGAAATTCAAAAAGTTTCTGATGGGGAGGAGGCACATCCCCCTCCCCATACCTCTCCCCCTCCCGGTCTCGGCGCTACGCGCCTCACGAGCGTCCTTCGGACGCTCAATTGTCTCCCCCCCCAGAAACCTGAATTCCCCCCCCAGAGGAGGGGGACTAGATTAAACACTGTACACAGCGCACTCAAGTTCTTTGTAAGCCTATACTGTATACAAGCGTTACGTGTTCGTTTGTATACCCTTCAATTGGAAGAATGATAGACCCCACACGGTGTTTCGCAAAATCAGGATTGTACTATAGGCTACTATAGAAAGAAAGCTTAAAAGGCTAATGCGTTGCAGGCAAAAAGAAGTTACCTACTTTCTGTATATATATATATATATATATATATATATATATATATATATATATATATATATATATATGTGCTCAACCTGAGCTATTTTAATATCAATGGCATAATAGCAGATAGGCCTATATATTAACGATATACATTAATTCTTTCTGATGCCCACGCAATTCAACATCCAACTCGTACATCTCTTAGATAAAGTAAGTGTGCATGGACGGTCATGGACGGCGTCCATGCATTTGTTTTAAAATCTGAATGCCGTCCAGTCACTTATTAGTGAGCACAGACTGGAAAGGTATAAGGGGCGTCCCTGCAGGAACTTCGTTTGAAGAGGTAAGGGACGTCCAGGCACTTGTTTTTCCACACTTTAGGCACTGTGTGTACTTATGGCCCAGTTATGGGGCGCGGTGGTGTACGGGTATGTTTGGTGCCTTAGAGCAGGAAGGTTTTGGAATCTAATCCACTTCAAGCCACTGCGTATACAGGGACCCTGAGCAAGTCCTTCGTGTGCACTCGCAATCGCTTGTGCGCTTCGGTGTGAAACTCCGTTCAGTGTCCGCGCCACAGCAATCGGAAACGACTCTGTTTAGAAATGTTGAAAAGTCTATGTACATGTAATACAGGGCTGTAATCAAGGGTATACGCGGGTATACAGCGTATACTCACCTCCGGGGAAAAACGGCATCGTATACACTCATCTCCCGAAAAGTAGGGTAGCCTATACGCGGGGGAAAAGCAGGGCACACCGTACATGCTAGTAAATCAGGAGCACACGGCTGTTTAAATTGGGTTTTTGGCCTGATGACTAAAATAGGTCGTTAGATTTTTCAGATGGCAAAATGGACAAAATTTTTCCGAGATTTTGGCCGGATGACTTAAAAAATGGTCGTCAGATTTTCCAGACGGCAAAATGGACGAAATTTTCCGGAGATCAGCGTGTACTCACCTCAAAATTTACCAGTACAGCCCTGATGTAATAAGTGCTCAGATGCATACACAATAATAATTATTAGGCTATCTCTAATAACAGTTGTCTTCAGCCGTGACTGGGCCGGGAGCGCCTCTGACAGACAAAGAGACGGACAGACAGACAGGCAGACGGACAGGCAGACAGGCAGACAGACAGACGTGACGTTATAATATAGTGCCCAATATGATCGGATCGTTGCTATGTCATTGTCATCATAATCCGCAAGATACACGTACCATTCGACGATCGCTCTGCGGTTATACCGACCATACAGTCATTTCCTCACCAACGTATATTCTACAGACAGCAGACAGTCGGTAAAAATATGCTTAGTGTATACGATGTGCAGCTATACCGAGCTACTGCTGCATGCTGCTTTGCACAGGAGAAGAGAATCTGATAACTGTCATCACCGTTGTCGTCGTCGTCGTCATCATCATCGTCGTCGTCGTCGTCATCGTCGTTGTTGTCGCTGTCGTTATCGTCGTCGTTGTCACCATCATCATTATCATCATAATCATCATCATCATCATCATCATCATCATCATCATCATCATCATCATCATCATCACCAACACCACCATCATCATCATCACCACCACCACCACCCCACCACCACCACCATCATCATCATCATCATCATCATCATCATCATCATCATCATCATCATCATCACGATCATCATCATCATCATCATCATCATCATCATCATCATCATCATCATCATCATCATCATCATCATCATCATCATCATCATCATCATCATCACCATCATCATCATCACCATCATCACCATCACCCTCACCATCACCATCACCATCACCATCATCACCATCACCATCACCTCATGTAGGGGAGAGTGGGCATCTGACCTCGCATTGGCGTCCTGCCCCACTCTCCCTTTCATCCAAGCAATGCATAGACATTTACACATAATGAAACTCATTTGCGACATCTTACAACTTGTTTCGCATATTATGATGCGACTGGAAGATTGGATTCCCGCCAACAAAATTGGTCATATTTGTAGTCAGGAAATGCAATAGCCACACACATATAAATCTTCCAACGGATTCGCTGTTGACCAAACACGCGCCGGTTATTGTTCACTTAGGGCAGAGCAGTACTCTGTACTCTAGACTCTATAGAGTCTAGACTATTCGCAAGTATTAGACCTAGGCCTAGAGCGTACACTAACCTCCGGGGGAAAATGGCACCATAATGCTCACCTCCGATAACGAGAGTAGGCCTATGCGCGGGTGTCTAGCGTATGCTTGACTCACAAAGACCCAAAAAATAATTAAAAAGTTCGTAGAGAAGCATCAGGGCCTACGAGCAGAAAATAGCAATTTTCAAAGAAAAATTCGTGAAATTTGATCTTTTATGGCGTCGTCAAGGAGGGTCTTTGGCCAATTTTTTTCTTTGTGGGACGCGGTGGTGTAGGCCTAGCTAGTGGTGGCGTCGTTGCCTTGAAGCCGGAAGGTTCGAGGTTCGAATCCACTTCAAGTCGCCGCGTAGGGACCTTGGGCAAGTTCTTCACTCGCAATTGCTCAGCGCTTCGGTGTGAAACTCCGATGCAGTGTCCGCTCTGCAGTCGGGAGCGCCTCTGAGTAGAGCGCTTGAAGGGGCGCTATAACAAGTGCACATACAAAGAATTAAACAAACAAACAAAAAAGTCGGTGTAAAAAGGTTGTCAGAAAATTTTGCTCGAAAAACTCGATTTTTTCATACAGTTTTAATTTTTTTAATCGCAATTAAGTGCAAATTAATTGCAACGCATTTTTCTGCAAATAGGCCTGGCCTGTAATTATTGGGTAGGCTTTTAGTTCCATTACCGAAACCCTAAGAAGTCTGAGACAGTGTTTAATCTAGACGTCTCTGGGGGGGGAAAGTTCCCCCCCCCAGGATTGACATTTCCCCCCCCAGAAAAATTTGACGAAATGATATTGGTTTTTAGTTACTGTTTTCATCATTGCTTTACATGAAGTGTTGTAATATACCATGATATTATTTATTATTACATGATTATAATGACATTATTTACTACTATAATAATTATATGATACTATCATGTTAAGATGACACCTTAAAATGCAGCCATTGCAATGTGAAAATTCAAAAAGTTTCTAATGGGTCACTGAAGAAGTACAGGTATTTTGTTAAGACGACACCACCTTAAAATGCTGCAATTGCAATGTGAAAATTCAAAAAGTTTCTAATGTGTCACTGAAAAAGTACAGCTATTTTGTTAAGACGACCCCTTAAAATGCTGCCATTGAAATGTGGAAATTCAAAAATTTTCTAATGGGTCACTGAAGAAGTACAGCTATTTTGTTAAGATGACACCTAAAAATGCTGCCATTGCAATGTGGAAATTCAAAAAGTTTCTAATGTGTCACTGAAAAAGTACAGCTATTTTGTTAAGACGACACCTTAAAATGCTGCCATTGCAATGTGAAAATTCAAAAAGTTTCTAATGTGTCACTGAAAAAGTACAGCTATTTTGTTAAGACGACACCTTAAAATGCAGCAATTGCAATGTGAAAATTCAAAAAGTTTCTAATGGGTCACTGAAGAAGTACAGGTATTTTGTTAAGACGACACCACCTTAAAATGCTGCAATTGCAATGTGAAAATTCAAAAAGTTTCTAATGTGTCACTGAAAAAGTACAGCTATTTTGTTAAGACGACCCCTTAAAATGCTGCCATTGCAATGTGGAAATTCAAAAATTTTCTAATGGGTCACTGAAGAAGTACAGCTATTTTGTTAAGATGACACCTAAAAATGCTGCCATTGCAATGTGGAAATTCAAAAATTTTCTAATGGGTCACTGAAAAAGTACAGCTATTTTGTTAAGACGACCCCTTAAAATACTGCCGTTGCAATGTGGAAATTCAAAAAGTTTCTGATGGGGAGGAGGCACATCCCCCTCCCCATACCTCTCCCCCTCCCGGTCTCGGCGCTACGCGCCTCACGAGCGTCCTTCGGACGCTCAATTGTCTCCCCCCCCAGAAACCTGAATTCCCCCCCCCCAGAGGAGGGGGACTAGATTAAACACTGGTCTGAGATAGTCTCGTCTCTCAGTGAAGAGAAAAACAATCATCATGCCTGCAACTTCAGCTCATGTCAAGAGACTTTTCAGTCATAATCGACAGTATGGGAAGTGTTGGCTTAGAAAGTAACTGATGGCCAGACGATGAATTGTGTTTAGCTGAGAAGTGTAATGTAGACTTTGGGTTTGAGGTCTAAGTAAGACTAGAGAATTGAACCCTTTCAGCCGTCTGGCAATTCTCACTTTGACAGCCGACATTTCTAGCCGCATTATGTCTATGAACTGCGTACGTCTAAGTCACAGCATAATAAATACTGTGTCTGTGTATAAAAGACGCTTGAGATTGAGAATCCCTATCAAGAAAATGTAATGAAAACCGGTTTAAGATTTTTCAGCCTCGCTCTCGTATGGAAAGCTGAGAACCAGTCGCTGACGCGTAGACTGTCATGGCTTCCGTCGTGGTTGTTGACAGTTGAGGTTTATTTCTTTCTATACTTTCGTGCGGAAAAAACAATTAAAATGTTTAAAAGCTTGAAGGATAAATTGGGAGAGAGTCTGGCTGGGACGCCGGTTAGAAATCTTCTTCCTGTTGGTCAGCATAAACAGGTTTGTCAAACTTCAGTAAATTGTTTTTGTAGCGCAATGATAAGACAGATTAGTCATGAGGTATCTGTTAGTACTATTGTAAACTCTGATCACATGTCTAATCTATTGTTACTCTGGTATATTGGTAGTTTAATGTCCTATACACCCACGCACCTCTAGCCGGTGGCGCATTGGATGACACACTTTGGTCACACTTTTGACACACTTTTACCACTTTGGTCCATGCTTTCATTTGCTCCAGAATTGACTACTGTAATTCTCTTCTAATTGGTCTTCCCAAGGTTAGACTCTCACCTTTGCAGTCGGTCCTTAATGCGGCCGCCAGATTAATTGCACGCCTTCCACGCTACTCTCATATCTCTACTTTTATGTTTGAGCAGCTCCATTGGCTTCCTCTAACTGCGCGCATTCAGTTCAAAATTCTCATTTTGGTCTCTAAAGCACAACGAGGTCTTGCTCCAAAATATCTAACCAATGGAATTCGCAGGCCAGTTTCAGCCTCCTCGCATCGCCCACTCCGCTCTTTAAACAGATTTGAACTTCTAGTACCTCCTACTAGAACGGCTATGGCTCAGTCTCGTTCCTTTACATCAATTGGCCCCTCTCTTTGGAATACGCTCTCTCCTTCTACTCGATCTCAACTTCTGACAGGTAATCCCTCCTCCTCATTTTCTTTTCTTAAAACCTATTTTTTCTCTCGTGGCCTTGCACACTGGGAGCGCCTCTGAACGGTTCACCCTAGTAGAGGCGCTTTATAAATGTTTTTATACAATACAATACAATACACTGACATGGAGATAAGCGGACTGAGTTCGATTCCCGAAGCCTCGGTAGGATAGACGTGCTTTGTAGGCTGCTAGAAATTTCAGACCGTCTGCACTGTTATTAGTTAAGATTTGCGATTTGTGTTCTTGCTTATTGTTTCAATCTCACAACTGTACACTGTAACCGTAACCGGTTCCGGGTAGAGTTCTATAATGACTCGGTAGACGTTCTATAATGACTCGGTAGACACCAAGAACTAACGTTGCAGCGTTGTTATCTTTAATAAATCCAACTTCTAGTTTGCCGAGAATCCTTTTAATCGATCCAGCTTCTCTTTAGGCAAGAATTTGTTCGATAAATCCCGCTTCTATTTCGTCAGCAAATATTTTTCATCCATTTTTCATTGAAAACTATTGTTCATCAATCCAGCTTCAGAATGACTGCACTAACCCTAAAACTAACCCTAACTGACCCACACGACGCCTAACCTGAGCCCTAACCGACCTCACACGATAAATCCCGCTTCAATTTCGTCAGGAAATATTTTTCATCAAATTTATTAAAAAAAGTTACTTGCTACCGAGTCATTATAGAATTTAACCCCGATTCCGCTCTCTTAACCGGATTGTTAAAAAAAGAAAATTATTATTAAATTATTGTAAAAGAGAAAATTATTTATAATTTGGTATGGAAGATTAAAATATAAACATTTATACACACCCGATTAATATGGAATAAAACAATGGCAGGCCTCACTTAGGAACAAAGAATTGCTAGAGTTTCGGGTAATTCTCGAAAAATGTTCCCCAGCGTATAAACAGTATGATTACCAGAGTTATCATTACCTTTTGACCGCCTGCATCAAGTGACCATGTCAAACCGCCCTAGACTCAAATAACAACAGCAAAAATGAGAACCTGTAAGCGGTCAAGGAAAACTCACAACGCTTATGATTCAACAAGAAGAACCGTTGTTTAAATAAAGTAGACTTTTATATATATATTTATTTATTTATTATTTATTTATTTATTTATTGCCAAAGAAACAAAAAGAACATGTGTATAAGTAGTAGATACAGAAACGGTCTCTGAGCAACAGGAAGCCCGGAAAAAGCTAAAAGCTTATATCAACCTGGCCCCTAAATTACATTTACATTTCAGTCAACGATACATGTCACACAGTTGTAAACAAAAAAGTTCTGTTCAGACCATGTGAATGTTAGCACTGACCAATATTATACAGCAAAATAGCAACACAATCTTCAGGAGTTGTTGAACAGAAAAGGAGGTGGCTGACTTGCTCAGCTCTAGTTTTATGAGGAAAATTGTTCCACAAGATGACTTAATCAGAGTTTCTGTGGTTTGAGGTAGCGGAACGATCGCCAGAGGGATCTGATGGGTCAAATGAAGGGGCCTACGCTGCATCCAGGATCATACAAAATATGCAGATAACCAAGATGATATGGAGCAACTCCCACCATGCAGTTCTGCTTGAGAAAGTTAAATTGCTTCACTCTTACCCAACTTCCTGCAGCGATAGTGAATGAGCAATTTTATCAATTTCATCGATCCGTCCGAGTAAACATATTAGATCATTTCGATCAATCTGTCTAAGTGAGCGGATTGAATCACTTTTTTCGATCATTGAACAATCTGGTTGACAGTGCACAGTTCTGCAATCGAAACAGTTCACAAGAACTCAAATCACAAATCTTAGCTACTAACAGAACAGACAGCCTGCAATACAATCCTGATCAGTCATCATAAATAATTAATGGAATGGCTCATTTTATTAAGTCCGTCTTAACGAATGCATTTTGTTCGATCCATTGATGTGAATTACTTATCAGAGAACATTCTCGGTGATGGGTCCAGCTATCTGGAATGACCTCCCTGTGACTCTCCACTTCCCCGTTGTTCTGCTGGCTCTTTCTATCGTCTTCTTAAGGTCTTTCATTTTTGACTACGCCTGGGTTGGGAGCACCTCTGAGTAGTCATATTGAAGGGTGCTATATAAATTTATGTGATTTATTGATCGTTTTGGTCTTTCCTTTTCTATTCTATCAGAGCATTCCATCAGAGTGAGTGGATTGGATAATTTGGATGAGTGTGCAGCAAGTGCACAGACGCCCGGCCTAGGATTAAGTTTCCCAGCAACAATTTGTAAACATCTATTAGATCCATCAAATGTGATGATCCACAAGACCTTGATGACTAAGACTTGATGCCAATGCGTGCAACTGTGGGTTGCAGGTCACACAGCTGCTGTCTGGCTTGTGATGATGTCAAAAGCCTTATGCAGTATGAGCTGGCCCCAGAAGGCCCATTTCTCTAATCTGTAGGGACCCCAAAGTTGTCCAAGCTGCTCACATGGGACTTTAAATAGGATAATTGTTGTATGCTCTAGTGCATTGGTTACCAACCTTTTTTTACTTCAGGGTCACTTTTTCTAAGTTGGAGGACACGAGGGCCACTTTTTCATAGTTGAAGGACATTAGGGGACCACAAGGCGAAAATTGTATTAACTAAAAGCCTATAAAATTGTTATAATTGATTCGAAATATAATGTTTGATGTTATTTATCGACGTTAAAATAAAATAATTTGTAATAGAAAATAATGTGTTCTGTCCTGTCCAAATTGTTAATTTTTTCATATATTCTTGATAATTCTTTGAGAGATGAGGACCATTTTCTGAAGCCTGGCGGGCCATTTTCTGAGGCCTGGCAGGCCACTTTTGGCCCGCGGGCCACGGGCTGGGAATCACTGCTCTAGTGACTAGGTGAGAGGTAGTCAAGTGTCCACTCCGAATGAACTTTGAGTACAGGTCTGGTCATGTAGGCAGCTGAAGCATTTATGTAGTATGCTTTTATGACCTTATCAGTGGCGGCTATACCAAACCAGAAAGGTAGTTGCAGCCATATTATTTGTACCTGGAATGTATGTATATGCACTTGTTATGGCGCCCCTTCAAGATTACTACTCAGAAGTGCTCCCGACTGCAGCGTGGACACTTGGAGTTTCGTGCATTGAGCAATTGCGAGTGAAGGACATGCCTACGGTCCCTACGCAGCAGCTTGAGGTGGATTCAAACCTGCAACCTCCAGCTGTGAGGCAACAAACATGCCCACTACACCACCAAGCCCCCACATATGGTCAAGTCCCTATCCATTGACTTCAAATGGGGTTAAATATTTTCATATCCCAGCTAGCCAGATTTTATTGCTTTTAAAAGACCTCTATTTTCAATTGACTCAAAACTGGGGCATAATACACGTCTGTATTACATTTTGATCACTAAGAAAAAAATGCAGCGGTAAACGATGCATTTAAAATAAATTGTTGCGCTATTTTTAGGGCGGTCGAGGTGGACCCTCGGATAGTTCAACGCCGTCAGGGTCAGATCGGGGTCACGCCCTGTCGCTCGACGACCCCACGTCTCCAATGTCCGTTTCGCGTTCTCGGACATCTTCCGTGAGCTCGCAGGCCAGTGACGTCTCTTTCGCGTCTCCCATTTCTGCACTCTCTCCTCCTGGAGCCGTGGACCTCGACGGGTCGGTTAGCGAGGTCGAGACCGACTCTGCGTCTGTGACCACGATGAACAAAGATGAGTTGTATCAAATGTTTTGCAAGGTTCAACGACATAGTCGACAGTACAAGAGCGCCTACCTCCAGGTGGGTGACTCTCCCCACTCCCCGCCGGTGTTCTGTTATTTTTCCGGTTGTGATTATTTGTTCGTTTAGTTTTTTTAAGGAATACGAGTCAAATCCCTAAATTCCTTCATATTCCATTTTGTTTTTGTTTCTTATATATTTTGTGTTTTTTTCAATGCTTTTTATTTTCTTAATTGACAGTAAGTTAAGTTTGCAATTCCGGTATGTTGTATTGTATTGTGTATGACCATTTATAAATCACTTCTCGCAGCAAGAGCCTTTCAGTAGCGCTCCAAGCGTAACTTAAGCAACCTCGAGAGAAATGGCAGGATTTGAGGCAAGAGAAAGATGAGGAAAGATTACCAAAGAGAAAGGTGGAGCAAACTGATGAAAATTCGTCTTTTATTTGTAAGCTTGCATAGTTAAGCAACTTTTTGTAGCCTAGTTCTATGTGTGGCAAGCGTATGGCTTGCATTGTAAGTGGTGCAAACTTGAGAGGTACAATACTAATGTTTTTATTGCATTTTTTACAGCATTAAATTGTGCTGACAAGAGTACTTTGCTAAACTTTGCTGTTGGTCTGCTTCAGCATGTTTATTGAAGCAAGGTAAACTAAGGTGGGTCAGATGATTACTAATGTGTGTGTATGTGTGTGTGTGTGTGTGTCTGTGTGCCTCTTTGAACAACAATAATGTCCGATACTGTTTGGGTTGCTTCCATGCATGAAGGATTGAAGTTGCTATTGCTGTGATTTGGGAGAAGTCCTACTTTGGTTCGTTCCTGTTGGGCAGATATTCCAGTGTTGTGCATTTTAATGTTTTCCAGGTCGTGACGGCTTACAAGGAGGTGGAAAAAGATCGAGACAAGCTTAAGGTCAGCTGCTGACTTAGAAGATTTACTTTAATCAGATCTGATTTGTTTTGATCAATTGTACTTTGATCTCATACAACGATCTCATTTACTTTGTTCTAACTGATCTTACTTCTTTTATGGCATGTCTTGAAATGCTCTTGTTTGACTCGGTCGGTCAGCCATGCGTGCAGTAGCTTTACAAGTGCGGCTACTTGGAATGCACTATCAAGTGTTTTATACACTGTTAGAGCCTGCTGGTTCTTCTGTGCATTTATCAATTGATTGAGCTGATTTAAAAGAACTAGATCCCTAATAAGACATGTGTACAAATTCTTGAGAAAGTCTGTTGGTCAGACTCTTTTGTTTCATTTTGATTCGTTTTATTTTTTTTGAAGTTCCAAGTTTTTTTGCACCAATGGTTGATTGGTTATAAATGGTGAATATCGAAATTCAGTTGACTGAAGATTATTGCAGGTCTTCCACAATGCATGGCATCACTGTAATGTATGTATGTGCACTTGTTATAGCACCCCTTCAAGCATAGTTGCAATCACGTCCTAAAAGTTGGGGGGACCAAATGAATCACGTCCTAAAAGTTGGGGGACCATATTATAAAGTTAGGGGACCACTCAAAAGTTGGGGGATGCGTCCCGTGGGTCCCATAGGGTGGTTGCGCCTATGCCTACAAGCTCTCTACTCAGAGGCGCTCTCAACTACAGCGCAGTGAAGGAATAGCTTTTCTAACATATGGTAGATTAGTCTTAAAATGTCCATGGCTTCCGCTGTTTTGTGTCAGAACCTTTCACAGAAGCTGCTGATTGGCAATTATTAAATATTATGAGTTTTCAAATGCGCACCTTCAAGGTGATCTACTCAGAAGTGGTCCATGTCCAACCACGGCTACATAAGACAGTTTTAAGTTTGAAGCATATTGCTGTGACCTCTAGGCACCAGGCACTCATACATACATACATAATTACATTGATATATACTAATTTTGTAAAAAAATTAAATTGTTAATTTGATTGACCATTGAGTTATAAGAATATTTTTTTTTATTGTACATGATGTTTACATGTGTATGAACTTGAGTCAGGAAAAAAATATGATTATCTCGACTTATTATCTTGGGCTATTATTAAATTTTTCAGAATACCCTTGCTCAGACGCAGGACAAGGCGCTGAAGAAAATATCTGCTTTGAAGGAGCAGTTGGAGTCGAAGAAATACGCAGAATCCAATTTCACAACAATGCTCAATGAAAAGGAAGAGTTGCTGAAGATGCTGCAACTTCAGGTACCTGTTGTCATGGTGATGGTCTGGTATTAACTTGCAGTTTGTATTTGTATCGCAAAAGCTGTTGAATCTTATGTGAGCATGGCGGTTTGGCAGATTTTAGCTGGATTGTATGTTTTAAATATATAAAAAAAGTTTTCTTGGCTTTTGTGATAGTCTCAGCATTCAATTCCATTCGTTTGTTCATTCATTCATTCATTCATTCAAGTATTTTTATATAGCACCTCTTCAAGGAGACAACTCAGAGATGTCCCCAACTCCAGCATGGCCCAAAAGAACAAATTTCAAAGTTCTGACAAAATATGTCTAGGAATCTAGGAATGTGTTTATTGAACCCAGTGAAAAACAATCGCAATAACAAAAGCAGTATTTGAATAAAGATAATAAAAAAATCATTACCTACAAGTATATTATTTTATTAGACCGTTTATTTCGGAACAGGGAACATACCTGAAGAGCCCATTGTACTAGTAATTGACTGAGCGCTGGTAGACATTGGTTAGATATTGGGATTGAAGAGCTAGACTGGTTCAGTATATGTTAAATGCTCAGTGTCCCAAGAATTTGCTACATAGGAAGATTTATTCATCCAGTAAAATTATAGCATGTGTAGGTCATATGTTATCTATTTACAATTGATCCCAACACAGTCTTGGTGCTGGATAACATTGCTTAAAGATTGGTTAGGCATTCAAGTCATGCTAACCAGAAAGAACGGCGTCTTGCGATGTAAGGTCAGAGAAAGCTGAAGAAATTCCTTTTGCCGGTAATATTAATATTGTTTTCAACCCATTATATAAAAATTTTCTTGTGTGATTTTAAA
The DNA here is from genome assembly GCA_949752735.1 of Lumbricus terrestris. NCBI lineage: Eukaryota > Metazoa > Annelida > Clitellata > Crassiclitellata > Lumbricidae > Lumbricus > Lumbricus terrestris. The sequence continues at coordinate 32,156,979 of OX457048.1, read as the reverse complement.
AAGGTTTTAGCACTGTGGCTCAAAATTTTGTGCGGTCTTTATTTCTTTATTCTTCTTTGTTCTAGTTTCCAGTCCTTATTGTTGTGGTGTTCTATTGTTCCAGGTAAATCTGCTCAAGGATGGTAAACCGATCCCAGAGGAGCTGCGTTCAAAGTCTGAGCAGCTGTCTGCTGCACCATCCTCCGTACCAAACCCTCCATCCGAACCGCTGCCGCTGCAGGTGGATGCAAACAGCAACATCAGCGCCGATGCAAATGTCCTGCGAGAGAAGGTTACAAGAAAAACTTTTTATTTATTCAATTTGAAATATATATATATATATATATTCGTTTAATGACAAAAACCAAGTGACACACCGCACATGGGTACATAAGGACACATAGAAAACAATATAAAAAAGTATTGAAAATGCATTTTTAAATACATCACTTAATTACATATCAAAGGTGTGGTGCTTGGGTAATTTATTCACCCCTTATCAATAAGACAAGATAAGCTCAGTCCCTTTAAAAGCAAAGCCTGAGGGACACATCCACACGTTTAAATGTTGTCAGCTACTTTCTGTGCCTTAATAATTATTATAATAATAGTAATAATAATAATAGTAATAGTAATAATAGTAATAATAATAATAATAATGACGACAATTTCTACGGCGTCGTAACACAGCACATGCCGTTACAAAGGCGCCTTTACAAACACAAATGCCTTGGCATATGAATATTGGGCGACTTTGGCCAGATGTTGATAGAAGCATGCATATTTAGCTGCCTCAGAACCTGCCTCTATTCTCAGGGACTTTGCACTTTGAATGGTATGGCATTGTGAGAGGCACTGTACAACTCGTTCAGTATGTTTTAACACATTGACCGCCACGACTATTATTACCGCTACGCCAAGCGAAAGACGCCAAATTATCAGCATATGAGATTCATGAAAAAATTAATTTTTCACTTTATTTTCACCCGGTTCCACCTCACCACCACCCTAGATGCATCCCACCAAACCTCCCCATCCCCCACCTAACCCCCATTTCTCGCCACACCGCACCACCTCCCCACCCCACCTCGCCCCATACAACCACACCCGTTGGGGTAATTTAGTTGTTCGTCCAGGTTACCTCCTCACTTTGCCCCACCCAGCCCACTCCAACCCCATACCACAACCGTCCAACCCTACCCAACCTCTACCCCAACTCTGCTCCACCCCACCCGTTCCCCACCCCTCCACCCCGTCCACCGTGTAAAATGGCGTACATATGAAAATCATAAAATATAATATTTTTCACACCGATCCCACCGCACCACCACTCTGGCCGAATCCTACTAAACCCCACCCCATTCCTGCTCCACCCGCCTCCACCCCACCCCACTCCAACCCTGCCCCACCCAACCCAACCCCTCCTCGCCAGCATACATCCACACCGGACTGGAGCAAATTTTGACATTTTTCCAACCCTTCGTCTCACTTTGCCCCAACCGGCCCACTCGATTCCCATACCACAACCGTCCAATCAAACCCCACCTCCACCCAAAATCCGGCCCACCCCATTCCCCACACTTCCACATCCCGCAAGACGCTCAACATGGAAAATTCATGAAGAAATATATCTATGCCACCATAGTTTTACACCGGTCTCAATATGCCACGACCATGGACGCATTACACCAAACCCCACCCCTTCCCCCGCCTCGTTCCACTTTGCCCCACCCCGCCCAATCCCGCATTACCCCACCCCACCCCGTCCCCAAACATCTCCGGCCTGGAGTAAATTTGGTTTTTCGCCCAACCCTCCTCCCCACTTTGCCCCCACCCGACCCACTCCGACCCCAAACCCAACCGTTCAACCCACCCCACCCCTACCCCAAATCCGTTCAACCCCACCCCACCATTTCTCCACCCCAATCCGCCTCAACCCCGCAAAATGATCAACTTATGCAAATCATGGAAATGTAGGCCTATGTTTCACTGTTTTCACCCTGGCCCTACCGTCCCACCCCCGGCCCAACCCTGGTTCCACCCATCCAATCCCCACCCCATCCACGCCCCACTGTACCTCACTCGACCCCACTCCTCTGGAAAAAAGGCTAGACACCAAGTATATCTGGTTCAAACAGGACGTCATCATAATTATCGGGCGTGCGTCATCGTTCGCGTATTTCACCAAAAATTCCCTATGGATCGTACTACGAGTTAACTCGTAGTAGGCGTGTGCGGGAGACTTTTCTACTACGAGTTAACTCGTAGTAGGCGGCCAATGTGTTAAAGGCTGAAATATTTCTGCTTACTCCGCATTGCATTATCAATCAACAATTAAATCAATCAGTCAATCAAATATTTTATTTTGCAACCAAAGTATACATGACAGGTTTACACATCTTGCTCATTGGTCACAAAAAGGGGAGGCCCTAAAGAGATAAAATAATAATTCAACATAGCCTTGTCTTGCCATACCTTAAATTGCCTTGTCTTGCCGTGTAAACCTTACCTTGCCTTACCTTAACTTGTCTTATCTTATATTGTCTTGCCTTACCTTGTCTTTCCTTACCTTAACGTGCATTACCTTGCCTTACCATGCCTTGACTTGTCTTATCTTGCATTGTCTTGCCTCAACTTGCCTAAGTACGTTGCCTCCACTTGCCATGACTTGCCTTACCCTACGTTGTCGTGACTTACTTTGTCTTGCTGTGATTTGCTTCTTTTTCCCGATTTAGCTTACCTTACCGTGATCGGTGCATGTTGATCGTTGTTGCAGGTGAAACGGTTGGAGTCGCTGCTAGCGAAGTGCCAGGAGACAATGAAGAGCAACAAAGAGAAGATCCAACTGCTGACCACTGACCGGGAGGACATGAGCCAACAGCTCGAGATGAAGTCAGATGAACTCGACAAACTCAAGGTCAATGACCGGAGAAGTTCATTAGCACAGTGTTACTATTTTACTACTTACAATTGGTTGAAGCTGGTGTACACCTGTACATGCAGGGTACACATGCAAATTGTAAATGTCTGCATGCCTACATACACACATACTTAACCATAACCATAACCATAAATTTTATTGAAACCTGAGACATCGATAAAAAACACAAGTACAGTAGAACACAAACTATCATCAAGGGATCAAAAGGGACATGACCCTAAGGAACCTAGGCTCCGCTAGTGGGGCACCTGTAACACGAAGTAAATAATGGCAGACATAACAATGAAACATTAGTGTATATTAACTCTTAACTAGTTAACTAAATGTAGGTATCCATGCATGCATACATATATGCATTACCAGGGGCCGATCCAAGGGGGGGCAATCATGGCCAGATTGCCCCCCCCCCATTTCAAAAGCGCATAGGACGTAGCCCTCGCCCATTTGGTTTCAACAAGCATTAAAAATCAATGCAGTGCGAGAGAAAAAGTAGGATACGACGACTACTAGAGAAGATATTACGTCGACCAGATGACTGAAAAAAGTCATCAGTTATTTTGGCAGGGAAAATTGGTAAATTGGTATATTTTCCAGACATTTCAACGAAACGACTAAAAAAAGGTCATCAGATTTTTTCTGGCCAAGATCGCCGAAAATTTTGCCCTTCCCCTTCGAAAATTTCTGTATCCGCCCCTGTGCATTGCGTACAAGTGTACAACTGTGCATGCTTGCATTCATGGATAAGTTGTAACATTTCACGTATTGCACTTCTGTGAGACCCTTAGCAGCTGCCGCCGAGCCATATATTGTATTTACTTACATTCTGTCGGCTGTGTGGCACGATGGCCGAGTGGTTAGGATGCTCTGGCTATACCACGATCTCGGGCTGCCACAGCCCAACATTGCGCCTTTGCCTCTGTCTGCCCTTTACTGTGGAATGGCGTTCCTACTATTATTTGTGCTCAGATTTTATCTGGAGGTTTTACTTTTTCTGCCCGTTGTCTTAAGACTTGTCTTTTTCCAGGAGTTCTTTGCACTGGGAGCGCCTCTGATTAGGTTGTACTGTAAGAGGCGTTTTATAAATCCCAAAATAGGATAGAAGAGATTAGAATAACTGGAAATGTACTTACTTACTGTACCATAAAATTTTATAATTTTTGCAGGATGAGCAGAGGGAGGCAGTGTTGAGGTTTCAGACGCAGCTGAAGGACGCTCGGAAGCTCATCGAGGATCTGGAATCGGACAAGGCAATGACCTTGGCCACAATGAAGCAGGAATTCCATGAAACACTCGAGTCCAAAGACTCGGAGCTAATGGATTTGAAGCGTAAGGTGCATGGATTCGACAAGGAAAACGCGGAATTGAAGGACGAAGTTCAGAAGCTCACAAGAACAGGTTAGATTTGGTTTGATAAATTTTTTTGATTTTTAATTGTTTCTTTGATTGTTTTGATTATATTTGAATGTACTTCAATCAATCAATCAATCAATCATTTATTTTGAAACCAATAATTTCTTTTGCAGTTATACAATTGCAATCACAATCATTGGTGTGTGTACGTGTAGCAGGTTTGCTCTCATTTAGACTTAAACTCATGGACTGAAATCATTTCTCGATTCTCGTTTCTGCTAGAAATGGAGACAAAATGTTTGACTGTCATAGGAGACAATAGAAACAAAACTATTTATAAAATTGACAGAAATAAAACTATTTGTAAAACTGACCTTTGAACAAGGTTTAAATTAAAAACTTGTTCTGTAACATTTAAATTTTTTCAATAATTTCTTTTCTGCATATATAGTTAACTTGAGATGTTATTATATTATATCTGACCATTTATAAAGCGCTTCACGCAAAAAGAAACGTACTGAAGCACTCCCAGGTGTGTGCAACCCCGAGAGAGAAAATGCAGATTTTGATATGAGAGAAAGTTGAGGAAAAACTACCGGAGAGTTTGACCAAGCGAACTGATGGGGAGTCCATTCTACAGAGAGGAATTTACGCAGGCAAAATCCGAAGAAAACAGGGAAACTAGACGGAGCCGATGCACTTGTGTTTGCAGATGATAAACGCAGCACAAAAAAGGAAGAGGTTAGATTGAGTAATTGAAAGTATTATCTAGTTTGACTTTTCCAGAGTTCCAGTCCGCATTACGTGATAGACTTTATCAGAGGCCCTGGAGAAGAGGTTAATGATTTTTTCACTAACCAGCCTCACTTTGATCAGAAACAGTCATGTTCTGAGGGATTGGTTTCGAACTTGAGCAGAGCGTGTGACCGATTTGCTTGATAGGTGGAGAGCAGCTGGAAAAATCTCGTGATATCGTTCGGAAGTTGAACGAGGAGAAGAGCCGCCTGGAGGAGGAAATGCGACGGAAGATCGAGCATTCGGAAAACACTCTGGAGCGCGAGAAGGACTCGGAGTTGCAGGAGCTTCGGAGGGGCAAGGTGGAGGCACTGCGTGTCTTACAGGTGAGTCGCCATGGTGAAATTGCTGCAGGTACTGATGTTGGTGCAGATGAGCTTTGATAATATATATATTTACACACACACATATATATATATATGGTGTATGTGTAATATTTTGTGTGTATATATATATATGTATAATTGTATATGGTTATTTATGTGGCTCCTTTTCGAACTTTTTATTGGCATTGCAACCTTACAAAGGTAGTATAAGCTAGAAGCAAACATTTGAGATAAAGGTAAAAACAGGGAACAAATGCCATCAGTGGGAGAAATTGATGGTGCACACTAAGATAACTTAGAGAATATGGAGAAAGCTGCGCAAGAACTTTTTAGTTAGAGCATGTCTGATGCTAACTGTGGGTACAACTTCAGAGGAGAAGTGACTGGTACAAGGACCTGGTACAGCGGTACTACAGGACGGATCAGCTGTGCATACATTGCAGGTGTTTAAAAACGATGCGCGGTGTAAAGCAATTAGAGGTACAGTAGGTAAGACGAGAGGCAACAGGAACTTACCTGGAATACTTGTGGATGAAGGAAGAGAGGAAGACCACAGAGGAACTGGTAGACCACTCTCAGAGACGACTTGGGGTGTTTGGAGATATCTTGGGACGAGATAATGGAGCTAAAGATGGACAGGGACGAGTGGAGGAAATGCGTTGCCCGATGTGCAGACTTGCACGGGAAGGACTAAGTACTAAGTACCTGGAAAGGACTAAGTACTATGTAGCTGGGAAGAACTAAGTACCTGTTTTACTTTACGCTACATTGCAGGTCCTATTGCAATGCTTACTGCATCCTGGGTTGTGTTTGTGGAATTTAGAAACAGATGCAGGACAAAATCCAAGAACTTGAGAAGGCAAAGGAGTTGGCTCTTGTGGAACGCGACAAGGAATGGGAAAAGAAATTGTCCCAGAAGGTATCTTCAGACCGTCCTTTTTACCCGGGGGTTGGGTCGGGCCTGGAGCACAGCTTCGTATGCATGTAATTTGTACTAAACAGTGCAGGCGTTCCACAGTAAATAATATACCCATGTAAGCGTAGTAACTTTTCTGCAGTTTAAAATCAATTAGAATAAAAATGAAGTTATTTAACAGAACTAAAAATAGCACAAATAGTGTAGAAATATTATAACTAATTATGCGGTTTTGTTCTTGTTTTTCGCTCAGTAAATTTAGTCACATGCTTCTTTGCCCAGTTCACATGTTCGGTGTTCACTGATCCTCAATTAGTTTGCAGCAAAGCACATCAGGAGCTGATAATGTTCTTTGAATCATGACGCCATTTTCGTAGCGAATAAAATACTACCATCTGACACGTATTCAAAGAAAACATTGAAACCTTGCGGATGGCCACATTGAGGCTAGTGCGAACCTGGGTGCTGCGGTTACCCTGTACGGTAATACCCTCTTCTCTGACCACCCCCTAGTCCACCATGTGCATAATTATGAATGCGGGCCCCTCAAAACTGACCCTCAGAGCTGCAGCATCCTTAGCACCAACCTTATGCAGGAATTTTGTTATATAAAGCCAATTATTGTCGTTTGCTGTTGGTCATTCCACTGTTTTTGTTCTTCTCTTCGTTTTTTTTAATGTTACATTGTGCATCAAATTTACTCCCTTCATGCACCTTTATTAACATCCACCTGTACTTAATTCTCCCACTTTTGTCACTAAACCTGACAAAGGTCACTTACACATCATCTTTGCTATGAATATTCACTTACTTGGGGCTTCTACCTAGCTAGCAGGATCTTCCCTTCTGGGGTTCCTATTGTTTCCCTTTACTTTTAGCTCTCTACACATCTTACTCTTACTTACTCTTACTATCATTCATTATGTACAGTTGTGCACTGCATATTGCATAACGTGTAATTGATGTTGTTTTTTGTTTGGGGAGCAATAAAAACTTGAAACTTGAAACCTTGATTTGAACCTGAGAGGTGTCACATGGTCAAAGGGAGCCCATTCCAGGTTGTTGGACCAACCACTTACGTGTATCCGTTCTTTTACTTCTCAGGAGCAGACGAAGAGGAAAGAGTTTGAGGAGATTCTGACGGAGGAGCAAGAGGAGATGGCACTTGCCATTGAGGAGCAGTATCTGCAGCGGATAGCAATCGCCAAGCAGTTTGAGGCAACCGAAAACAACCTACGTGAGGAGCACTCGCAACTGGCACAGGTCCTACTTGACTTCCTTCAATGTCTTGTTGGTTGATTCAGATTTCGAATGGATCTGTCCCATCTGTACTACTCGCACTTGAATATATTTGTTATTGTAAAAACACGTTTAATTAATTAATTCGTGCGTTCATTTGTTCAGAGATTTGTATGGCACCTCGTCGAGATTATCTGCCAGTGCGCAGGAGCACTACCGACTCAACCCTGGCTATAGAGAACACTCCTACGGTGGGTTAGGTGGGCACATAATACGGTGGCAAGGGCTTTGGGCATCTACAACGCACCACAGGAGCTCAATTTAAAGTTTCATTTCTGCAGTACTGATACTTTGTTTAATTAGTTTAGTGTTTGAATTCAGTTGTAAAAATTCTGACTTGGTTTCCGATATTTCCGTTGTGCTTCTGTGATCAGGAGAAGAAAGAGCTGGAGGTCAAACTGGACAACCTTCGTCTCGAGATTTCATCTCGAACTAAATCTCACGAGGATGAATTGCAGGAACTCAAACGCACCAACGACGAAAAACTTCAGGAAATCCAAACAGCGCACGACCTCGAACTCGAATCAGTGAGAAAGGAGAGTGAATCGACATTGACCAAGAAACTCGAAGAACTACAAGTGGAGTACACGCTCAAAATCAGCGAGCTGAGCGCAAGCTACGAGAACCGATTGGCCGCAAGCCAGGCGGAGGAAGACGCAAGCTACGAGACGATAATCTCCGACATTAAGACCCGAACGGAGTCCGCGATCCGAGACTCCCAGGCGACTATCGCTCAGCTCCAGAACGAGGCGAAGGAGTCGAATGAGCGACGAACCGAGCTGGAACAGCGGGTCGCTGAGCTGGGGGACGCATTGGCCGTCGAGAAGTCTGTTAGCGGACGTCTTACGAAGGAGATCGGGGAGAGCGACGGTAGGGCGAAGATTGATCGTGCCGCCTTCGGGGAGCGGTTGAAGGGTTTGATCCAGCGGATCGACTACCAGTCGAACGCGATGGACGAGCTGAGCGAGGAGAACAAACGACTTTACACTGAGCTCGGGTCGCTCCGAACGAAGTCGGAGGAGACGATCGAATCGATGCGAGAGGAGACGAAACGCTTCTGCCAGGCGACCGCCGCGCAGAACTCGTTCGCTCTTTCCGTGGGGGCCGGTGGTTCGGAAAAGAGTTCCGAACATTCGGAAGGAGCGGGAAGTTCGGAGAACGGGAAAGTGGACGGGGAAACGGGAGTGAACCAGTCTTCAGAGATCATCCAGGGTCCGAATCTGGAGGATCTCGGAGCGGATCAGTTGAAGGCGGAGGTGCAGAAGCTGGCGGCGGAGTCAATCCTTCGACGCCAGCACTACTCGCATCAGCTTGCGTCGTCCGCCGACACGATCCGATCGCTCGAGCAACGGGTCAACGACTCGATCGAAAGAGAGAACCACCTGAACGTCGAACTGGAACGGACGAAGAAGGAGAACGAGCGGAACCTTGCCGCGCACAACAACGAAATGCTGTCGCTTCGTACGAAGATCGACCAGCTCACGCGTTCCGAGCGCGCGCTCATGGAGCAGCTGCGGGCGACGGATGAGCGCTGCGAAGCCCAGCTGTCGCAGGCGAGCACGGAGAACATCCTGGCGATGAGCGGGTTTTCGCAGCTGCTCACCGATAGCCAGTCGGAGATGGCTACGATCCTCGGCGAGTTGATGGAGACGAAGGATCGGTCGAACCGGATCGTTGACAGCCTGGAGCAGGAGCTCGACCAGCGGTGTCACGAGCTGGAAAACGCCTGCCGCCGGATCGAGGAGCTGGGCGGAAGCTACGCGGATATCATCAACCCGCCCCAACCTCTTGGCGATGTCGTTGATACGAGTGACGCTCCCCAAGAGGGTGAGGTATCCGAGGTCTTGTCGCACTCCGCCGACCGGAACTTGCCTTGCCCTGCGGAGAGGACTCCGACTGATGGTGAAGTCCGCCATTTGGATGATCCGGATGTTCCCGACGTGGCTCCAAACGTGGAATCGAATCCGGATGTGGATCGACTGGCGGTCGTCCACACGCTTCCGGTCGTCGGAGACTCCGAGAACTCGGAGGAGCTGCTCCGGATAATATCGGAGCTGGAGAGCCATCTGGCGGAGAAGGATCGCCGGATCTCGTGGTTCGAGTCGAAGGTGACGGACTTCGGAAGGCAGATCCAGGTGGAGACGGACGAGATGAGAACACGCTCGCGCCAGGTCGAGCTGCTCATGGCGGACAAGGACGCACTGCTCAAGGACAATGGCGAGCTGGTGAAGAGCCAGGGTCTCCTGATCCTGGATCTCGAGAAGAAGGTTCGCGGTCTGGAGTCGACCCTTAAGAGTCGTCACGTGGAGAGGGATGCGGGTTCGGAGGCGTCCGACGTTCCGGAGCGTGTGACGCAGCTCCAGGAGGAGTTTGCCGTTGAGTTGGCGGAAGCGCGGCGGAAGCACGAGTCGGAGGTGAAAGAGCTGAAGGAGCATCTGGAGAAGGAGCGTCAGGGCATGACGATGTTCCAGGAGAACGTGAAGAAGCAGTTCGAGGATAGGCAGGAAAAGGTCGGTGAGAACTTGCCGTCTGTTTGGTTTTAGTTTCTAAATAGCATGGTGGTACTGTTCAACGCATGGGTGGTTCTGATAAATGTATTTCTGGTACTGATCAGTGCAATTACTGGTACTGATAAGTGCATGTCTGGTACTGATAAGACATAGCTGGTACTGATCAGAGCAATAACTGGTACTGGTCAAAGCATTTTTAATCTATTGATCTCCTAAATTTTACTTCGGTCAATCAATCATATTCGGTTTTTGTATCCGTTTACGAAGCACGAAAACTGTCAAACATAAAGTCTTCTGGTCACCAAGTGCATCACTCTAATCGTAATCATTAATTTGTATTACACCACTTCCCGAAGAGGCTCCTCAGAGGAGCTTCCAACCTGACAGCACCAAACCACGATAAAAGAAAATGGCTTTCAAACGCTTGCGCAAAAGGGGCAAAGAAAGACCGAGAAGTTCGCTACGGTGACTGCCAGGTAATTTATTCGAGAAAGATGGACCGACCATAGCGAAACTTTTATGCAGCATTGTGGAATTTCAATCCAGAGGGACAGTTCTGCGTGGCAGAGCGAAGGAATCTACCACCACACCATCGATCGGTTACTGTTTAATAATATTATTATTCCTTTTTAACGATTCAATCTGACACACTGCGGAATGATTACAAGTATATGTTATATGAAATACGGCCCACTATAGCACGACACGCAGGTCGGCTTTACAGTAGTGGGTTCGGTAACTTAACTAATGGCCTAAGTACTGGATCACTTCTGGTAAGCCAAGCCAGAAGTGGGAGGGGCTATCTTTATTTTTAACAGAACCCGAGTCAAGCAACACAACAGCAAAGCGCCAATGGCAGCTAACAGAAATTTTAATAAATTAATGCCCTGAGCGAGGCTTGAACCCGGGTCGCGATAATGACTCTCAGTTTATCGGCCAACGCTCTCTCCACTGAGCTACGGACCCCCCCGTAGTGTTTGGTAGCAATTTTGTGGATTCGTATTTTGATTTGTTTACTTGTGTATTCAGATGTATTTATTTGTTTGTTGGTTTATTTTGTGAATTCAATGACTCTGTTTATTATTCTGAAGGTGAAGTTCGTGATCGAGAAGCTGAGAGACAACTGTCAACAAAGTCTTGTCGATCGTGACAATCTCTACGAGATTAAACTCATGAACCTGGAAAGAGATAAGAATAAAGGTATGCATACACACACACACACATTAGGCAAATGTATGCATACACAAACAATAGGCAAAAAATGACGTTGTGTTTCTGGTAACCCGACCGACTCACTTTTATTGACTACCAACCCAGTTTTTTAGAGCTCTGTTACCGGAAACACACCATTATTTCTTTGGCCTTATGATGGTTCAGTTTGCCAGCTAGCCAGCGTTTAAACCTGTTTTGGATTACTACTTGAAACATTCTCGTTTGAACTTATATATTCTGAGTTTCAATTTGAATTGCACAGGTTTAGGTTATCGACTATTTAAAAGGAATATTAATCATTATTGTTTATTAATTCATATTGCAAGCATGCAGTAAGAGTACATCTATAGTAGTAGCAAATGATATGATGAAGGCTTAACGGGAGTCGTATTTCTCTGTGTGTCAACAGGTTAACAATTTGTCCCACTGCTCATTTGATAGCTAGTTGCCCCGATGGTTGGGGGGGTCTTGAATGCATTGAACATGAGTCTTTTCGATCTTCGCGCCAGCGTGTTACCATCCAACCATTTCAACAGAGGAGGGGGTGGGGGGGGGCAGTGACCATTCCGGTGTTAACTACAAGAGATGATGGGTGACAGGGCACCATTGTCACGATATTTACGAAGTTGCCGCTACGTTTAAGCGTTGCATATTCTGTTAACATGATTTCTCTTCCTGATTTAGAACGAAACGAGGCCATTAAAGAGCTGACGGCCACAATCGCGAAGCTCCAGGCGGAGAAGGATCCGACGGACGACGACGGAGAGACGCCGGAAAAGCAGGCGGAAGAGATCAACTTCCTCAAGGCCGAGCTGGAATCGTTCAAGGAGCGCCACCGTCAGGCGCTGTCCCATTTCCAGTCGGAGCGCGAGGCGCTGCTTAAGCACGCCGGCGGGGAGGGCGGCGACCAACTGCGGGAGCTGGTGCGGGAGATGGAGAAGAAGTCGCGGGAGGATGAGGTGGATGTTGGCGCGGATCACGCGAAGCGGTTGCTGGAGGAGCAGCTGGAGAAGCTGTCGACGGAGAACCGCGCCCTCCGACTGCGTGTCATCGACCTTGAGAAGCAGCGGACCGCCGTCTTTGAGCTGGCGAAGGAGGCGAGGTACGACTCGGAGGACGTGACCTCGGCGGAGGCGTCCGCGGAAAGAAGAGCGGCGGAGGAGGAGCTAAAAAAGCTTCGGAGTGAGATCGTGTCGTTGCGGGAAAGGGTTCGGACGCAGGAAGTCGAGGGGAAGGAACCGGGTGGGAAGCGGGAAGGGATGGACGTCGGAGTGGAGAGGTCCGGAGAAGCGGAAGAGGTGAAGGAGGTAAATAAAGCGGGAGAGAGCTTATCCGATGAGCCTAAAGAGGTGAGCGTTACGTTTGAACAAATGCAGAAGGAAGAAAGTTTCGATCACGCGCAAGAGATGAACGAATTAAAGGAGCTAAATAAAGCGAAGGAAGATTTGATCTGCGAGCTGAACGGCAAGATATCGGCGCTGGAAGAGATGCGGAGAGAAAACCTTGGGCGAGCAGAGGAGGTCGGAGAACTAAATGAGCTGCAGAAATCGAAGCAGAGCACCATCGACGGGCTGAACGTGAAAGTCTCCGCCCTGGAAGAAACGGAGAAAGATAATCGGAAAGCGTGGTCGGAAAAGGAGGCTGGGCTTCTGGAACGTATCCGAGCGCTTGATGTGCTCTCAACGGAACGAGCGGAAGAGGTCTCGAGACTGCTGACCGCTTTCCAGGCCGACTCGGAGACGGCGGAATTGGCCGCCACCTCCGCCCGGGAGCTGCTCGAGAGCAGGGTTTCCGAGCTGGAAAATCAGCTGGAGACGAAGGAGAGACAGTTCGAGGATGAGAAACGGAGGTTGGTGGAGGAGAACGAAGCGCGGTGCATGGAGCGGCTGTCGGAGGTGGAAAAGACCGACCTCGACCTTCACGCGCAGCTCCGGGAACTCTCGGACAAGCTCAACAGCGTCTCCGAGAACGCCTTACACCTGGAAAAGGTCGTCGACGAGCACCGTGGAATGGAGGCAGACTCTCAGGCGGCCATCGAATCGTTCAAGGCTCAGCTGGAAAACGAGCGACGGAGCTCGGAAGCGGCTGCACGGGAACTGGATGAAATTAAACGGACGATGGAAGAGAAGGACAGGAGTTTATCGGAACGCGACGACAGGCTACTCCAGGTGGAAGCCGAACTGCGGAAAACCGACGAGGCCATTCAGCGTGTTAAGGACGAACATCGTGCAGCGCTGGAAAGCTTGAATGCTGAATGGCAGTCGAAGGTTGACGCGGTTAAACGGGACGAGTCAACGGCGACTTCCAAGGTTGACGAAACGACGAGTAAAGTCGAAACCTTCTCTTCGCTGTCTGAGCTCGACAGCAGTCACGGATGGGGCGACAGCGTGCCAGTGGTGCAGTCGAATCATGCGGAACTGGTCGCGGTTGGTGGAGATGGTGACATATTTGTCAACGGTTCGGGGCCAAAGGTCGAACGCGTGGAAAGGAAGATTCACAAGGTCGTTCTTCCGGTGGTTGAGTTCCTTCCGGATGCGACTTTGAACGAGCACCGTGGTGGTCAGGAGTGGCACGAGCGCGACGTTGAGCAGGCGCGCGTTGAGCAGAAGGCGGCGCTTCAGTTGCTTGAGGATGAGCACAACTCGAAGGTCATCCAGCTGATCAAGGACTTCAATGTGCAGATGGTGGAGCGGGAGAGGCAGATTACGGAAACGTTTCAGGAGGAGATTGGTGAGTAGTTCATGAAGTACCAGGACTGTTTTCAAGGGAATTTTAGAACTGCACAACTTCTTCTTTCCCTTTCCATCCTCCATGGTAAATTACTTCCAATCGGGGGCAATGACCTTTTTTGCTAGTTTTCACTGTACATAAGTGCTTCTACAACTGCACAAATACATTTTAGAACTGTGCATTTTGTGTACAACTGCACTTTAAAAAAAACCTGTCATGAACCAAGAAATATGTTGCTTCTATGGTATAGAGATGGAATCAAAATTCTTGTCAGGAATGAACTTGTTAGCATTTTGGATGAGCAGACATGGCAATGGAATTTTTGCTAACATTTCCAATGAACTTATATGGCAATGTAATTTTGGTATCTTTTCCAATGAACTTGCATGGCAATGGAATTTTGCTAAAATTTTCGATGAACTTATATGGCATCGGAATTTTTGCTAACATTTCCAATGAACTTATATGGCAATGGAATTTTGCTAGCATTTCTGATGAACTTATAATTATGGCAATGGAATTTTGCTAGCATTTCCGATAAACTTATACCTTTTAGAAATTAAGCTGATATTTGAGAATAGTTGGCCCCAGAATTTATGCTCTTTTAATGAAAATATAGGATATAATTCGGTGGAAAATTACGTATAAATATTCAGCCTGCCTCTACCTGATGCATAAATCCCTGAGTTGCTGCTGAAAAAGGTCTTTGCAAATTTCAGTACTCTTCCATTTATTTAATTTGCAGAAGCATACTACCGGCACTTGGACCCTGAAACAGGATTATTAAGCCACCAGTGAATTGCAGTGCATTCACCGTATTGAATGAACTGTCCCATTACTCAATCATTTGCTAATCCTGAGTAGGTACGGTTACAATGAGAGCATATACAGGATTTGTAGAGCACTCCTGTTAAAAAAAGTTATTTTCTACTTCGCTTGGGGGGGGGCGGCCCGTAGCGCAATGGATAACATGCTTTTCAACCTTACCTGCATCTGTGCGAGAGGTAGCGAGTTCGAGCCCCGTTGGGCGGATTTGCTTTGCAGGCTGCTATTAGCGCCATGCATTGCAGGCTGTCTGCTCAGTTAGTATAGTTAAGATTTATGTATTCTGTGATCTCCGTTCTTGTGAATTGTTTCAACTACATAATTGTACACTGTCACCGGTTGTGGTCTGTCAACCGGATTGTTGAATAAAGATATTATTATTACGATTATAAGTATAGTTCCCAGAATTATAATTTATCAAAATGATGATAAATAAACTTTCCCGTCCTGTTTAGAAACACTTCAAAAGACGGAAGCTCGACTCTTGTCCGATCACCGCGAACAAACTCACGAGTTGAATCAACAACTCAACGACCGCAACTCGCGCATCGAAGAAATCGTCCAGAACTGCGAAGCACAGATCCAGGTTAGGTGGAAAAGCTGGATTTCGTTTTATGGAGAGCCAGAACCAACCAAACTAAGGGTTTGGCACTTTTGTGGTGTTGCCACTGTCAATCTCTGGAGGTTTTGCCCTCCATGCAGGATATCCTGGCCTGCTGTTCACTTCACTGCTCTGAACAGGGCAAACTTCTTGTCGTCCCATAGGAGTGTACGGGTACTTCTATCAGGCAGCAACACGCTTTCTCTGTTGCTGGCCCTGTGATGTGGAATGGGTTTACATCAGGGTGAGAATTGCCGGGGGTTTGGGGGTTTCAGCCCCCAGTCTTTCTTGGAGCCCCATAGTAAAGTCTGTTTTTCACACTCCAATTCCAAATGGATTATGGTCCAACCCCCCAGTTATTTTTCCACAATTATCACTGGGTTACGTCTATACCTGCGTAATGCGCATGCTGCCAAGGATTCCCTATGGCAAGTTCTATCACAATCTTAAAACTGCCCTCCTTTGCCAAGGTTGTATCGTGAGCATTCTTGACTAGTAACCTTGAAGGAGCACTGTATAGATCATCGTAATGAATGAATGAATAAACGAATGAATGAATGAGTGAAGCCAAAGTTGTCACTGCATTTACAGGAAGTTGTGTGGGTGAAACTCATTTGAATTGTTCTTACCTACATTCTATGCATATTTGTATGTGTGAGCACTTGCTACGGTGCCCATTCATGGTTTTTACTACTCAGAAGTGCTCCCGACTACAGCGCGGATGCCGAATAGAAGTTTCACGCCGAACCTCATGTGCAGTTGCGAGTAAAGAACTTGCTCAAGGTCCCTACACGGCGGCTTGAGGTTGATTCGAACCCGCAACATTTTGCGGGTCCAAGGCACCGAACATACCCTACACCACCGTGCCACATGTGTGGAAAATGTTCTAGACTTTGCCATAGCGCAGTGGCGCAGTGGTTCCCAACTTTTTTTGACTTGAGGGTCACTTTTTCTAAGTTGGAGGACACGAGGGCCACTTTTTCTTAGTAGAAGGACATTAGGGGGCCACAAGGCTAAAATTGTATTAACTAAAAGCATATAAAATAGTTATAATTGATTCGAGAGATAATGTTTTATGTTATTTATCGACGTAAAAATGAAATAATTTGTAATAGAAAATAATAATGTTTTCTATCGTGTCCAAATTGTAAATTTTTCATATATTTTTGATTATTCTTCAATGAGAGATGAGGGCCATTTTCTTAGACCTGGCGGGCCATTTTCTGAGGCCTGGCGTGCCACTTTTGGCCCGCGGGCCACGGGTTGGGAACCGCTGCCATAGCGTGACTCAAACTTCTTCGATCTGTTTTTTAGGCTGCTGACGAGAGGCACAGAGAGCACGTGAACAAGCTGAACGAGATCATCGAAGAACTCCAACAGACACTGCTCGACAAGGAGCACGAATGGGTGACGAACAGGGAGCCAGCGCAGCCGAAGGAAGAGGAAGCCACGCGCTCTAGGTCGTTTATGATTCTGGGGAGCGAACCGACGTTAGGTTTCGCGGCGGAGGAAAAGCAAATGCAGGTTGTTAACGACAACTAACTTAAAACTCGGATGTTGCTGTCGATTTTGATTATTGGTTTTACATGGCAGTGGTGTAGTCAGAAATTTATGATGGGGGTGGGTTTGGGGGTTTATGACCTGGCCGGATGCCCTTTCTGACACCAACCCAACAGTATTACGGTAAATAAAAAGGGAATAAAGTAAGAAATACAATTGTTACTACAAGCAACTGTTTTCTTTGTTCTTATTTGAGTGGATAAATAACCTTTAAAGAAACTTCTTTTCTAGGCCAGTGGGGGGTTTAACCACCGAAACCTCCCTTTTCTACGCCACTGTTACATTGTATTGTATTTTTAAGCATTTATAAGTGCATCTATTAGGTTGAACCATTCAGAAGCATTCCCAGTGGCAATGCCACACGAGAAGAAGCAGGTTTTGAGAAGAGAGAGGAAGAAGAGAGACTTGTCAACTCAGAGAATTACAAGGGTGAACCATGATAGTAAAAAAATGCTGAATATGAATGAGCACAAATATTAGATCTGTTATGTTTTCAGTTTATTTGATGATTTCTTTATGTTCTGACTGACTGATTTTTTTTGGTTTTTATATGCAATGAACAGTTTTCTTCCGATCATGTGCCTTCTTCGATCGATCGTGATCTGTTTAAGGATCGAGTCGTTCAACTGGAAGGTGAATTGGAAGAACTCAAGCAGAAACACAGGTTCACATTTTTTTTCATCAGAATTATGATTTATCCATTGTTATTATTATTCATTCGCCAGTAGTTATGGGACGCCGCGGTGTAGGGGTATGATCCGTGCCTTGAGGGTCGCAGGTTCGAATATTTATGCTTCAGGCCATTGCGTAGCGACCTTGGACAAGTTGCTCACCCACAATTGTCGGTGATGTATGTATGTGCACTTGTTATGGCGCCCCTTCAAGATTCCTACTCAGAAGCGCTCCCGACTACATCGCGGACACTGTATCGGAGTTTCACGCCGAAGCGCTGAGCAATTATGAATGAAGGACTTGCCCAAGGTCCCTATGCGGCGATTTGAGGTGAATTCGAGCCTGTGACCCTCGGGCTGCAAGGCAACACCACTGAGCCCCCCTTGGGGGAAGGCAATGGGAGACTACGTCACTCGTCTCATCCCAAGGCAGCCCAACCATGGCTAAATAAGGCAGTTTTGAATTTCGAAAGGAGCATAATGGTAGACTCATAGGCGGAGACCTGGGCCGAGAATTGGGGGGACGGAAAGACGCGAGATTTTCCGAAAAATTTCTGACGACCGGCGAAATCTGGGAAAAAAAATTGTATTTTCTCCGCCGAAAAAGTTGACGACCTTTTTTTTTTTTTTTTAGTCATCCGGCCAAAATCTCGACCAAATTTTCTATTTTCGCCGCCAAAAAAGTTGTTTTTTAGTCATCCGGCCAAAATCTCGACCAAATTTTCTATTTATTTTCGCCGCCAAAAAAGTTAACGACTTTTTTTTTTTTTTAGTCATCCGGCCAAAATCTCAACCAAATTTTCTATTTTCGCCGCCAAAAAAGTCTTGACACTCAAACATTGGGGGGGGGGGACAAATGCATGGGCCGTCCCCCTCAACACTTTTATTGAGGGGGACCGTCCCTCGCTGTCCCCCCTAGGTCTCCGCCCATGGGTAGACTCTAGGGAGTCTAGGTGCCAGACGGAGTGCAACAGGGAGCCTATTCCAGGTTCTAGGGTCAGCCATTGAGAAAGAGTGCCGCTGCTTTGTAGTCATCCAATTGTAGTGCAGATCACGACAATTTGTTTTCACTCTGTATATAGGTTTATTATCTATTATGACCTGTCATACTTGTAATAACAGGACAAACAACAGTATGCGGTACTATTAGACGGAGATGTCTGGGGCTGCTTGGTCACGTTGCTCGAATGCCAGCTGACTCAGACTCTAGACAGGCACTGCTGGCGCAGGCTCCGCCTTCCTGGAAGCGCCATAGAGGAAGACCCAGAACAACGTGGCTTGGGATGATAAATGAAGACTTAACAGGGCTGGGTATAGATTTGAACATGGCCATTACTGTGGCTGAGGATCGGACACGCTGGAGAAATTTGGTAAACTCATTGTGCAACGCTCCCATTGGTGGAGTAGGCGACGAATGATGATGATACTTGTAATGTAGTAAGTTACTATCAACATGTCAGATTGTATATCTGCAGTTTGACACGATTGCGTGATTTTAACTTCGAAGGCAAATTATTTTGTTCATCAGCGTTGAGGTGGGTGAGCTGACCCGGCGTCTGGAGCGGTACGAGTCATCTCCACTGTCTCCACTGCTTCCAGGATTGGACCACAAGGCTTCCCTCATCGCACTCGGAGGAGATGACGTCTGCAGGCTTCTCGAACTGCAGAATTCAAACTTACAGGTTAGCCACACGAATGTATGGCATGTTCTAGAAGAACTAAATTATTTTCAGTTGCATCAAGTCATCTTATATTGGTGTGATTTTTTGTTGAAATTTTTTTATCAAAATAATATACTCTTGTTGATTGGATGCGTTGCCCGATGTGCAGATGATCTGCACGGGATGGACTAAGTACTAAGTAAGTAAATTGTTGATTTTGGAAGCGAACACTTTTAGCGTGGAATGATCTCTCCTAATTCTGAAAGTTTAAGTGTTGTTAAACGGTGTAAAACTGTAAATTGTTTTTAATGTGTATCTAGGCTGAAGTTGGTCGCCAGTTGACAGAAAATGCAAGGCTTAAGGAACGAGAAAAAGAACTTTTGTGCCAGGTGAGTTTTTTCTCAGTTTGCTTTTATTTATTTAGCATTTTATTTACTTTGTGAGTGTCTTGTATGATCATCTATGTTTGCAATTGGCTCTATTCTCCATTGACATGTTCTTCGTTATTAACTGGTTTCCCAACCACATCTTTTCGCTGTCTTAAAGACTACTTTCTTTTCTCTGGGTCTTTCATGCTGGGAGCACCTCTGATTGGTGTGCACAGTGAGAGGCACTTTATAAATTTATAGATGCGATACGATCTGCATTTTCTCCACAAGAAGTTAAGTGTAGAAGTGATTTGGATCACTTTAAAGTTTTCCTAGCAATTGTTCCATCATGCAGAGGCGATGGTATGGAATACCCTCCCACTTGAGCTGTGCCTATTCCCTAGATCACTTCCTGACACATTCTATAAGCACTTAGAAACTGTTCTGTTTGGCCGTGCTGGAGTCGGGAGCGCCTCTAAGTAGTTTCCTTGAAGAGGCGCTATATAAATACTTGAATGAATGAATGAATGAATGAATGTGTATAGGTTGACATGTTTACTGTAGTTTCTTCTAAAAATACCTCACAGAAGCCATTGTTTCATTGTGTGCAGGTTTTCACTTATTATATAGCACCTTTTAATTTCTCACAAAAGGCACTGTGTATGGCAGCCTAGGAGAAGTAGAGCTGTCCCATAAGCTAGCCCTGAGACAAGCATCTATGCATGAAGTGTTGGCCTCAGCATGCGAGGGCGGGTATAAAGTCCTCTCCATCTCGTCTTCTCACTGACAGCACTAGTATATTTGATGATAAAGTCACTAAGAACAAAACGTTAATTGATTAGCCAGACCGTGGTCCTTGTTATCTGGTGCTTACGAACAGTGTGCATCAGAGTTAGTTAGAAGTAAATTTTGACCTAAAGCTGAAGTGTTAAAAACATTTACAGTGTTTATTCACCTATACGGGAAGGGACATTAAGAGAACAACATGGGTTTAATCAGGGTGGTGGAATCAGGAAAGGAGGTCTATTTATTTCTTTTCTAGTTTTTATCAGTCGTGTCAACAAATTATTATTTACATCTCTGCTATTATGCAGTTTTTCTTGCTAACATTGTTATTGTTATTGTAACGCCCGCCCCTATCGGCCTCCCCGGAGTCGCCACTTCCGGATCCTCGCTCGATGGGACCGCGTGCTGCTGTGGACGAGCTCTAGAGATAGAGGGAGGACAGGAGGAGGTGACTTCCGGGTTCGAATCCCAACGATGGAAAGGCGGCCAGTTATTTCGACTGCCGAAATTCCTATATGAAATTGGCGGCCTACTAGCCAATCTATCACTTCTTCGCAATATACCAGGGGTTGCGAAATCTTTAGGCCTAGCACCCAAAGTTTCTTCCAGGCCGATGGTCGAGTGGTATGGCGCGTCCGCAGTGGTAATAGCGGTGAGGTAACCAGGGTTCAAATCCACAGCAGGCTTGGGTACCGGCGATGCCTCTAGCCTTTCCAATCGTGATACAACTTCCGTCAGCGCTTCCCTGACATTTAATTGCTCTGAGGTGATTGCATCCTGCGTATCTCTGACATAAGATTTTACAGAAGAGATTTCCTCTCTTACATTTGATTGCACCGCCAAGACATTGAATTCTACCGTGGAAATCGCCTCTTGCGTGTCTCTGGCATTAGTCTGAATGGCTTCATGAGTAGACCTAGCATTAGTCTGAATGGCTTCATGAGTAGCCCTAGCATTAGTTTGTATTGCCTCGAGCAATATCTCCATAGAAGAAGGGGGCCTAGAAGGCTGAGCAGGAGTGACTGGCCTAGACTCCTCCATAGCGCTATAGAAATGACTCCTATCGTTATAGCTCACAATCAATATCGCTAGCAATGAACGAAGTAGTTATTCTTATTAACAAATCAAGCATTCAATCCACATCCGTCACATTCAAAGCCATCAATGATCAAAGTCAGTTGTCCAATTAATATTTCTTATTATTCACAATCAATTGAATCTTCAATTGACATCAATTATGTTCAAAGCGATCAAACATAAAAGTCAGTAAGTTTAATTATCAGTTCCTATCCTTTGTAAAGACATTCAATGAAAATCAAATGCAACAATTCAATGCAAACACCTATCAACCGGAGTATGCCTAAATTAAATCCCGATTGACTCTCAAGTCCCACAGCCAATTTCAGTTCAGCCCAAAATATCTAAATAACCGATCGTATTAATTCCCCAATAAAGCGTACCTTATGTCCGAAGACAAGGGACAAAGCCGATCGTGTGCGAAGAACATCGACGAAGTCGAATTCCAAGAGAGGCGACGAAGGCACAAGCAAGGCGTCGAGTTTGAAACGCCCGAAAAGATCAGCTAAATCCGTCGCTGATTTCACGCAATGAACAACAATTTCGGCTATGTATCCAAGCCGTTTGAGAAAGACGCCCTTAGGCAAACATACGAACAACCGCTTCGCAACACAATTTCAGAACGCTGACGATTCGAAGCCCACGATAAATCACTCCGTGTGACAGGGCGAAGAGAGGCCTTGAATTAGTAATCCAGGAATATATCCGAAGCGAGAGCGAAGACAAAACTTGCAGCGACGCTGATGTATTTCTCGCAATGAACAATTTCCCTTATTTAATCGACTCCATGTCGAGAGAGAATGAATCGCCGACAGAATCCGTGTATGCGCAACTAGTGCAAGCAGGCGCTTATCCTGGCCATGCTTCACCAACTTGATCGAGCCTAAAACTACCAACCGCCGCAATACATCCGACCGCCCTGAGATCCTGTGCGCAACTGAGCCTCTCAGCGTTGCGCTGCTCTTTTATTACTGCCTGACAAGGAGAGCGTCCCCCTTTCTGCGCATGACCAGCAAGCGAGCCGCGCGCGCAAACCCAGCAGCAACGCAGCTGTTTCAAGGCGGCAAGAATCAGCTGCCACGTGCGTCCTCTCCTGTGTATCTCTGCGTCTGTCTGTAGCTCACTATCTTTCTCCTTCTATCTCTCCTTCTGAAAGGCGCCATCTGCCGCTGATCACGTAGGCATCAAATGCACCAGTTCAACCTTGAGAAAACACACGTACACAGACCCACACGCCAACGGTGTTTCCTTCTCAATCCGTGTCCCTGCCTGTGCTTGTCTGGCTGGCTGTATTCCTCGCTCACTCTGATCATCAGACCACCTCAGAGAGCGTGCGAAAGTTTAATTACCCTCATCGACTGCAAGCGGCACGGCCTTTGAAGACAGCGACCGACGATCGCCAATAGCGTGCGAAAATACACTAGTATGAAACGGCAGCGACTGCTGCCTACGTCAGCGGTCGCTGTGACCTGTGTCAAGCGCAAATCAACATTAAAATCTAGGTCACGAAAGGCAACTCAAAAATACAGAAATAAAACAAATATATCAGATCCCTGAAACCCCATCAGAAATTAAATAAAATAATAATATAATAATATTATCGACCAGAAACCTGTAGCGTAGTTATACAATCGCTACACTATTCTCGGCCCTCCCTGATTTCAGGATCCCTTTAATTGGAAAAATGGATCCTGAAATGTTAGTAAGGCCATACTCCAATTTTTACATCAAGGATCAAATGCAAGAATTAAAAAATATATGCAATGAACAGTCATCAACGTAAGCATCAGAAAGTTCACATTTTAGCGTTAAATGTCAGTTCAAGCGAAAGAAACATTTATTATTATTATAATTATATAGCTCCATCGCTAATAGTTCAGTGAAGCTCAAAAGCAATTCTATATATAGGTCTCCTAGAGTTTAGTTAAACACAAAGTCCTCCACGGCAAGCATTGACTTAAGAACCCACGGGACAGCCACAAAAACCACTAGACCTTCGTTACCTTTACAACAGGTCATCTGATTAATAGGCCACCCACGGCCTTTACCATCGAGACTTCTTTAGGCATTTCACTGTAGGCAAACGTCTACATTTAAAGACTCATCTAAGCAGTTAAACCTAAGTCTCTAATCCCATTAACAACGGTGCTATCATAGCAAATTACCTGAGACTACACACACAGCTAAAGTCTCTGCATAGCTAATAATTATTATAACTATCCGTAGGCTCCCATCAAAGTTTACCGTAAAAGACTAAGCCTAACTTCAACCTAATAAGCCGCTCTCCTCATAGCATTTTTCAGTAGGCCTACTTATTTATTAAAAATGCAACCGATTATGCACAGAATTAAAATAGGCCGTTTAAACATAGGCTAACGTAACATATTACTGCAATTAACGTTATAGAACAGTCACACTGTGTAATCGTCTTTCACGATACAGCGTAACCGCAAAACTCATAGGCCTAAAAAGATTATCATGATTTTAATATGAGATCTTAGTCTAAAGCACAAATCAACAGTTAGGCCACTTTAGTCTATCTTATGCATTTGCATCATCCTTCAGGCAGTCTATCATTAGCACATGCATCAGGCCACACACGCGTCAGCGCCTGGGAAAATCATCGGTCGATAATAATCGCCGCGTTGATGCGTCGACTCAGTACCTATTTCCCCACGCCATGCATCTACAGCGTGCGTCTAACCGTGAGAATTAGGCAACTAAACATCATCTCTATACATGTAGGCCCATGTGCATCGTACGACAGAGGTCGCGTTGTCTCTGCACAAAGTCAAAATAATCCTAATTAAGCGCTCATGAAATTAGGATACAAAGTAGGCCTACAACATATCTGGCGCCTGTATTAACTATCAACGTTACAAATCTAGGCCTACTACAGATCAAATCATGATTATATAGTCCCATAATAATTTTAATGACGTTACATTTCCTTCCGTCGGTCCATCCACGACGAGCAATAATTATCACCGCCTTTGATGTGTCCCACGGACCACGCTGTCGCTATTCCCACTCTCTCTACAACTGAATCTGTAGAAGCCGTGAGATTCTAAGCGGCCAGCAACATCAACTAAATCGCCCTGTTTTCAGGCCTCGGGCAGCGTCGAAGGTCACGTTGTCGTGTACTAGATTAGGCCTAATTTGCAGACTCAAAATTAGGTCATCATTGATCCACTGATCCAAATATAAATCTACACAAGATTAATAATAATATCAAATCCAATGCTACAAAACCATTTAGGCCAACCTCATTTCTCGCACAGACAGAGCTCCTAATTATTTTATGCCTAGTCCTAATTAACATTATTAGGAAACCAGTTTAATCATAGTCAACACTGCAAAATTATAAGACCAGATTATGCACCGCTACTATTAAAATTGTGTCTCAAACTGCAACGCTGATGCAGACAGTACACGGGCTAATCATTATAGTAGGCCTATCAAATCAAACTAAATAATTATATTTATATCCTGCGTCTATCAACTGCAATCTAAATAATTCGTACTGCAACCAAAACATGTAGGCCTATGCAGGACTATTAATCAAAGAGCAGCTATGTATATTAATTTCACCGCTGTTAAACTCAAAACCTCGGTAATGCATTAAGGCGCTGAAGGACAATAAGGGACTATTATAGAACATTTATAGAGCGCCTCACTAAAGTTAATTAATTTGCATTCATACAGTTAATATTATATATATATATATGTATGCGACGACAATAATTACGCATATAAAAACTCTATACACGGAAATTAGGAGCATTAAAATTTAACTGTGCAAATTTCTTAAAATTAGGCCTAATGCAAATTTCGCCTCCGAGCATCATCTCAGAATCACCTTGTAGGCCTAGCCTCAAGAAAGGTTAAGTTCACATAATCAGGATCAACGGTCTTAATTAAAATATGCAACCTTAGTCATTTATCCTATGATCAAATCAATATTTATATAGCGCAATGCAAGAGCAATGACAGTCATATTCTGTCTATAGCAAGGCAATAATAAAATCGTCCATTGCTTCACCATTGCGAACATTATTCTTAATCAGACAGTCGGCAATGCAATATTAATATTATGCAATACACATATGAATGCACAACATACGATGCAAGAATACAGTTATTTACACAGTAACACACACATGTAAAGACTTCCACATGTAAATCAAAAATGTATTCATCAAAATCAAAATAAAACAGTGTTACAGGTGCTTCCTGCATTCAAAATGGCCGCAAATTAAGCGGTCATTTAACAGAGTTACCCAGCCGACGTCAAGTTCTCAGGCGGACGAAGTCCGGTCGGTTCTCCCAGCATCCTCCAGATCCGGTCCTCAGGGGGTCCATTGCGAAGCGGACAGCTCCTCAAAAGGTGCGAACTGTCGTCACAGTAGAAACAGCGTCGCTCCTCTCTTGGTGAGTTCCGACCACTGTCTCGCCTCCTCGACGATGATGGCGACCTCCGCGACCGACGCTCCTGGTTCTGCACGTTCCGCTGGTCCCTGCTCGGCGCTGGAGCGGACCGAACAGCGAACACACGACCAACGCTGGGGTTGTCGTGGTTATCGCCCACAGGTTGTCCAAGGTTGTCGCTAGGTGGAGCCTGCTGCTGTTGTCGAAGAGGACAGAAGCGTGCTATGTGGTCCGTTGCTGAACACTCGAAGCATCTCCGCGCCGATCGTCCAGCTTCCGGTTCCGCCGCCTGTCGGTATCTGCACGTAGAACTCCAATGACCTGTTCTATTACAGATCGAACAGCGTTGATTGTTCCGCCAGTTCCCTCCGTTAACGTTATACCGACCATTTCCGGTTGACCCGTTCTGACCTGTCCACGACCCGCGATTATTGTCTTTGTATTGTGGCGCCGACACGGGTTGCCGCTCCATCTTCTCCAGTCTCTCGATTCGTCGCAGCAGGTCCTTCATTTCCGAATCGTCTTCCTCTTTGACCGCGTTGACACGTCCATATCGTCGTTCGTGCTGCTCATGGCCACCGTCTTCTGCTTTCTGATAGCCGTCCAATCGCATCGCTACCTTGTAGGCTTCGTCGAGGGATTTCGGTTCTCGCTCTCGGATTTTCAGAGCAAGCGTTCTATCTCTCAGGGCATCCAAGAATGCCCGAACAGCAATTGCTTCGCTGTGGACAGTCGAAGAGCCCGGATACGCACGCGAGGTCAGACGGCGCACATCATCGACCAAGGCTCCCATATCTTCATCGGCTTTCTGCTTTCGAGTACTCAGCTGTGTCTGAAATAAAGCTTGCTGTTCAGCGTTACCATATCGTTCTCGAAGTCGCTGTACCAAAGCCGTCCAAGTGTCCAAGCTATCTGCGTTCGACTCGCTCAGCAAATGAGTCGCCGGTTCAACCAATGAGACTACTAATTGGTTCAACCTCTCCTCGTCCGTCCATCTGTTATTCCTGGCGCACACGGAGAATTTTCGTAAGAATGTTTCAACGTCCGTCTTTCCGCTAAAAGACCCAAGTTTCAGGAATTGTGTTGGCTTAGGAGGAGAAGTCGATGACTGTTTAACCTCGCCCTCTTTAGCTGTTGCAGACGCGGTCGGTTCAAGTTCCTTGACTGTTCCCTTTGAACTGATCGACGGTAGCTCCCAGTCGCCGGTCGTTTGCGTTGCGACGGTGGTCGTCGGGACAATTTTGATAGGACCGACCGAAACGTTGGTAGGCGCCAGTGCTTTCGTTTCACCAACCGCAGACGTCGCTTTATTATCGCTAGTAGTTTCAAACTTCTCCAGATTCGTCGGTTTCAGTACCGCTTGACATCGCGGTAGTTCGGCATCACGGCTAAATCCGAAGCTTTGCGCGCCGAGGCACGAACTCGTCCTCGCCGATTCCACGACCGT
The DNA here is from genome assembly GCA_949752735.1 of Lumbricus terrestris. Classification (NCBI taxonomy): domain Eukaryota; kingdom Metazoa; phylum Annelida; class Clitellata; order Crassiclitellata; family Lumbricidae; genus Lumbricus; species Lumbricus terrestris. The sequence continues at coordinate 32,129,497 of OX457048.1, read as the reverse complement.
TGGCCACCGAGGAACGACGGCGTCGCTTGGTCGAAACGAGTCGAGACAGCGAAGCGGGTCAACCCAAACCCGGTTGTCGCTGCTACCGTAGAAAGCGCTCGGAGTGTAAGTCGGAGCATACCTCCACGGCATGTTTGAATGGTCGGGTCGAGCGTATGGTTGCATCCAGTCGGCCGTTGCCATCGCCGCTGGTCCAGGAGGAAGGTCGGGTCGAGCGTAGTCTCGACCAACCATGGTCGAAGTTGCACGACCGTCGAGGACGCAGTCAGGCATTGACTGATAGGTCGGCATTACCGACGCTGGTTGTGTAAAGTCGACCCGACTCGGTGCCATTTCCACTCTTTGTTGATCGACATGTGCGAGCGACGCTTGCATTCTCCATTGTGGATCCGGTCGAGGATACTCGACGAGAGGAAGGGACGAAGAGGCCAAAGGGACTGGGTTGACCCTATCACCCCCCTCCCGTGACAATTTATTAGCGATCGGTTTATTCACTTCAAAATTTCTAAACTCCGGTTGCTGTGCTGCATGCATTCTGTTATCAATTATTTTAACAGTTTTAGGTCTAGATTCCATTATCTTGCTGATCTCAACGTCTACACTACCATCATCAGACATTATTTCCACATTATCAGCAAATTCCCTTTCCTTCCTTCTTTCAAAAGACATTGCCATTTCGCCTGTTCTAGCATAGTCAGTTTCTTCTTCTAACCTATCATCACCAAAATCTCTAGAACTAATTTGACCCCACTGGCTGGGACCAATTGTAACGCCCGCCCCTATCGGCCTCCCCGGAGTCGCCACTTCCGGATCCTCGCTCGATGGGACCGCGTGCTGCTGTGGACGAGCTCTAGAGATAGAGGGAGGACAGGAGGAGGTGACTTCCGGGTTCGAATCCCAACGATGGAAAGGCGGCCAGTTATTTCGACTGCCGAAATTCCTATATGAAATTGGCGGCCTACTAGCCAATCTATCACTTCTTCGCAATATACCAGGGGTTGCGAAATCTTTAGGCCTAGCACCCAAAGTTTCTTCCAGGCCGATGGTCGAGTGGTATGGCGCGTCCGCAGTGGTAATAGCGGTGAGGTAACCAGGGTTCAAATCCACAGCAGGCTTGGGTACCGGCGATGCCTCTAGCCTTTCCAATCGTGATACAACTTCCGTCAGCGCTTCCCTGACATTTAATTGCTCTGAGGTGATTGCATCCTGCGTATCTCTGACATAAGATTTTACAGAAGAGATTTCCTCTCTTACATTTGATTGCACCGCCAAGACATTGAATTCTACCGTGGAAATCGCCTCTTGCGTGTCTCTGGCATTAGTCTGAATGGCTTCATGAGTAGACCTAGCATTAGTCTGAATGGCTTCATGAGTAGCCCTAGCATTAGTTTGTATTGCCTCGAGCAATATCTCCATAGAAGAAGGGGGCCTAGAAGGCTGAGCAGGAGTGACTGGCCTAGACTCCTCCATAGCGCTATAGAAATGACTCCTATCGTTATAGCTCACAATCAATATCGCTAGCAATGAACGAAGTAGTTATTCTTATTAACAAATCAAGCATTCAATCCACATCCGTCACATTCAAAGCCATCAATGATCAAAGTCAGTTGTCCAATTAATATTTCTTATTATTCACAATCAATTGAATCTTCAATTGACATCAATTATGTTCAAAGCGATCAAACATAAAAGTCAGTAAGTTTAATTATCAGTTCCTATCCTTTGTAAAGACATTCAATGAAAATCAAATGCAACAATTCAATGCAAACACCTATCAACCGGAGTATGCCTAAATTAAATCCCGATTGACTCTCAAGTCCCACAGCCAATTTCAGTTCAGCCCAAAATATCTAAATAACCGATCGTATTAATTCCCCAATAAAGCGTACCTTATGTCCGAAGACAAGGGACAAAGCCGATCGTGTGCGAAGAACATCGACGAAGTCGAATTCCAAGAGAGGCGACGAAGGCACAAGCAAGGCGTCGAGTTTGAAACGCCCGAAAAGATCAGCTAAATCCGTCGCTGATTTCACGCAATGAACAACAATTTCGGCTATGTATCCAAGCCGTTTGAGAAAGACGCCCTTAGGCAAACATACGAACAACCGCTTCGCAACACAATTTCAGAACGCTGACGATTCGAAGCCCACGATAAATCACTCCGTGTGACAGGGCGAAGAGAGGCCTTGAATTAGTAATCCAGGAATATATCCGAAGCGAGAGCGAAGACAAAACTTGCAGCGACGCTGATGTATTTCTCGCAATGAACAATTTCCCTTATTTAATCGACTCCATGTCGAGAGAGAATGAATCGCCGACAGAATCCGTGTATGCGCAACTAGTGCAAGCAGGCGCTTATCCTGGCCATGCTTCACCAACTTGATCGAGCCTAAAACTACCAACCGCCGCAATACATCCGACCGCCCTGAGATCCTGTGCGCAACTGAGCCTCTCAGCGTTGCGCTGCTCTTTTATTACTGCCTGACAAGGAGAGCGTCCCCCTTTCTGCGCATGACCAGCAAGCGAGCCGCGCGCGCAAACCCAGCAGCAACGCAGCTGTTTCAAGGCGGCAAGAATCAGCTGCCACGTGCGTCCTCTCCTGTGTATCTCTGCGTCTGTCTGTAGCTCACTATCTTTCTCCTTCTATCTCTCCTTCTGAAAGGCGCCATCTGCCGCTGATCACGTAGGCATCAAATGCACCAGTTCAACCTTGAGAAAACACACGTACACAGACCCACACGCCAACGGTGTTTCCTTCTCAATCCGTGTCCCTGCCTGTGCTTGTCTGGCTGGCTGTATTCCTCGCTCACTCTGATCATCAGACCACCTCAGAGAGCGTGCGAAAGTTTAATTACCCTCATCGACTGCAAGCGGCACGGCCTTTGAAGACAGCGACCGACGATCGCCAATAGCGTGCGAAAATACACTAGTATGAAACGGCAGCGACTGCTGCCTACGTCAGCGGTCGCTGTGACCTGTGTCAAGCGCAAATCAACATTAAAATCTAGGTCACGAAAGGCAACTCAAAAATACAGAAATAAAACAAATATATCAGATCCCTGAAACCCCATCAGAAATTAAATAAAATAATAATATAATAATATTATCGACCAGAAACCTGTAGCGTAGTTATACAATCGCTACATTATGAGAAATTAAATTTGTTGTTGTTGTTGTTGCAGCTCGAATCAAAGTCTGTCTTTTTGTACGGGTCGCACGGCGGTGAGTCCCTGGCCTCGTCTTCCATTCTCGGATCTCTGCTCATGGAGCCAACTGAAATGGAGGTCGGTTGAGTTGGGTCAGGGGCGGATCCAGGGGAGCCAATCAGGCCATGCCCCCATAAAAAATTGCATGGGACGTGGCCCCCATTTGGTTTCAAAAAGCCATGAAATAAATGTAGTGGGAGAGAAAAACAGGACATCAGCCCCCCTATTACAAAATCGTACGGGGTGTGGCCCCCACCCCCGTCGATTTAGCGGCTGTTGAAATGGTATCTTTTTCCGGAAAATTGGTCGATGACTAAAAAAAGTCATCAGTCTTTTTGGTGGATGAAATGGTATCTTTTTCCCGGAAAATTGGTCGATGACTAAAAAAAAAAGGTCATCAGTTTTTTCGGCGGCCCAACGAAATTTTTCCCCTGTCACACCAACAAGACCCAAAATTTTGCCCCCCCCCTTCGAAAATTTCTGTATCTGCCATTGAGTTGGGGCAATCAATGTACTTAGCCAAGTTACGGAACAACAGTAAACGGAAAGGCTTCTGGAAGGCCTGATGAGCCGCATATGCTCGTGTGGAATGGTTGAGCGATTGAATAGGATGTGAAGTGTGTGTTGCTCAGTTTTTCCTGATGTGATCATTGTAGGGACCTTTAGCATGTATCTGGACTTCATTGAGCATATTTTAAGAACCTTACTGTACTGAAGCGAATATGGCATTGGCAGTTGATTGTAATTAAGACATATGCCACTAGGCAGAACAGGGCATTTTCGGTCACTGGACCTTTCGCTTGGAATGACCTTCCCTCTAACCTGCGTTCCCACCCTCGGAACATGTCTGGCTCTTTCTTTAGATTGCTCAAGATTTTTCTTTTTGACCGGGCTTGGGTCGGGAGCGCCTCTGAGTAGATTCCTTGAAGGGGCGCTATATAAATTACATAGATAGATAGATAGATAGATAGATAGATAGATAGATAGATAGATAGATAGATAGATAGATAGATAGATAGATAGATAGATGTTACTATGGTACAGATATACAAGTTTAAATCAATTGTTGCCACAGATTCTGGAGAACCTGTAAATGTATGGAATTCACTTTAGAAAATCTATGGCCTGGTAGAGCAGGTGTTTCCGAAAATGTCCTGGAAAGTCGTGGAATATGAAAATAGCTATGTCATATTTATGCACATCAGTTTTTAGGGACTTTATTTCCTCTGAGGTTTTCATATAAATAACAACAGTGTATACTGTCACTTTTGCAGTACTTGAAAAACATCCTCTACAAATACATGATAGGTCTCGAGACAAAGGTGAGTGTATCTCTGCTGACGTATCTAAACTTTCTAGTTCTAACCTAATAATGTGCTTAATATATAATTTTTGAAAGCTACTGAATGAATAAATGAAAGATATGCAGGCCATCATCTTTTCTGATTAAATGTTTGTTTTTCTTTTGTTTTTATTGTCGGAAATGAATTAAATATACTACCATCCTAACTGGATAGGCTTACTGCTGTGTGCAGTCTTTTTAAATGAAATTGTCTGTCAACTATTGAGGTGTTTATGCTCTGGTTGAAAAATTTGCTGAATTTTAAGTAATTTATGAAGAGCAGAAAATGTTCATCTACCACCTTCCTGTGCACGTATGAACTGTGAATTTCAAGCTTGTGTAGGGAGCAGGTATTGAATCCACGACTCCACGTCATTCTGTTCTTCAAGCCAATTTCTTGCCATTCAGCCATCACCCCACCTGGGAAAGTCCCTTGGAGCATGACATTTTATGCCGAATAGGAATTTTGGATCTAGCAGTTTTATTTGGAAAGTGTTTTAATCAATAAATGCAGTATAAAATCGGGCGTATTTTCCTCCTAAGGGGAGACTTTTATTTTAATCAATTTGGCTTATAACCAGTAGTTGTTCTATTGAAAAGATTATGATAATACACGTTGTACATGGTTATTCTGCTGAATACAAGATTTTATCATTATTATTTTTTTTAACCCGAGGTATCAATGATCCCTCAGGATTTATAACTTATTATTATTATTATTATTATTGTTTAGGATAGTTTATGTAGTTCCTCTTCAACGTATGCTACTCAAAGTGATCAAGGCTATGTATTTAGGACATTTTTGAGATTCTTAAGTACCATAGTGGACTGACCCCAGTGCAGTGTAGCAGGTCAATTATATATATTTAGAAGGTATGGTATATATTTCATTGCTGCCTCAAAACTTGCCTCTACTCTTGGAACCTTCTAACTTTCTGATTGGAGTGCATTATTGGCGGCGCTACTATATAATTTTATAGACACAGTACAATGCAGTTGTGTTTTAACTCAGACGCTGGCCAAAGTGATCTGTAAGGTTGTCAGATTCTCCGAAGATCAAACGCGACTTATCATGGAGAAAGAGGAGACGAAAACTTCGGTAAGAATGAATTGCACTCAGGGACCTAAAATGTATGAATCTAGTGACATCTGTGGTGATGGTGTGTAACTGGTGTATCTGTGGATGCCTAGCAGTGTGTCTGCCTATCTGTTTGTGTCTGTTCCTGAATCAGTTTGAAATATATTTGTATATTGTATTGCATCATATCTAAAAATTTATAGTGTGCCTGTCATAGCACAGATTATTCAGGGTCGCTTTCAGCACAGTAGCCCTGGGAAAAAGAAATGTCTTGAGAAAGTAAGAGGATGCAGGAAGAACCCAGATATGAGTTTAGCGTGTGGAGGAGCGGAAGGCCATTCCATGTAGAGGGGTTATCGTAGTCATTATATGACGAGTCCATATAAATTAAGAAGATGGATTTTAAATGATCGATTCATCGTTTGAGCTTTAAAAAGTTATTCGATTTATTTTGGCTCGTTCGATTAATTATTTACCCATTTCACGATGTCTAGCAACCCCATTTTCGGTATGAACAACATCGCAAATGAAAAGCTTGAGTTCTAAAGGTGATCATTTTGCATTTAATGTGAATGCAGGTAAAAAGTCGAAGTTGGTGACAAAATTAACTGTCTTCATTGCTACAGACAGTATTTACATAGAGGCTCTTAAAAAGTCACTTTGTGTCAGCTGTCTACAATTGCATGGACGTCGTTGGCTGTGTTGCGGCGCCATAGAAATTGTCATTATTATTATTATTATTTTTACCCGAGGTAGATATGGTCCCCCAGGCGATAAAAAAATTGTCCGGAGACAACATTTTGTTGTTGTTATTAAATATTATTATTATTATGACACATATTTATTTTTTCAAAGAAACTGACAGAAGTCATTTACAGTCTAATGGAAATGCTCCTGTTCACAGTAAGAGCAAATCCCCGAGAGAGCCAAAACTAGCGACTGATTTGCTGTGCTACGTCATTATTATTCATCATATTTGTCATTATTATTATTAGGTTTATTATTATTATTATTTTTAAAATTATATTATTATTCATATTCATCATTAAATTATTATTTTTATTATTATTATTTATTATTATTATTACTAGTATTATTATTCTTATTATTATACCTATGTGTGTATTAGTCATATGTGGCTGTTGAATCTCGTCTATGTTGTGCTATCCATGCAGTAGATCCTGGCAGCCATAGATTGTGATACTATTTTGCATGGCTGATTGATACCCTGCATTTCAAATCGTCTGTAGAAGCAGCGTCATTGTTTGCATGCCAACCTTGTAGAATCAGAAAAATCACTAAAGATTCTCTTAATGTCTTTATGCCCACAATGGCACACATTCTTTGTCTTAGGCTCCAATTGTTGCTATTTAAATTCTAGATAATGCCATATGGATGTATCGGGAGATGCTGAAGACTTTTTGATAACCTCTTTCAGTGTTTGGCACTGTACATTTTTCTGCATAAAACAAAGACCAAAAATAGCTTTTGTTATCAAATCTGTTAAACTAGGTGACCCTGTTAGCGGGACTTGCTGTCCCTTCTGGTCTCACCCTGTCGATGCCTATAATTACCGGGATAATTTTTTTTATAGCAATATTGTAATATCGAATGTTTTTAATGATCCAGCACATGTCCTGCCACCACCCTGATTAAACCCATGTTATTATCTCAATGTCTTTATGCCCACAATGGAATAATACGTAATGCAGACTGTTTTGCTCCTACAACATTCATCATAAGGATTGTCTGATCTTGATCCAAGCACAATAGATATTGTGACCCGCTAGACACCTGTGACAAGTTAGTCTCACTCGTGTCACAAATAACATAGAACTATGTAAACAGAAGTTCAGGTGGTTCAATGAAGGATAAACTTCCTTACTTACTTATGTTGATTGGCACGTAAAATGGAACAGTAAATGCAACTTTTTCGCCGTGCCCGGGTCGGGAGCACCTCTGAATAGTCATCGTGAACGGGCGCTATATAAATCCCTCAGATAGATTGTCTTCTAGGTCCCATTGTGTCCAGCTTTGTAGACCATAAACCCTCTGCCACCGTCCTTTCAGAGACATTCCTCCTACCACCAGGGGGCCGCCGGGTCGGCCGTTGCCTCGCAGGTTGGCGTCCGCGCGCCGTCAACGCGTCGGTTGGCCGTACAGAAAAACCCGTCGCCCGTCAGTTTGTAAACGCCCCGACCGATTTTGTGCGCTGTGTCTCGATTGGTCAGTGATTAGTCTTCTGCGTGTTTTTAATTATTTCTTTTTTCAATTTTTTGGCTAAAATTATGATTTCTGTAACACACCTTTCAGTCCAAGATTAAGTTCCAGCACATGTTCAGTTGTGTCATCTTATTTCTGCGCACGGCACATTCTTGTTTGCCTCTCTGATTATGTCACGATAAAATTTTATAAATTTAAATTTCTAAATCAGAGTGGTATTCTGTAAATGTTCGATTAAATTATAAACATTCCACTGCGATTTCCTGCTGAAAGCGCCTCAGTAAGTTCACTAGAAATTTACATTTCTTGCGTAGAATCGTTTTCGACTTTTCAACTGTTTTGCATTCAGTGCTGCTTCGCGGTTCAATTCTGCCGTTCTGATTCATCATTGTACGCTAGTCTTTCCAAAAGGGGCATCACAGTTTCTTAGATGCATGCTTTTAAATGTGGCTTGCTAGATACAGCTTATGTGACGTCCTCCAGTTTTGTTGTTTTCCTCTCTTTTTATTTGTGAATGCATCTGAGTGTCTATGTTTGCATGTGTTTTTTTTTATTTCTGTTGTTTGTCTATGCACCTCGACCTTGAAGATAATATGTTTTTATATTGCTTACTGTTTATCTTAAATTTTTTACTTGCAATCAATGTTTTAGCAGATAATGCATTGTAATAATGATTCTATGTATAGTAGGGTTAAAATTTTAAGTTACCTTCGAGTTCTAACTAGTTTTATAAAAGTTTTAAAGTTTTAATATTAACACTGCTTGACACTTACTGGTGATTTGCAGTAACTTCCCACTCACTTTGTTAAGCTTTCAGTGTCAAAGTGGTGGTATTTATCCTAATTTACCAGTGTGTGTGTGCACTGTGCGGAGTATTTCACCACTTCAGCAATTTTTTACCAGTTTGAATGATCTGATGTACATGAAAACAAGACATTTTTGCATGCAGTGCAAACAGCAGCTTACTCAAGAATGATTTCCTAAGTTTGGGTCACATCGTCTATTGATACCGGATTGTATTAAAAGTTTCCTAAGAGATTTTACCATCACTTGAGAAAAACTTGTAGCTAGCGAATTCAGGCAGGTTTTGACTGAAACCAAACTGCTTAGAGGAATTTCAATTGGAAGAAAGTGTCAGTTGTTTGCTTGGTGTGAGGAATGAAATATGCTGTACTGCCAAATGACACACCGCACTGAGTCACCATTACCCGTTTTACTGATTGAGGGTATCGGATTCCTCATACCATTTGTTACACTGTGATTGATAAAGGGTTAAAAAGGCTTTGACGGTCACTTGTCCTTTTCAATGGATTGCTTTATAAAGACTTTGGACGTCTCCTGGATGACAATGATGGATATGGCACCAGTTTGAGTGACATTGTCTTTCAATTGTCTTAATACTATGCGACACTGTCATGATTATATTATTAGCTATTGTTGTTTGTTAACAGATCTAATGTTTACTTTGGTTTATAATTGCTTTTGTTTTTCATGTTGTAGATTTTCAGTCCTGCTCACAGGTAGCCAAAGAGACAAACTGATTTTGCTGGAGACGTCTGCTAATTATTTTAGATGACTTTCGACTTGCCTTTTCAAGATTTTCTGTACTAACTTCTTTGCCTTTAATCTAAACTTGCGTTTTTTTTGCATAGGATATTATCATCTGCATTGACATCTTCTTAGAATCTGATTGATGTCACGTGGAGTTTACGCTTGATTGATTGATCTCGTGGGTGCTGAGATATAATATAATCAACGGCTGGTTTACTCAGACCTCATTGGTGGCTCAGGAAGGCCACATTTATTAGTGTTTCTGTGTCCATATTAGCTGCGTAGAAAGTCTGGCAGTAGAACACTGTAGCTTATCAACTGCTCAGAAAGGCCGTGTTAATGCATCAGGTGATTGGTCGAGAAATAACTGGCTCTGGATTTTTTCTTATTTGCCGATCAGAAACCTGTTAGAGAATTGGGTCCATGCTAGATTCTTAGAAAGAATGTTCCTGTTGCCTATTTAGAAAGATCCTTCATTTGTGCAAGGACTGTAGAACCATTATGTTGTCTGCTTTTAAAGCATCTTGTTGTATTAATGACTATTGGATGATCTTTCAAATCTTGATGGGGCACTATACATACAGTGCTCAACTGCTCATACATACATACATGTTAAAGCTTGCCTTGTCCTTATTGGCTGCATTTAAAGCCAATGCTATGGCAACTGCATGCTGGTGTGAGGAATGCCATGCCTGGGATAGTCCCAGTGCTGATGTGTTTCAGTTCACAGTGCGTTGAAGAAACTTTGCAACGCAAACAATGCAAAACCTTTGTACTGTAAGCAACCTGTGTTGGAATGTTGTTGTTGGTTGTCTTTGGACGTTAGTGCAACTGCTTCCCTGTCTGTAGAAGAGAAAGGCAATAATGACAGCGCAACCATGTCAGTAGCGATGCAACTAACAAAAGAGTTTCGTACGTACTTTTTAGTCTGTTAGGAGTGAAATGGCAGCACGAGAGGAGACCATTCTGTGGTTCCTTCAAAGGTCAAAGCAGCATGATTTTGTCACATTCGCTGAGTTTTTTAATTCATTGTAAATTTGGCATAACTATTGTGCTTTGTCTGTGTGTCGGATTTTTGGATGGATAGATGAATTCCAATGGGCTGTGGTAAAAATAATGGACACAAGACAGGGAAAGTACGTTGCTACCATTTAGAATTGTAATTAGGTGTTAATGAATATCATCAGTTGTGGGTGTTGAGGTGTGTGTGGTACAGTGGCTGTGGATTTGTGTAGTACAGTGGCTAAGGAGGTATGTGATACAGTGTCTGTGGAGGTGTATGGTACCGTGAATATAGGTATTTGGCTTTAAAATGCTGAACACAGTCTGACATAGTTGCTCCCTAGCGCTTACCAGCAAATAATATTCTTGGCAGCTGGTTTAAATTTAAATCACTTCAGTTGATACTGATCAACTGCAAGAAATTAGATTTGCTGGTGACTCCAAATGGTCTTTCATGCTACACTTTTAACAATGACCTGGTGGTTTCATTCCGTTTTAAGCTGTGACCTTTCTTTGCAAAACATAGTTGTCTACACGTCCATCTGCATAGCGGACCTATTTCCGAGTTTCGACCATGGCTTTTCAGGTTCTGATCCGGGTCGCAATCGATCACTGATTCGTGGTGCTACAGAATTTAGGACGCAAAACTTTTGCATTTTGTAGTTTAACGTTATTTACGTACAATATAGATGCTTCAAGTTTTTGCTGTTGTATTTTGCGAAGACGCAGTTGACGGAGGTTATTTTTTCAATGTAGGTCTACTCTGTATAGAATATTTGTCAGCAAGGGCACATGTGTAGTGGGTTCATACTGCTCGTAGGGTATAGTTAAATCTGATTGTACATTATTACGAAGCTAATATTTGTAGTAGAAATTATAAATTAAGTTTATTGTTGAATAAGAGTAAGAGAGAAATTGTCGTCATTATTATTATTATTTATTATTATTATTATTAATGAACTTTCGTATTTTATCGGTTTCGCTTTGTGCTGGGTTTGTGGGGTTTTTCTCGTGGACAACGGGTTTCATAAGTTCGCTACTGGGCACAAAATTTATTTTGATGTTGACCGTTGTTCGAAAATCTCGTATTTCTGCCATTTTTCGAATTGTCTAATATTTTATATTTTCGATGTTCATTTGTAAATTTAGCTGTGATTCTGTTTCATTTGTGAACGCCGTCCCATGTGAAACAAATGATACTTGTTAACTTTAATAACATTTGGATTTGTGTCTTGGAACTCTTTTCTAGTTAACTTGTGCTGCGGCTTTAAAGTGGGTGTTTGGGAGTGGCATTCTCAGTGCTCTCGAAATTGTTTGCCTGCGTTTCCACTGCTTGCGATGTGTGGAACCCTGGAAGCACATGCGTTCCAATAAAACTTATTCGGCATTCCAATTGTGGGGCGTGGTGGTGGAGTTCGTTGCCTTGCAGCCGGAGGGTTGCAGGTACGAATCCACCTCAAGTCGCTGCGTAGGGAGCTTGGGAAACTCCGATTCAGTGTTCCGCGCTGTAGTCGGGAGCGCCTCTGTGTAGTAAGTTTGAAGGGGCGTTATAAGAAGTGCACATATAAACAAACAATTGCACAACCAAACCACTTTAACCACTGCTTATGGTAGGTCTGCGGCATGTACTGGCATGTACGGCATTCGGAAAACTGGGGAAAATGTGGAAAGCAAGAAACATATCCATCAAAACTAAGATGAAGCTCTATCATACCTTAGTAGAACCAGTATTACTATAACTATACGGATCAGAGTGCTGGTGTTTACGGAAAGAAGACGAACGGAGACTGTTGGTAGCAGAGATGATCTGGCTCAGGAGAATCATAGGTAGAAGCAGGAGAGAGAAGATCAGAAATGAAATAACAAGAGAAGAACTAGGAGTCGATGAAACAATAATAGAAACAATCAAGAAGAGAAGACTCAGATGGTTCGGTCATGTGAGAAGAATGACGGAGCAAAGACTGCCAAACGCTGCACTGCATGGGCATGTAGAAGGAGAAAGAAGCAGAGGGAGGCAGAGGAAGACCTGGATGGACAACATCAAAGAAGATCTGAGAGAGAAGGGCACCAGCTTGGTCGAGATCGGAGAAATCATCAGAAGCAGAGAAGTTCGGAGGAAATTCATACAGGCCTCATCGTCATATCGATGACGGAAGAGAAGATAGAAGAAGATGGTAGGTCTCTTCCATCGGTACTAGAATGTATTATAGGTGTAGGCTGGGGGCTTAAAGTGTTGATGGACGGTCATGGACGGCGTCCATACACTTATTTTTAATTCTCTACGCTGTCCTGCCATTTATTGGCCTGCACAGCCTGGAAAGATAAGAGTGTTCAAGCACTTATTTTACCACACTTTAAGCACTGTACGTGTAGGCTCCCTAGAAGATTTTATGTTTTGGGTATTGGTCATCTTCCTCGACCCCCCCCCCCTCTCACGATCCCCGTTTTCAATGAATTGATCAGATGAGATGACTGAGAACCTTATAATTACCACCGCTGCCCAGTTTAAATCGACGCATCTCATTTAAGGTCCCAATCCCCATGTATGGACCATGCTAGGCCTATAATTGTATGCCAGCCTTTATTATTATAATGAATCTGTGAGCGGCACTATATAAATGTTCAATTACAATTATATATATTGTGATTGTAATCGTAGACTAAGGCGCGGGAACCAACTCAATTGTATTCACACACGCTCAATCAAAACAAGGTCGATTTGCAGAGGTCAAGATTCGGAGAGTCTGGCGACGAGTTAGACTTGGGCCTATCCATGGGCGTAGTTTGGTTACCGTTTTGGGGGTGGGGCTAAAAGAAACTTGGTCCAGAACAAGCGGCGCCGATATTTTTCATGTCGGCCCAAAAAAGTAGATGATTTTTTAGTCATTGGTTGGAACTTGGAAGTTCTTGGTGGGGGGCTAAGCCCGAAAAAGAGACCATTTACACGGTGAAAAACACGGTGAAAAACATGAATCTGCATGGGGCTTCTTGGGGGGCTTAGCCCCTAATAAAACCTGCCCATGAGTCTATATCTCCACCAAGGAATACCCTTCTTTTCTCATGATGTGTCCAACGTATGCCAGCTTCTTTTCCCTCACAGATTTGATAAGGCTCCTCTCAACACCAGCAGTCTCAAGTACCTTTTCATTTGTCTTTTTAGCAGTCCATGATAGGCTACTAGGAGGACACGACATGTCAAACATTTAATCTCAAATGCATTTACTCTTTATTTCCACAGCTTTCCTCAATGTCCAGTTACAATGTGTATGTAGGCCTAACCTTTGCCAAACACTATCTTCAGTAATTAATGAACCGAGGTATGACTGTGTCGATCTGTTCTAATAAGCTGTTGCAGCTCAGTGCCATTATCAACCGTGACACCATGCTACATCACAGTGTTGAATAACCACCCTCTTTTGGATTCTGATCTGTACAAAATCAGACAAACAATCTGCGTCTTGCAGACACAGTTTAATCTAACACCGGTTTGACAGGTCTCCCTGACTTTTTTATGGCGCTAAGAGAATTCGTGACTGTCTTCGACAATTACTTACTGATTGATTTTAATTAATTTCGTGCGCATGCGTGTGAGTTGATGAATATTAAATAGCATGGGTTGATTGAAGAGCTTTGTCCCAGCGTAACTACGCGAAACATGACCAAACATGATAGTGGAAATATAGTTCAAAATTTGAATGCCTTCGTGTACTGCGTTCACTTTTAATATCGAGGTGAATTACAATTGTTTTAATAATAGTCTATTTACCCTAGCAGCTGTGAAGTGGTAGCGCATCGCGGAACACCGAAGATGCTTCGGTGTGGGTAGACCCTCGGCCACCTTGTATCCGATTGATGCTTTCAGTCTGTAGGCTACAGAAATTCTTCCAACCATTTAGAAACACGTGACAACCACTTGAGTTCAGTTGTTCAGTTTAATTAACAAAGTATTTTTGTGCTTCTTTTGATCTAGTCGTTTGAGGCTTACAAAATCATAATTTATTCCGTCTGTTTCTCTCTTTTAGTCGAAAGATCTTGAAAGGTCTTTGAGCGATGAGTGCTCGACCTCGCCCTGTAACGGCAACTTTTCCTCCCCCACCTCTAATCTCGCCGGTGCACCTCCGCCCCACAAGCCGCTCCCCATCTCCAATCAACTCAACCGCCTCGCTGCTGTCCATTCTCGACCACAACAGTTACGAGTCTACCCAAAGCCGGATTGTGCACAACGAGGATGATAGCAATGAAAGCTACAGCATACACCATGGTGTAAATGCAAGCACCAGATCTAATCCTGTTCAAGAGGTACGCAGTCCGCGGAACACTGGTCAAGATAAGAATGGCTGGGTGGGAAAGAACATTGCAAAGGAAAATGCAGATAACAGACGAACTGCTGCAATGGCTAAGACAAAGTTAGTTGCATTTTTACCATTCTACTTGAATAGATGAAGTTTTAAAAGATAAGTATAACTGTACTTTTTAATAATCATCAGTTCTGATGCCTGCTATTTAATGACAATGCGTACAAATAAATAATTCTTCAATGTCATTTTGTGAAGTCCATTGAGTGAAAGTGGTATTACATTTCCATAATTTATTTTGAAATGTAGCCCGCTTGAAATTGCATAGATAGAGAGATGATTGGTTGCACACTTTGTTCGTAAGTCATTGCGGTTTTCAGTCGGTTTTTTTCCATTCAAACATGAATTCACGGATAATTAAGTAGGTGATTACTTCACTTATTGTTGCACTCAGAAATTGACCATTCATTCATGCATAATTATATTCATCGATCAATCAATCAATCAGTCAGGGAGTCAGTCAGTCAGCCAGCCAGCAGCCAGTCAGTCGTTTATTGATCCAGATACATTGAAATTGACATTGCATGCAAAGAAAACAGTGAAGCTTCTATGGATGCAAAGGCTTACTCAAAAGGGACAGGAGTCCCACTTAACCACCTGTGGTGACCTATTAATCTTATATAGCAATAAGATGGCACCAAAACATTCTGTAACTGCAGTTACTATCATGCAGAGTGAGAAGTTTTCCACAAATGGTGCTGTGTAATTTCTTGATTTACTTCAATGAGTTTTAATTTGTTTGTATGTGCACTTGTTATAGCACCCCTTCAAGCTCGCTACTCAGAGTCGCTCCCGACTACAGCGTGGACACTGCATCGGAGTTTCACGCCAAAGAGCTGAGCAGTTGCGAGTGAAGAACTTGCTCAAGGTCCCTACACGCCACACGGTGACTTGAGGTGCTTCGACTTGAGGTGGATTTGAATCTTCAACCCTTCAGCTGCAAGGCAACGTACATACCCACTACACCATCGCGCCCCACACAAATTAACTTCATGCCATGTTTGTAACGTTACATTGTGTAGCCAGTTTGAAATTTTATTCATTTTTTATTTTGTTTCAGGCACCCGGATCTTAAACGGTCGAAATCAGTTGAGCCCCCAAAACAGAATATTGCTAGCGCCCCTTCTGCGGATTCCCCAAGAAATATTTCCTGTGCAACCGAGCCCTCTGAAGTTGGGTCATCATTCGAAAAGGATATGAAGGACAGTTCGAACAAACTATCTGCGTGGGAGAGTTGGATCGTGCGGAAGGCCAAGGAGGACCGGAAGAGGGCGGAGCAGGAGCTGGAAAAGCAGAGGAAGTTACGTGAGGAGGAGGAGAGGATCCAGAAGGAAAAGGAAAAGAAGAGGAAGGACGCGGAGAAGGTCGTCGGGGAGTGGGTGAAGAAATACGACGTGAAGAAGAAACAGGATATCAAGACGGAACTGCAGAAGAGCCACGAGCTGGAGGAAGTGAAGAAGAAGCAGAAGGAGACTGTGTCGGAGAAGGCCAAGGTCAAGTATGAGGTAGGCTAGAGCCAAATATTTGTCATTTCAATCGTAAAGACTGCCTTATTTAGCTGTGGTTGGACAGGAAGCGTGTCGGAGTAGATTTCTGTGAATAAATACTCAATAATAATACTATTAAGAAGAACTAGGGGCCAGGTTAATATATAATAACAATATGAAGAACTACGGTCCAGGTTAATATATAATGGCAATATGAAGAACTAGGGGCCAGGTTAATATATAATAGCAATATGAAGAACTAGGGGCCAGGTTAATATATAATAGCAATATGAAGAACTAGAGGCCAGGTTAATATATGATAACAATATGAAGAATTAGGGGCCAGGTTTATATAAGCTTCCTACTTTTTCCGGGCTTTCTGTTGACCTACCTACCTACCTACCTTTCTACCTATTTATCTACCTACCTATCTATCTATTAATCTATCTATTTATCTACTGGGTATATGACTTGACTTATGGCCCCGGCGAAGCTTCCGCCCGCATCAGCCGCTCCTTTATGGATAGCCTCCAGTCGTCCCTGTCCTGTGCTCTCCGCGTCGCCTCTCCCACGGTTAGTCCCATCCTCAGGCAGTCCTCTTCTGCCACATCCATCCATCGCTTCCTGCCTCTTCTCCTCTTTCCATGCACATATCCCTGCAATGCCACCTTTGGATATCTTCCACTTTGCATTCTGACGACATGTCCGAAGTACCGCATTCTTCTGATCTGAATCCTGTCCACAATGTCTCGTTTTATCTTCAGTCTGCTGTGTATTTCCGTGTTTCGTATCCTTTCCCTCCTTGTGACCCCTTCTATCCTTCGCAGGCACGTCATTTCGAATACCCTCAACCGTCTTTTCTGTGTCTCCTTCAGCGCCCACGTCTCTGAGTTGTATAACAGTACGCTCAGCACCAAGGTCTCGTATATTTGCACCTTGGTGGTCTTACTAATTTCCTTTGATCTCCAGATCCTATGCAATCTCTGCAATATTCCTCTAGCGAGTCCAATTCTTCTTTCAACGTCCTTTTCTGATCCCCCGTGCGCATCTATAAGACCTCCCAGATACACGAAACTCTCCTTTTGCTCCAGTATCTGACCATCCACATTCAATCCAAGCCGTGTCCCTTCTCTACCAATGTATTGACATTCCGTTTTTTGCACATTGATGCACATACCCATTCTTTTGCTTACCTGCACAACTCTCGTTAGCGAATCCTGCAAACCATCCTCCTTCTCCCTTGGGTATATATCTATCTATAATATAAACCAATTTTTATTTGTTTCTTTTTTTATTTCTTGACAAGGAATGGGTACAAAAGAAGGAAGAGGAGGAGGCAAAGAGGAAACAACGGTTGGCTGAGAAGAGGGAAAAGGAACTGCTCGAGAAGGAGAACAGGCGGAAAAAGAACGAGGAGGCATTCAACGCCTGGTGCAGAAAGGCGCAGACTCGACCACGCACCGCGCCAAGCAGCTTCGGATACACGGACGGAAAACTCACAGGTGTCTTGGATGCGGTGCTATATGAGTTTCGAATGATGACTGAATGATCATTCCTTTACTCATCTATCTATCTATCTATCTACCTATCTATCTATCTATGTACTGGGCTAGGGTGGATACAGAAATTTTCTTAGGGTGCCAACATTTTTGGTCTTGGGACATGGAAAAAAATTTCGTCTTGGTCACCGAAAAATCTGATGACCTTTTTTTGTTTAAATAGTCATTTGTCTAATTTCCAAGAAAAAGATACCATTTTATCCGCCAAAATAGTTGAGGACCTTTTTTGTTTGTCATACTGTGTTCTTGAGCCCCTCCACGGACGTCATGTATGGACCAATTAAAAGAACATGAGCATCAAGTTGCATTCTGTTCTGTGTGTATGTTCTAACCACAGCCTGCAGGTTTCTTGCTTTCTGCCATACTGATTAATTTAAGTATTACTAACCTATCGCCTGCATCAAAAACATTAAGCAATCGATTCGGGTGTGCTCTTGAATCTCCTTTATTGTGTAGGGACCTTGAACAAGTCTTGTGCTGATTTTGCTTAGTGCTAACTAATGATCGATGTCAGGAGATGTTTGTTTAGCCTGCGGGGGCAGGGCTTAAAGTGTGGCTGGACGGTCATGGACGGCGTCCATGCACTTATTTTAAAATCTGAATGCTGTCCTGTCGCTTATTAGCCAGCACAGCCTGGACTGGTAAGGGGCGTCCAGGCACTTGTTTTGGAAAGGTAAGGGTGTCCAGGCACTTATTGTTCCACACACTTGTTTAAGCACTGTGGGGTGGAATTTCATTATCTGTGAATATCTATTGTCTTGTAGGCTATTATGATGCTGGTGCCTATCCGGTTCCAAGCTACGTCAATCCGGTGCCGTGGCGCCCTGTCGTTGTTCCAAAGACGAAATCTCAACCGAGTCGGAGGAAGCAGACGAGCGCCAAGAGACGATACTATTCGAGTAACTATTTGTGAGGCGGATTTCTGTGCCAATTGACGCTGACGTTTCTTGATCAACTCTGTGTGTGATATTATTATGTACAGGATATGCTGCTTTATTGAAGCGAATTTTTACTTTGTGTATGTCTCTCTGAGTGGAGGTAGTAGTTGTTTTGCATTTTAGTTTTAAAACTCTGTTTTGACTGCAGTAATAAATTAGATCATTAACATAAATGAACATGATCATCATCTGTAGACAAAACAACACATTTAAATGGAAGAATAGTTAGATTAATTGGGGAAATAGGCCTACCAGAAGGGAATAGTCCTGCTAGACTGTAGACATGGGCCTGTTGAGTTGATTATATTTGTTACCTAACTTGATTAGAGTCTGTACTTTGTTGAACTACGGCAGATCATTGATTTTATTCCTTTGTTATGAGTAGGCTATGTAGGATTGTAGGGAGGGAATTATTGTTCTTCAACACCACAGACTGCAGATCCATGCTTTACATTGAATTATTTTTACCTTAATCTTTCCAGACATCAATGTTTCATCTTGTGTAATGTAGTCTATGCACGTTACATTAGAAGAGAAACATGGAATTCCTTGTACTACATGTTTTACCCTGTAATGCTACAGCAGGACATGTACGGACGCCTCAGCGTCTACTCCAGAGGGTATTCAGTCCAACCAAGGTGTTTCAGTTTTGCTTTTCTGAAAACAGTGCCGGGCAAGGCCGTAGCCAGGATTTGATTTCGGGGGTGTTTCTTCAGTTTCCCGTCCGAAAAAACTGATGACTTTTTTAGTCATCCGGGGTCGAAATCTTCAGGAAATGTCACCAATTTTTTACATTTTTCATTTCGGGGGTGTTTTCATGGTCTTATTTCATGGATTTTACATCATGTGCTAGTAAATGCATTCTTTTGTTTTTCCATTTTCCATTTCGGGGGTGTTCAAACGCCCAAAACACCCCCCCAGCTACGATCTTGTTGCCGGGCTAAGAATGTCTTGGGGGAAGGGATTTAATCTTTTATGGTGATGGCAAGAAGAGCGCACCGACAAGGGATTGCTTCCCGCTACCCCGGGGTACCCCCACCCCCTCTCCAAAGGTCCACCCAACCTTCCAATCGGCAGGTGGCGTTGGTAAATGTGCAGTCCGACATGACAGGCTGCCCCGACAGTTAAAATTCGACTTCTGTAAATTCTTGCAATAACTTGTGATCATCCGTCATACGATGAAGTGTAATGTCATTCTGCATTGTATCGGTCTGATATTAAAGTGTTTGATATTAAAGTGAAGATTATTGTTATTTTTTATTTATATTTATTTTTTTAAATTGCCCCGAGGTACATATGATCCCTCAGGGACTTACGCCCTAATTGTTAAAATAAAAACATCTGGAACGGCACCTAGTCATTATTATTATTATTATTATTATTATTATTATTATCATCATCTTCATCATCATCATCATAATTACTTAATTAGTATTTTTAATCCCTTATTTCGAGGCTTCATCGTACTATAGCCCGTGCCTATGCCGTTTCTTTGAGTTTTTACGCATATGGACCTACAATGACGTAGGCAAGGGGGGTTTTGGGGTTAAAACCCCCATTGTCTTCGGAAAAAGGCTTTAAGGCTATTTATCCATTTAAATAATAAAAATAACAAAAAACAGGGTATCCGGCCATAAACCCCCCGCCCTCCCATCATAAATTCCTAGGTATAAAAGGCGCTAAATAAATCTCCATTGTGAAGCGCGGTAGTGTAGTGGTGGGTTCGGTGCCTTGGAACCGAATGATTTCAGGTTCGAATCCACATCACGCCGCCATGAAAGTCCTTCACTCGCAATAAGAATTGCTCTTGCGCTTCTGCGTGAAACTCCGAAGCAGTGTCCGCGCTGTAGTCGGGAGCGCTTCTGAGTAGATGGCTGAAGGGGCGCCACAGCAAACGCAAAAAACAAATGGAAATAAAAAAATAATGAATGAATGAATAATATTCGTATTATTTTACCAATTTGCATTGGTCGATCACTGAGACAAAGTCTAGCACAAAAAACCTAGCGAAACCGTTTTTAACAGACAACGCAGATAAACATTGCAGTGTTTCAAATGACGATATTCAACGATGATAGCCTTGATAGGCCTAATTATTCTAGTTCAAGGAATGTGAGTATTGTTCACAACAAAACTCGTGCACGTAGGCCTACACACATGGCAGATGGGACATTATGTCTAGGAGTTAATTCAAATAGAATGCCTTTCCAGGGGCCAATCCGGCCATGGCCCCCATTTCAAAAGTGCACAGTAGGCCCTACGTGGCCCCCAATTTGGTTTCAACGAGTATTAAATCAATGAAGCGCGAGAGAAAAGTAGGATACGACGACTAGAGAGTTCATAGTAGGCCTATATTGCTTGCAGAGATTACGTCGACCTGATGAATGATGACTAAAAAAGGTCATTAGTTATTCTGGCAAGGAAAATTGGTAGGCCTATATTTTCCACACATTTCGGCCAAACGACTAAAAAAAGGTCATCAGATTTTTTCTTGAAAAAATTTCACCGAAAATTTTGACCCCTCCCTTCGAAAATTTCTGTGTCCGCCCCTGTGCCTATGCCTATCGACTTTGGTTTGATTATTCGCGCCTGTGAATAAGCTGGTTCCCGTGACTTCGCTTTTCTGGGCGCTGTAGAAGTCTCGAGATTACGATAACGATGGAATAAGTGAAGACTAGATTATAAACATGAAAATTCGAGGCAGAAACACGGAACGCTGGTCTAAACTGATTGCCCGCCTTCCTAAGTAGGCCTATACTCTCGCATATCTACCACTATGTCTGATGGACTTCTTTTGCTTACTCTTCGTGCTCGCACATAATTTAAGATCCTCACTCTGATCCTAGAGGTTCACGGGGTCTTGCCCCAAAATATCTGACTATTGCTGTATCCTATACTTCGTCTTCACTCGGCTTCCTCCCATCGTCCACTTCGTTCATCCAACATATTTGACCTCTTGGTTCCTCGGTCTAGAACTGCTATGGCTCAGCCTCGATAACTATAGCCGCAATTGGTCATTCTCTTTGGAATGCTCTTTCTCCTTCAGTTCGCTATACATTTCTGTCTGTCAGTGTCTCCTCTGCTCTGTCTCTTCTCAAAACCTGCTTCTTCTCGCGGGGCCTTTGGCATTGGAAGAGCCTCTGAACGGTTCACAATCACCCTACTAGAGGTGCTTTATAGATTCATTCATTCATTTCAGGCATTTATATAGCGCTTCTTCAAGAGTATCTACTCAGAAGTCGGGAGCGTTTCTGAGTAGATACTCTTGAAGAAGCGCTCCCGACCCAACCACGGCTGAAGATGTTTAAATACAATACAATACAACACAATAGATCTACAATACTTAGTTAGTACTTAGTCCATCCCATGCAGTTCTGTACATCGGGCAACGCATAGGCTATAATTATACGCTACAATACAATACAATACAATACAATACAGTGAACGCCCTTAGCAAGCTGAGTTATCAATCGCTTGATCCATTATCTGAACAGCATTCGGTGGATTCGTGTCTTGACTTCTACATCGGTTATGGGTCAGCGTCCGCGCGTTTGGCTTCGCAGTCTTTCGACACGGTAGAAACGTCTCTATAAAAGCCTGCCTGAACTTTCTCCCGCTGACGAAGTACATGAGAAAGTCGAGGGCGTTGTTCGTATAGTAAGACAGCGTTACCACCGCATAGGCCAAGTTGTAGATCGCCTGTTCCTCGTTCTGGGGCAGCACGCTACCGTGGTAAGCGTAATAGAGGAATAGGATGTCAATGGGGAGACTGAGTACCAGAAACATGACGCTGACTCCGATTAACATCGCTGTGGTGGAAGCCATTAGCTTCGCATTGGCGTTGGCGCTCGGCACGGTCGCTCCCATCTGTCTTTCGCGTTCCCAACGAGATTTGAGGATCCGAATGATGGTGAGGGTGTTGCCAACGAGGACGACTGTGAACGGGAAGAAGTCCCCGACGGTCGCGTCGATATAGCTCCAGTCAAGATCGAAGAATCTGTACCAATCTTCGTGGATAGCGCAGGAATACGTTACGCGCGTTGTGTTGTTGTCTTCGGGTGCGATTGTAGTCGGCTGCATATCGAAGACTTTGAAGAAGAATGCGTGTTCGGCAAACAGAAGTGTGGCGATTATAAACCAAGCACTTATGATTCGTTTCCTGTTGCACAGTTCCTTGCAGCGCAGAGGAAACCACAGGGCAATCGTTCGCTCAATTGTCAGAAGAATTAAGGTCCAGGAGGCGAGCTGGTGTAGGTAGTAGGTCAAGAGGATATGTATCTTACAGCCGAATCTCGACAGGTTGCGAATGTTTAGCCCGAACGCGTTCGACAACCAGAGTCGCATGAGTCCCGTGTTCAGGACAGCAATGTCAACCATGGAGAGGGCGGTAAGGATCATTCCAGTGGATGAAAATCGAAAGAGACGGCTCTGGAGGGTGATGAAGGACACGGAGTTCCCGACGGTTCCGATGACGATCAGAAACGGGGAGATGTAGACGAGCAGCTTCTTGGACATTCTCTCCTGCCAGTAGACATCCAACGACGGTAAAACGGTAGTGACTAAGCTTACTGGGTTTTCAACCGTAACGATGTCTTTGATATTCAACTCTTCGCCCAGATCTCCGGAATCATTTCCTATCACCCTCACAGGACCTTCATCGCGCCAATCTGTGGACAAGTCATCTACAGGTGCCTTAACGGGTCTGCCAAATTTGTTCGAGAAACTCCTCGTATTTTTTCGAGAATCGCCGCTGGCTGTGGGTGTCACCAGCGTTGTGGTCCCGTTCCTGGCGATTGTTGTTGTTTCGTGAATTTTCGGGTAGGTTCCGCTCGACTCTGCCATTCTCGACTGGGCGCTGGCGACCGTTTCACGACCGACAATAAGAGAACTTGTCTGGGCAGCGTGCGTTGAAGTGGGTCCAAGTCTGGTCACATCGTAGGGAGATGAAGTTGTATCTTCCACTGACATGTCTTGTGTCGGTTTGGATCCGTTTACAAGACCTGCTGGACCCTGAACGTGTCTCGGCATGTAGTCGCCTTTAAATAATGCAGTCCTCCAGTCGATATCTGGTCCGGTTATTGTCACAGACTCCTTGATAACAAAGGATGTGAACATTGAAAGCAGAAACATCCAGATGAGTGGGATGTTGAAGGTCATGGTCATTCGTCATCCAAGTCAGAGATGGATAATGTCAGTTATCTTGGCCGAAGAAAAAGAAACAAAGAAACTGTTCAATAATCGGTCAGGAATTATTTTAAATTTTCTAGATCATTTGCGTAGGGGTAAGTGGTGCAAAAGTGGCAGGGTAGGGTAAGAGTGGCATCCCCACTTTCGAAGTATGTACTTATTTTCTGAAACCTTTACCTAGTGCGAACATAGACTATCATTAAGTGTTACGTTTTCATAAGCCAAGAGTTTTCAAAAGTTGAACGGTAAAAATTTTATATCATTTTTTCGATTTTTCGCGTTATTTGCAACTCTCATGAAAATCACAAATATGTTGCTCACTTTCAGTATTAAGATCGCACTTGCTAAAGTTTTATTTTGTATTATGCAGGAAAGTGTGTTCTTTTAAATGCCAAAAGTTTTAAGAAATTAGACAACGCAATAATGTTGATAGATACTCGTAATCATGAGCACCCAAATCGGGGCAAAAGTAGCATTGCATGCCACACTTGCCCCCGTTTTGCGTGCCACTATTGCCCCATCACTGCCACTTTTGCCCCAGCGGTATGGCAGTTTTGCCCCAGCGGTATGCCAGTTCTGCCCCAGCGGTATGCCAGTTTTGCCCACAGGTATCCTACCGGTATATTAGTTTATTAATTGGTTGGCACTTTGGCGTTGTGCATAATGTACTATGTGATTCAACGTTAGCCTATAAGCCTATATAAGCGTAAAACTCAGCGAGAAAGTCACATTGACGAAGTATTGTGCCATGCCATGAAAATGGTGTCTAGCGGAGATTTTTCGAAATGCCGGGCAACGATAAAGCATGGAATTTCAAGTTATTGGCCTACGCCATTGGAATCCTGGCTTAGTGCATGCCTATGTGCCTATTGACGTTTCAATAAAGCGTCGGACATGTCTGCGACTTGGAGATCTGCTAGACCAGTGCAGGATGAAGTGAAGAAGGCAACCAACGTTAGGTTGGAATCGGCCATTAACACAGAACAATCAGACAAACAAAAAGTGTTGTAACTTCAACAGGATATTCATTCATTAAATGCATTTGTATAGAGCCTTTTCAAGAAGACTACTCAGAGGCGCTCCCAACCTTAGCGCGGCAAATAAAACTGTCTTAAGATGAGAGAGGAAAACCTGAGAATGACTTTTAGAAAGGGAGCAGAGTGTCAGAGGAAGGCCATTCCAGGTTGAGATATATAGTGGAAGTAGGCCACGAGCAATGGGGGACCGAGAACAGACTTTTCAATTGAACATTGGAGCGGAAGTAGCGAGCACTAAGAGCAGGGTTACAGAGCTCTCAAAGGTAGGAAGGAGCAAGGCCTAGCAGGCAGTGCCAGACTAGGGTAGAGATCCTATTCTCTATTTGCTGCTTGTCAGGAAACTATAGGCTAGTTGAGAACGTCAAGCATATAGCTGGAGATAATGGCTGAATTTGGGTATGGGCCCAATATGGCAGGCTGCATAGAGCAGAACGCGATCAAGGCAACTCGGATAGGCACTCTCAACCAGCGTGCTGCCTTAGGCAAGCATAGAAAGAGCAACAGCAGTCAAGTCTGGTGGTTACGAAAGAATAGACATGGGTAGTAGCAACAGTAGGAGTAAGCGAGCGAGCGAGCAACAGTGCGTAGTTGACGCAGTTGACAATTACAGACACGGCTGAGTGAGTGAATGTGCGGAGCAAAAGTGAGCTCTTGGTCCAGAGCGACACCAAAGTCACGGACTTTGGTTGAGAAGACATAATCAGAAAAGTCAGCACCAATTAATGGTCAATATACAGTAGCAACTTTAGAACAGGACACGAAAGTGAAAAGGTTCCAAAAGCTTATGATGAAAAGAAAACTTGGAACATCACCTGAATTCAAAGAATCATAGCTAAGCTAAAATCGCCCCGGAAAACCAGATCTCGGTGCTCAACCACCGTGCTGTCTTGGGGAACCTGCATGCACTAACAACTGAGAAGTCAAAACACAAGATAGCGCAGTCAATATTAAGATAGCACTTGCCTTTGAAAAAAGTCATATAAGAGTATCAACTGCCCATATTTTTCTTTGACGAATTTGAGATAAGTGATGAGAGAAAGAGAGAGAAACTGTTACTGTCTGGTCCTTCCAGGAAATGTAAACATGATAGGTTACCAATGAGGCTTAGCCCAACTTCACCTATGAGGAAATTCAGAGCAGTGCTGACTCTGACTCCCAGCCTATGCTCAATGATTGCTCATCTGCGAAGAAATTCAGAAAGTGATACCACTGATGCTCAACATGTCATCACCTGTGAGAATTTCAGGCAAGTAAAGCAGCATTTAGGAATAAAGTGGCTTCATGTAAAGGCTTGACGTCTACATGTAGTTCTCTGAAAAGCCATCACCAAGGTCTTCTGCCTACTGCTGGCAAGCGTAAAAGAAGGAGCGAATATTTAGCAATACACCATGATGAAGGCAAGTGCGTGCAAAGCAAATCTATAGAGGAAAACGTGCATAAGATGGAGCAAAGAGGGGACTGCCTTCTGCGATTGCAGGTACCTAAAAATGGAATGACAATGGAAGCCGAGAAATAAAAAATGCATTTAAAACACAGAAAATTAAAAGTCGTAATAGACTTATTTCTTGTGTGCTTTTGTCTTTGTTGTTTACTGACTAAGTCTTTAGTCTAAATGTCAGAAAATATTTAACATTGTTGTGATTTTTGTGATTCAAGCTTAATACAGAGTGCCAATTCTGTAGATTGCTTAGCAAAACCGGTTCCTGAGGGATTTCAGGGAAGGTATCTTCTCATCACACTATGCATTGCTGTGTGCAATTGTTTCATTTAATATGTAAAACATAAATTCCTGCTTATTGTTGTACAGCAAAATTGCTGAAAACGTAGCCTATGTTACTGTCTCTGCCTCTCTGGGGGTACGACGGGCATGCCAGTCTTGCCCTCAACAAGGGGTAAAAGTGGCATGATACTCATGCCCCACATGGTGGGGCAAGAGTGGCCTTTTGGGTGCCTCCACCCCAAGCCAGATTCTGAAGAAGAAATCGTATCCAGCAGCAATTTAAGCAATTTTATGGATGCACCGATGATCTACCTACACTACAAAACAAATTTCATCTTGATATGTTTAATATTGCATATTTTATACCACATTTTGTGACTTTATGCCACTCTTGCCCCCACCTCCCCTATACCAACCCAGCTAACCAGCCAATTCGGGAACCTTACGGGTCCCATACGGGCTGCCATACGGGCCCCGTACGGGCAACCCGGCGGGAACCCGGCGGGTTATGTCCGGGGTTTCCCGACGGGAACCATACGGGTTAGCCCGCGAGCAGCGCCGGACAACCCAGTTCATACCCAGATGACTGATAATGTATACCCAGAATGCAAATTGTACTCTAAGCTGTGTTTTACATGGCTCGACACACCAAAACAACCATTTTAGTCATATTTGCAGCATGTATTGAGTTTCATACATAATTTCAAAAGTCTTGCAACAAACTTAAAAATGACCAAATAAAATTGCTACATCCTTATTCAAACTCAAGCAAAAAGCAAGAGGTAATGATTTGCTTTATAGCTTGAGTTGGAATAAAGCTGGAGCAATTATTTTCTTCCATTTTGAATTTTGATGCAAAACTTTTAAAAACATACATATAACTCAATATGTTGCAAAAATCACATTAATGCATGCTGGTTTTGGAATCATGCATAGCAAATTTTACAGTACACTAACTAATTTAAAATGAAATAGGCGCATCAAAATAGATTTTAAAATTGTGCTAATGAAATGAAGCCAGGAGTATTTTAAACACATTTTTTATAAGAAATTCCTGAAAAAATTAAAAACACGAACTTATGTTTTCATAAGTTAGTCTGGGTGGTATCCAACATAATCTTGATTTCTGCCTGGTCTACCAAACATCGTTAAAGCAATAAATAATCAACAATAGTTGTGAATGACACCTCAGCTTACTCAACATTATTTATCAACTTTATTAATTCAACATTAAAAATATTGATATTATTGAATAATATTCAGTCTCTGTGAAAGGCGCAGATTTCAACGGCTGATTTCAGTGCGACAATCCATGACATTTTCAAACCAAACAGGAAAACTGTCCTCGACAATTTCCTCGTGCTGTTAAAGGAATATTTAGCGTCACCACACCTGAATTTTTAAACATATCAGACAAGTTTTATTTAACAAGTGACAGTAAAATTCACAGACATTGCAATTTGAAATTAGTTTTAAAAATTTGCTGTACCTTTTAAAAAGTTAAAGCCTTGAAAACCAATTTAAATAGTAAATGTCTCACATAATAATAATTTCAACACATGAAACAGGCTCAAAGGATAAATTACTTGTCATGTCTCATATCATATGCAGGATGGCTTGCATTGGATATCATTCCCAATGCGGATTGCCTACAGGGTCTGAGCATCTGCTAGGAGGGGTGCATTGATGGACTGGCCCCGTGTCTGTAAGAACACTGTTGTTCCACCTCAATCCGACTTGTATTCAAGCAACGCTGAAACCCATGCAATGGTCAATGAATTACGACCTTAAAATACACGTTTACCACGAATTTTAAAGGGACTAGCATTGTAGATGATAAAAATGTAATCCCAAAGATTGCGTGTGCCAGTACATGTAAACAGCTATGGCCACACAAGAAATCCAAATAGAGCGCTGCGGTATTAGCCTCATTTTTTTATGTACTCCTATTTCTGCAAATATTCCCCTATTTTTAATTTTATTAACCTGGCCGTAGTTGCTTAGATCTCGCATTGATTACTTACTTACTGAGCGCATTGTATCATGGGATACGGCTCATAGGTCGTAGCGCTCTATTTTAGTTAAGTCGTTGGCAATCATATTGTTTTGTATACAGGCACCGTGAGGCACGCAGTCTTCGAGATTCCCGGCAAAAGCATTCAGTGCACACCGGGCAGAGTTTAGGGCCGATATGATTAACAAATATAGCAGTTCCACCTATAAAAGGTGAACTTAAACACACATGGACACGCAGCAATGCATAAACCAATCGAGGCCGAACCTGTTTTACTCTAACCCACGCGCGTGGTGTCCATAACCCTGACCCAATCTCCGTCACGCCTAGTCGTATTCCGACCAAAATTAGACGCAGCATTTACCTAAAGTGTTGATATTGACAAGTATATTTTTGGCGCAATAAATAAAACGTAATTAATCTTACCTTCGACATAAAGAAATCCCGATCTCCAAAAACTCGTGCATTCGAATCGGCACACAAAATGGCGTCGGAATAAACCAAATGCGGCTATTATACCGGTAGAGTCGGTAGACGGCGACAAGCTCGCGGGGTGCACCAGAAGGTTCCCGGCCGGACACCTCGGACAAAACCCGTCAGAAAACCGCACCGGATACCCGGGAGAAAACGGTAAGGGTCCCGTGAGTGCGTGTTAGCTGGGAAAGGGCTCACGAATCGCGATCTGTGTTAGAGCAACTGCAAGCTAACCAGAAAATGCTTAGCAGATCATCCTGCATAGCTATACTATAATAGGCTAAGCCTGTGACGCCTTAATTCCACATGGGCACCCACACCATTCCACAAGTTAACAACTCTTACACTGAAAATTTCTGCTCTGGTGTTTCCTTCTGTGTTTTAACCCATTGAGTGCAAATTAAAAATAGGAAGGAGGCGAACATACCCATTACACCACCGCGCCCACAGTTTCACAATGAGGTAGATTCGAACCTGTGGCCTTTCAGTTATATGGCACAGGACATACTGCTAGCTCACCTCACTCCAATTCAGTCCAGCATGGCTAGGTAATAGGCCTATTTCAGTATCGGATAAAAAAATTCAAATGTGAACAGGGACTACACTGGATTAGTGTGAAATGCTAAACGCAGTTCTTTTCTTTGGTGACAGACAGATGGCACTGACACATCATGAATTTCATGCGTACATGACTATCATGCAGTGGCGGCGCCAGGATTTCACTTTCGGGGGGCTGAAGCCCGCGGCAAAATTTTCCATTTCTATCCGACCTTTTTTTTAGTCGTTGACCAAAATCTCATGAAAATTTTCCATTTTCGCCGCCAAAATTTCTGACGACCTTTTTTTAGTCATCAGCCGAATATCGTGGATATTTCAATGTAAAATAATTCAGGTGGCCATTTTTTATGTGGGCTGAGCCTCTTGTAGGGGGGGCTTAGCCCCCAGCCCCCCTAGCGCCGCCACTGATGACTATAATGACATTTTACATCTCTGCTTGGGTTTAGAGTAGGCTGGAATACAATGTATGTCCAAGGTTGTCATAACGCTCAGAGAGTTTGGCAGCTATTACCCTTTCGTTCTGCCTGATGGGTATCCGGCTGTGTTAGTTCTGCAACCAGCAGATCCAGCAACGAATTCATTGATGTACAATTCTACATTGTACACTAATGTACGTAACATATTGAGTTGCTCCACATGTCTTCAATCAATGCTCGTGGGAAGAAATGCTGAAAGCATTCCAATGGAGATTAGTTGTCTGGAGATTCACCAAGCCTTTGTTTCCGAAGCACACCACATGGCCTCGGAGGAGACAGTTTTCCTTATTGAAATGCGTGAGTGAGTCGAGCTATTCTCAGGACTTGAGGAGGGATGTTTCTGCAGAAACCAGTCATTTACTTGGCTCTTTGGAAAGAGTTACCGGTAATTAAGCTTATGCTACTAGAATGTCATCTTTATAGCTGTGCACTATTGTGGCGCCATCTAAGTCAGCATGCATGTGGCAAATCATCTTCGCTAGAGGTTGTTACACTGTCTTCAATGCCTCATAATGGTTTGTCATTTTCTGTATCTAAAATATCAGCATCTGGCCATACAATCAGATAATCAGATTTCTTGCCACTCGTTATTCTTTGTTTTGCACCATTTCCCCATCACAATCCATGCATGTTCTTTATTGCCATAATAGGCTATATTAAAATAAAATAAAAACTGATATCAAAGTTATTTCTGAGTAGTAGGAGAAACCGTTTTAGTATTTGCAAGTGAGTCAAAATATCCAAAGAGAAACAGCGAGAAATGTAATGCACACTTTTGAAGACCTCTGAGACCCATGCAATGACTCCAAATGGACGATAATATTTTGCTACCTGGCTTAAACCTGGTCACCAAGATTAGAAATTTTTATGGAAATAAATTAATTTTCACTAATGATTCCATTTGGAGTCATTGGGACTGAAAGGGTTAACTAAATTTTACCTCGTGTTGCATTACTGACTTCGGCTATGGCTCAGGCGATGCTCTTGGCGCGCGTCGGCCTCTCTCCTATAGCCTATGCATGGTAGCAATTCCATTTATCTCTGTGATGCGCCCTATGAGTGGCCTCCTGGATCGTTAATTCCCTCTCTTCGCAGTCCTTTTTTAACATGTCTGATGTCTATCCACCTTTAACTTGGTGCTATTTCGATCAAAGAAACTATCCCCACTCCACTGTTTCATCTCTAATGATAATGCAACCCATCCTCGCTACGATCTCGCACAACAACTAGCCAGGTCTTTTTTTAACGTGCCGTTCTACACAAAATGTGCAGTTCTAAATGGATTCGTGCAGTTGTAGAAGCACTTCCGTCACGTTCCGTGCAGTTAAAACTAGTAAAAATAGGCCATTTTCCTCAGATTGGGAGTAATTTACCATGGAGGATGAGAAAAGAGAGAAGAGAATGTGCAGTTCTAAAAATTCCTTAAAAACAGCCCTGCAACTATAGCCTACGTACCGATCTATGGCCCTCTCCAATTTTGCGTAAAATTGCTTAGTTTGTGTCAGTTAGGCCGATTGTGACATAGCATGCAGATAATATTATAGCCTAATAATATGTGCAGACAGATTGGTGCCAGAGCGAAATCGTTATTATTGTCAATCTATATGCGGAAGGCATTGAATTGATTTATTGAGATATGTGATTACCTATTCCGCTTGTTCTTTTTCTTTTCCTGTCACAAGTGCTTCCGCTCTTTTCTTTCTGAGTCCTGGTCGTATACATAACAGCACGTAGCAAGCAGCTCACAATTATTCTAAAGTAATCTCTTTTTTTACCTCGCTCGAGAAATAGGACTGACTAAAAAAAGCTCGTCGGAGTCGTTCGCTAATCACACTCTCCTGCAGTTACTTCAGCGTTCATCCATGCATGAAAGACTAGCTTCAGTTAAACGAGACTCCGCAGTGATTAGAAAGATCATTAGCGCCGCCGCCCTCTCCCCCTCATTCATCCAGGCGTTGGACTGGCTCTCCTTGGCACTATAGCCCACGGACGCGAAGTGAGGATTTCTTTATCCATCACTGTTGTTCAGCTTCTTTTATAGATGCATCAACCACAGCATGGATCGATATGCCACTCAATAAGACGCAGCAACTGCCCCGATTATAACACCGCTGGCTAAAGACACCCGGACAACAAACTATAGGCTACCTATTGTACACTGGATGATTGGCAGCACGGTTCCTCTCAGCGGCTGGGAGTAGTTGCACCTGGTGCCACATTGTCAAGAGAGCCGTTGTCACGAAATAGAGTGTCCCACGTATCAATCGTATTCCCAGATGAAGAGAAGTTGAAACAGTGGCGTAGCCAGGAATTTATGATGGGGAGGGGCTTTTTGGTCTGGCCGGATGCCCTTTCTGACACCAACCCAACAGTGTTACAGTAAATATAAAGGGAATAAAGTAAAAAAGGGAATAAAGTATTATAAGAAAAACAATTGTTACTACAAGCAATTGTTTTGTTATTCTTATTTAAGTGGATAAAAAGGCTTTAAAAAACTTTTTCCTATGCCAATGGGGGGTTTAACTCCCGAAACACCCCATTGTCTACGCCACTGAGTTAAAAAGCCACTTCCGCGTGTATTTGTTTTCGCAGATTAACTTCCGTCCATAGGCGCAATCACGTCCTAAAAGTTGGGGGGACCATAATCAATCACGTCCTAAAAGTTGGGGGGGGGGACCATAATGATAAAGTCAATGGGACCACTCAAAAGTTGGGGGGACGCGTCCCGTGGGTCCCATAGGGTGGTTGCGCCTATGCTTCCGTCAGCTTTGTTTTGAACAATGACACTAAAAGGCATGTTTATTTCTACTATATAGTTTTGCTTGCTTTGGTTTTAAAATGTAGAAAAGTTAGAACAAATAGAACACTTAAGAACACTTAAAGTCACTAAATAAATTCGAATTGCCTTGCTCTGAAAATTGCTAAGGACATTTAAAACAATTAGTGTCACTTTAACTTTTGATTTAAGCGTCATTTTTTAAAAATTCTATGCATTTTTCTATAATTGGGATAGAATGAGTTGTCTCCTCGGATAGCCTTTACTGGCATCCGGGGGATGGATTGATTCATCCCTTCAAATAGCTTTGATGGGGATAGAATATCACGTGACACCGTCATATGGGTTCAAACGGATCGAAGCGTTCGTTTCTTTTGTCTGCAATGCCACCTTGAATTTAAAAGACTCAAACCTGTCATAATATTATAGATCGTAGGCCTATTATACCGTCGTCTTTTCTTTGAATTTGCTTTTATCCAGCTGTATTGGCTGTATCGTAAAAAAACCGGTGGGTGGCCTTACTAAAAGTGATATAACTTTTGTTCTGTCTGAAATATTTTTCTGAAATCTGGCCATGATGTGTAAATATAGATTGTCTATAAGCCTGTATAATTTCATTTCGAAATTCCTACTTTTGGTCAAGATATATTGGCAAAAAACCGTAGGGGGTCTTTTTTGGCCCACCCTGCAGATTGTAGGCCTATACTGTCGTCTTTGCTTTGAATTTGCTTTTATCCGGCTGTGGACATGTCAAAATGAATCAATACAAATATGATTGGTTGTTGCCTGCGATTCAAATTAGCACTGCTGTGCGACCGTGTGCTCATCAACAATCTTTGTGATAATATAGTAGGCCAAAGAGCCTGGAGTCTGAGATCTTTGGCAATGATAGTATAAATAACAGTTAAAATAATACAAATCATGATAATAAAAATAAAAATCATGATCATATTAGTAAACGGTAGATTTTCTAACAGCCTGACTTATATTTCTACCTAGGGCGAAGAAATAAAATAAATAACAATAAATCAATAATATAAACAATAATGATGGTAATAACAATGATTTCAATGATGATGATGATGATGATGATGATGATGATGATGATGATGATGATGATGATGATGATGATGATGATGATGATGGTGGTGGTGGTGGTGGTGGTGATGATGATGATGATGATGACAAGTTTAGCTGTACATGTAGATGTAGCAGTGGTATACAGTATATACCCCAGTGGTATTACTTACAAAAAATAGTAGCATATATAGGCTACCATAGGCTCTTCTCTTCATATGGTTTCTGGGACTCTATAGTTCCTTTCAGAAATGTAAATGTAATCGCATAATTTATATAGCGGTTGTCTTACAAAAATAGTAGAAGAAAGTGGAAAGTGGTAGGCTACCATAGTTATAGTCTTCGAAGACCTTAGAATCTCTGCCCGATCAGGCGACCATGTCCTATGACTTTCCGAATCTGACAACTCCTTGAACGGTGAAGATGGATCTCGACAAGAACAAGGCTCTTCTCTTCATATGGTTTCTGGGACTCTCTAGCTCCTTTCAGAAAACGCTCGCTTTACACAGCCTGTCGTTTTCTGCAGACAATCACTAGAAATGCACCTTAATTTCGAGGGCTAGTTCCTCCATGGGCTGTTCCATGTCTTCATCGATTATTATACCTGCCTTGGTCTTCGGTCACCTTCATCTAGGCCTGCTACCACTACTACAGTAACTGCTGCTGCTGCTGCCACTCCTCATTTTTATCATCCTCCTCTTCTTCCTATTCTTCCTCCTCCTCTTGACCTCCTCCTCCTCTTCTTCTCTTCCGCCTCCTCCTCCTAGTCCTTCTCCTCCTCCTTCTCCTCCTCTTCCTCCTCCTCCTCTTCTTCTTCTTCTTTCTCCTTCTCCTCCTCATTATCCTCTTCTTCTTTTCTTCCTCCTCCACCTTTTCCTCATCTTCTTCTTCTTCCTCCTACTCTTTTTCTGCCTCCTCCTAATCCTCCTCTTCCTCTTCCGCTTTCTTCCTCCTCTTCCTCTTCCTCTTCTTCTTGGAAATTGAATACATTTGGTGTACCCCAAGGCTCTATACTGGGTCCTCTGTTATTCCTGATATACATTAACGACCTCCCGAATGTATCCTCTATCCTACAATTTGGTCTTTTTGCTGACGACTCGAATATCTTCGTCTCTCACAAGTCTTATGAGGAGTTATTCCGGATCCTTAATGAAAATCTTGTGCTTGTATCAGAGTGGTTTGAAGTATTCTGCGTATACCTTATACTATTCTATGGTCTATCCGTATTTATCCTACTGCAACATGATAATGCCCATGGGCATCAAATTATAACTCTCGGCTCCAGAGAATTATCGTTTTGCAGAAAAGAATCGTTAGAATAATAGCTGGCTCCCCTTATAACTCGCACTCAGAACACCTATTTACTCAACTTGGGATCCTAAAAGTCTTACAAGTTAAACAACTACAGATGTGTGAATTTATGCACCGCTATACTTATAACACACTGCCTGTTTCCCATGCCAACTTCTTTAATCTAGTTTCGGACATTCACTCCTACAACACGAGAAACCTTGACTCATACAGAAGTGCACCTGCTCGTACTAACTCTAGAAAATTTTCGATTAAATGCATAGGTCCAAGGGAGTGGAATAGAATTCCTCAAAATATTCGTAGCAACCCTAATCTTAATTCCTTCAAGCATCAATTACGTTCGTGGTTAACTGGACTGAAGTATTAGCTCCACTCTTTACCTTCACTCTGACTATACGGTCTATACCCCATATACAGTAACAGCACTTCTATTCTAATCTTTTCTTTCTGGTTAAGGTTTATTTCGGTTTTTTTCCTTAGTTAGGATTTGATAGCTTAACAACACCATGTTGTCTTGACTGTGAATGTTTATGTTTTTAGTTAAGACTGCATCATGCGTATATCCAGATTGTAAATTCTTACATGATACTTGCCTATCTACCATCTTGAATCTATAAGCGTGCATATACAGTAGGTAGCCCTACCAGTGGGGCTTCTAATCCCTTCTGGGTTTCCGGTTGTATAACCAACTGTTATGTATATATACTTTGTAAAAATGTTTTTGTTATATTGGTGCAATAAAATTGATGGTTAGGCCTATTATTCTTCTGACTCCTCCTACTCCTCCTTATCCTCTTCTTCTTCCTTCTTTTTCTTCCTCCTCTTCCTCCTCCTCTATTTTTCCTCCTCTTTTCTGTCACCTCCTACTCCTCTTACTCCTCCCCTCCACTTTCTTCCTACTCCTCCTCTTCTTCCTTCCTCCTCCTCTTCCACTTTCTTCTTCCTCCTCTTCTTCTGCCACCTTCCACTCCTCTTCCTCCTCTTCCTCCTCTTCTTCCTACTCCTCCTCCTCCTCATCCTCCACTTTCTTCTTTTTCCTCTTCTTCGTTCTCCTCCTCTTCTTCTGCTTTCTCCTCTTCCTCTTCTTTTGTTGCACAGACTCTTTGACACAAGCGCAGCAAAGACATTGAAAAAAATCTTCAATAGACTACAAGACTAAACAGCGAATTAAGGATCAGAACCTATGGCAAAATAAAACATTCTGCGATGTTGGCTTGCACAACTTATTAATCATTAATAGTGCGACGCTATTAAAATTGCTATTGTTATTAGATTATCATAATAATTATAGTAGTAACAAAAGACTTAAATAGTAACAAAAGACTATATGCTGGCGCTTTAACTGAGTTTGTGTGACGTCACAATTTGTTGTTTCCGTGACTCACGGTTGAGCTGGTTTCATGACGGGGACATCCTGCTCGTAAAGGAACCATCGGATACATCTGCATGATGGCGTCACCTACCCCATCAGCCCAGAGCATACATTTCTTGCCCTTACCTAAACCCCCCGACAGGAGGGAGACCCTGGCGTCGAACGTAAGTGTCAATTAGTCAACGATGAACAATTATTGGACATCGATTTGAATTAGCATCATGATGGCAGCGACACGACCTGGCATACCGTAATTGATATTAGTTTATACTTGTAATTATTATTATATATACAATATAATATTATGATTTTAATATTATATTAATGTTATTGTATATTATATTATATATTAATTTTTTATTATTATTAATATATTATATTAATTATTATTATATTATATTATTATTATACTAATATATATTATATATAAATTTTTATTATTATTATAAAATTATTAATATTAATTTAATATTATGATTATAATATTATAATAATTTATCATAATTGATATTAAATTCTAGTATAGTAGCCTATAGTATATAGTATCTAATGACGACATTTACTCTAACACGAACCCTAACCGACACTCACGACGTTTATCTGACACTAACCGACCCTCACGACGCTTACCCTGGCCGTAACCGCTAAACTAGCGGTCCCATGTTCTGCAATTACGCCCCCTTAATACACTGGCAATTCTCCTCTGAGTATATACCCTGCGCGGATACAAGTGGGCTGAGTGATGGTCTCAAATCAGGACGTGGTCCCCACCCCATTGACCCGCCGCCCTTCCTGTTGTTTGGTTGTAAACTTATAGCCAGAGCTGTTTTTAAGGAATTTTTTGAACTGCACATCCTCTTCTCTTCTTCCTCATCCTCCATGGTAAACTACTCCCAATCTGAGGAAAATGACTTTTTTTACTAGCTTTTTTACTAGTTTTAACTGCACGGAACGTGACGGAAGTGCTTCTACAACTGCACGAATCCATTTAGAACTGCATATTTTGTGTAGAACTGCACGTTAAAAAAAGCCCTGCTTATAGCATACAGAACAGTCAGAACGTCATACACTGCATAATTAGGGGCCCTACATAAAGTACGTCACGCTCCAGGGGGGGAGGGGGTGTAAGAAAGTGTGACAGTTTGTGACGGGGGTAGGGAGGTCAGGCCATGTGTGACGTCACACACTTATTTTTTAAATTCTTTTTTATTTTTTTGTTCTTAGTACCTAAAATCCGACCCGGCCCGGCCAGGCGTGTCTAAAACCCGGCCTGGCGGGATAAAAGTTGATTTCCCGTCACTATCAAAGCGTTTAGGGACACGCGTCACTATCAGAGGGATTAGAGATAGTATCCTAGGGTTTAGAGGGTTAGGTAAATGGTTATGTTTTTAAATTTTTTTCTCCGAAAGTGTGACGTACTTTAGGGGGGGGGTCCGAGATTTGTGACAGTTTGTGACAGGGGGAGGGGGGTCAAAAATGGTCAAAAATAGCGTGACGTACTTTATGGACGGCCCCTTAGATCTATGATCTTCGTCTGAAGTCTATCATGTTAACTGTTAACCAACGCTAAATATTCGTGAGACAGCTCGACGTTAATTGTAACCGGATGAATAATGTCACACGCTCTATGGCAGCGCGAGTAGTTCGGACTCTTCGAGGAATCAGAGCTATTATGGAAATGCGAGCAAGTCCGTTTGCTTAGGTTATTTGTCGTGCTTGCGAGAATCGTATAGAAGCCTTTTATTTAATATCGGGTTTATTACATCGGTCAAACCCAGTTGTCTATTTTATAATTAATTATCAGGGTGATTTAGCAATATCTGCCTCCTCAAAATTGTTTATTCGAGGCCTCCAACACTTGTGTTCCAAACCTTTAACGCCAACTGGGGCCTATTATCATTGTGATAATAATTATTGTACCGGTACCTATTCATTGTCCTTTGCAATGTGTGGCTCTTAAACCATGGTCCAGATTGTGTCTGTGGTAAATATGCCACTGAAAAGCAAGAAGTGCGTGCCTGACGCCGACTTGGCGCTACACTAATGCGGTCGTTTCCGTGTGTACATACGGTACCGTAATACCTCATTGAGCCTCGTCCGTTGATTTAATCGAGTTTACAGCCAGCAATCATATCGTATTGCAATTAGCCATCGTATGAGTCTCTCCCATTAGCCACTTTCGCCATCGCTAGCCTGCCTGTCTTCGATAATTCAAAATCCACCTTTGATGTAGGCCGTTGTTCATTTCTTTTGTGTATTCAATTTCGCGTGGAAACGTATTTTGGTCCAGTTAGCAGGGCCAGGATTAGAGAAGTATATGTGCATCCGTGTATATAATAGGTTAGAAGACCTGTGATTTAGATATTCAGGCTTTACATTGATTGATTCGGCGACTGTCGCATTCAAGGGTCTGGGAACAATACCGTGATTTACGGCTGTATTTGACACACTTACTGCAATGCAGCTGAATTTGATACAATACACCTGTATTTGATTCAATATACAATAGTAGGCCTGGCTATTTATGAGGCAATCAGAATTTATTACCATGTTTCAATTAGACATCGTATGATAAACCTCCAGTTGTATTAATTTGTTTTATACAATGCTGGCTGTCAGAAACGGGCCCTCCGCTCTGCGGCACGACTTGTTGGCCATACCCAAAAATTTGGTCATGTCTCATCT
Organism: Lumbricus terrestris; assembly: GCA_949752735.1. Taxonomy (NCBI): domain Eukaryota; kingdom Metazoa; phylum Annelida; class Clitellata; order Crassiclitellata; family Lumbricidae; genus Lumbricus; species Lumbricus terrestris. The sequence goes on along the minus strand of OX457048.1, from coordinate 32,090,069 downwards.
TAGACCTATACGCGGGATGTTTTACATTGGCTCCTTCTCCACTTCCGATTGCATGTATACAGGGTCTGTGCGTTGGTTAGGCGGTGCATTGAGGGACTGGCTCCACCGTATCAACGAGAACTCTGTTTTCCAATTAATTGGGTGCTCAGCGTCGATCCATCCTTCGATCGGCGGACCAAGCTGTGCTTCTGGTTCCCCGCTCGCGGACTGCTAGCCTATCCGACAGCGTCGTTCATTCTCTGTCGCTGGTCCTAAAACCTGGAATGGCCTCCCTGTTACACTGCGCTTAGTTCCTTGACTAAACCTTTATATGGTAACTATATGATGATGATGATGATGATGATGATGATGATGATGATGATGATGATGATGATGAATACTGTGGCGCTATAGGAGTATCGCTACATAGGCGAGTACAACGCGGACAACCAGCGCCATGGCTTCGGACGGGCCTTCTTCAAGACCGGTGACAGCTACGAGGGATACTACGAGAACGGAAAGCGACACGGGCATGGCATGTACAGGTGGGTATTGTATGGCATGTACAGGTGGGTATTGTATGGCATGTACATGTGGTTAGTTATGGCATGTACAGGTAGGCATGGCATGTGCAGGTGAGCATAGCATGTACAGGTGGGCATTGCATGGCATGCACAGGTGGTTATGGCATGTACATGATCCAGTTGCTCTGATGGACGACAATACAAAATTATGGTTAGGCCTATTCGGTTGTTAATGTAAACAAATTAATTTTCAAACTGACCCTATCAAAAACCCACCTTTCTGGATTTTGCGGACCCAGTCCGGACCATGGAAGGCGCTGGGGCCCATTCGCATTTACCCCGAATTTGACCACAGCAGTCCACTAGCAAACGTAGCAAACGTAACTTTTCTTGCCGTAGTTTATGTTGACTTAGCCTTATTTAGTTTTTCTTATAATATTATGTTGCTTTCTGGCAGGTTCATGAACGGAGCGGTTTATGACGGCCAATGGGTGAACGGAATGAAGAATGGTCTCGGGGTATTTACCTATCCAGACGGGTCAAAATATGAAGGTAACTGGCTACTCTGGAATATATTCACCGATCTAGACTTTGTCGCCAAGGAAATGTTTACTCGACTTTAATTTTTATTAGGGCTTTTGTTCGATTAAAGATTTTAATCGAAATTAATCGCGCGATTAATTTTTTTAATCGCAATTAACTGCAAATTAATCGCAATAGGCCCTACGTTTCCTTCAAATATATTAATCTTACTATTTTCTAAGGACCCCTGAAGCATAAAATTTCAACGACTGAATGCATTCTTTCTATTGCAAACATATTCAATAACTCTTGGCTTAGGCCTATTGAATACTGCATTTAGTTTATTGAACAGAGGAAATGTTTACTCGACTTTAATTTTTATATCCCGACCGTAGGGCCTATAATTAAATGCCCTATAATTATGGCCTTGAATGGGCGCCACGACATTTACGGTCCACATAAAGGAACAGTTTCAAATCTGTGAAACTTTGAAAGACAACACAGAGTCGCATGTGACGCAAACTCAGTCAACGTAGTTTACTGGGCATGAATGTAGAGTATACATTGCAGTTACAGTACCTGCTCTGCTTAATTTTGAGTTGCTATTATGTATAGCACCGAAATTTCTATGGTGTCGCAACCAACACCTGTTGCAACCTGCCCCGGTCTCCCCTATTGCAGTAAATGAGCGTCACCTGCCAATGACAAGATGGGTAGCATCAATATAACAACCGAAGAGTATTATCGCCGCTCTTTAAGAGAGCTAGATTGCATGTCCAGGGTTGTATACAGTACTATACACTCTTGTTACACTAGTAGTACTACTAGCCTACTATTACTATTGCTGCTACTATTGCAACGATACTACTAATACTACTACTACTAATACTACAACAACAACAACTACTACTACTGCTGCTACTGCTGCAACTACTACTGCTATTGCCACTGCTACTGTTACTACTGCTATTACTACTATATACAACAGCAACAACTACCCTACTACTACTATTATAATTATTGCCATCATCATCATCATCGTCGTCGTCGTCGTCGTCATCATCATCACCACCACCACCACCACCATCATCATCATCATCATCATCATCATCATCATCATCATCATCATCATCATCATCATCATTATTTTAAGTCTGCACCCAATAATTCATCCCGTATAGGTTATTGGTTGGACGACCAGCGCAGTGACCACGGTGTTTACACCTACGTGAACGGCGACAGGTACGACGGGCACTGGCGCTACCATGTAAGGCACGGATCGGGCAGGTACATCTACGTGCACGCCGGTCTCCAGTACCAGGGTACGTGGAATGACGGAAAGCGGGAAGGTATCGGACATCTGCTTGACTACGAAACGAAGGAAGTGCTACAAGGAGCACATCCGGTTAGTCCTCTCTATTTATCTATTTATTTATTTCTCCATTTCTATAGCGCAGTGTTTTAAATAAGTAGTTCTATTTTCTACTCTGTTTGCCCGCTGGTCTTCGTTAATTAAGCCTCGTCATGCATCACGTGATCATGGACAAGCGTTGAATGTGCTGCAAAGCTATTAGAATTCAGTGTCAGCCTGTCAGGTTCCAAAAAGTTTTCTACATACATGTAATATCCAATTTCTTCCATCGACTCCTATCCTCTTCTTGCTCATCTTCCCCGATCCATCATTGCTCCTCCGCCTCTTCTCCTCTTCTGCTCCTCCTTTCCTCTTCCTCCTTCTTCTTCTCCTTCTCCACCTCTCTTTCCTATTAGCTACTGGCAGCAGTATAATGTGAAGTGTCCATTACCCTCATTATCCAGCGATCTCACGCAATGCAAAAATCAGGTATGTACATGTATGTATGTGCGTATGTAGGTATGTATATGTGTGTATGTGTGTATGTGTGTATGTGTGTATGTATGTATGTATGTATGTATGTATGTATGTATGTATGTATGTATGTATGTATGTATGTATGTATGTATGTATGTATGTATGTATGTATGTATGTATGTGTGCATGTATGTAGGTATGTATGTATGCATGCATGCATGTATGTATGTACGTACGTACGCACGCACGCATGCATGCATGTATGTATGTATGTATGTATGTATGTATGTATGTATGTATGTATGTATGTATGTATGTATGTATGTATGTATGCATGTTTGTATGTATTTATGTATGTATGTATGTATGTATGTATGTATGTATGTATGCATGCATGCACGCACGCACGCACGCACGTACGTACGTATGTATGTATGCATGCATGTATGTACGTATGTACGTATGTACGCATGTATGTATGTATGTATGTATGTATGTATGTATGTACGTATGTACGTATGTACGTATGTATGCATGTATGTATGTATGTATGTATGTACGTATGTACTTATGTATGTATGTACGTATGTACGTATGTACTTATTGATCCGAAATCAATCAGTTTCAAATGTTCTGTCACCAGTCTACGGACAGTGTCAAGTCAGATCAGGAAACAGACGAGCAGCATGAGAAACACGTGCAAGAGCAGAGGCGACAGACGGAACATTTTCTTCAGCTCGACAAGAGGTATGGTCATGAAAAGCTTCAGTATGGCGATGGAAGCACTTCGGACGCAGGTTCAACGAGAGCAAGTTCCACGGGAGATGGTCCGACGGAAGAAATTCCTAAAGGTGAAGATTCAAGCATACATAGGCTATGCCTCACTTTTGCAAAATATGCACACATGCACACGTGTCCCCTCTGTAAAATGCACAAGTATACGCATCCACATCTCTTGTAAAAAAATGCAGACATGCATGTATGCCCACACACATATGTAGCCTATTATAGTCTACCCAAACGTATACCCAACCAGGGGCGGATCCAGAGGGGCCAATCCGGCCATGCCCCCTTTTTTAAATTTCTTTATTTTTTACCAGCTATTCTGGATCGGAAAGCTGATGTGTCCCTTTCCCCTCATGAGCAGTTTCGTAGGCCTCCCCAAGCCCCACGCACGAGGTCCGTATACGAGGACCGTGCAGGGGCTTAAGAACACTGTAGGCTACGACTAAAAAAGGTAATCAGATTTTCGGTGACCAAGACGAAATTTTTTTCCTGTCTTAAGATCCTAAATTTTGGCCCCCTTTCGAAAATTTCTGTATCCTCTCTTGTACCCAACAGTTCTCCGTAGTTTATAAAACATAATACAATACTATATTCTGACAAAATTACAGGTTGCTGATGACGGATCAACTGAATTGCAGCACTAATCAATTGCAGCACTAATCTATTGCAGCGCTAATCAATTGCAGCACTAATCAATTCCAGCACTAATCAATTGCAGCGCTAATCAATTGCAGCACAAATCAATTGTAGCAATAATCAATTGCAGCGCTAATCAATTGCAGCACTAATCAATTGCAGCACTAATCAATAATTGCAGCACTAATCAATTCCAGCACTAATCAATTGCAGCACAAATCAATTCCAGCACTAATCAATTCCAGCACTAATCAATTTCAGCACTAATCGATTGCAGCATTTAGATCAGATGATCAACAAAGAAAAAATTGCACCGATGATTAATCGCGATGTCTCCTCAAAAGATGTCGGTTTTGAATAATTATTTCGCCATTTGAATTGTTTATGTTCACTGTTTGAAGTTTTACAGTAGCCTAATTATTTTATGTTCGTGTTCCAGATGTCTTGGTTCCAGGTGGAGAGGGAGCCACGGAAGGAGGTCAGTGCCATGTTGAAATTATTGTTGTCAGAAATTTAATCAGTCACATTCAGTTGCGATTTAGAATGCACTTTCATGTAGGTCCTTTGCTACATTCATGTATGAACGTACGTGTGTAGGCTATAGGTAGGCTACATGTAAGTGTGTTTGTATGCGTATGTTTTGAATGAAAAAGCGTTGAATTTAGCGTTGTAACTTGTAAGGTAGGCTATGATAAAGTAATTTAAAGTGCGATAATCTAAAGTAGGGTAAATAACGCTAATTAAAGGGCTAGCTACAGGTCAACAGAGTCCACAGCTTAGCTCTAAATTCAATTATATGCCCTATCAGTTCACTAATCAGTCATCCTCTTTGGTAGTCTTTGCCGTCTTTCTCTTGCCTCAAGTGAGTCCTACTTATTATCTTGGGGTGGCGCTCAATGCATGGTAGTGCTTCTGCAAGGCTCTTGCTGGGAGAAGCGCTTTATAGATAGTCAGATACAATACGATGCAATACAATGCTATACAATGCAATACAATGTTATACAATGCAATATAATGACATACAGTGCTATACAATGTTATACAATGCAATACAATGCTATACAATGCAAAAATTGCCACTGAATTGCAGGTATTGGTCTTTACTGCATTTTTCAGAGGGCCGGGCCGAGTGGTGGGATGCGCAGAAACCAAGCCAACAGGAAGGTAAGGGTGTTTCTAAGCAGAATTTCCATTTCGAAGTATTGATGTAGCCTAAATCTGGTAAATTGGGTAAAGTTAGTTGCATTAGAGTAGACCTAGGCTTAGTCGAGATTCGGCAAGCAATATGGCAAGATAATGTAAATCAAAGCGTTGTATACGGTATGATAAAGTAATTCAAAGTGCGATAATCTAAAGCAGTGGTTCCCAACCCATGGCCCGCAGGCCAAAAGTGGCCCGCCAGGCCTCCAAAAATGGCCCTCAGCTCAACTCTCAAAGAATTAACAAAAATATAAACAAAATTTCACAATTTGGACAGGTTATAACACATAATTATTTTCTATTACAAGTTATTTTATTTTTACGTATATATAAATAACGCCAAACATTATAATTTGATTCAATTGTAACCATTTTATATGCTTTTAATTAATTAAATTTTAGCCTTGTGGCCCCATAATGTCCTTCAACTAAGAAAAAGTGTCCCTCGTGTCCCTCAACTTAGAAAAAGTGGCTCGACAGTCAAAAAAGGTTGGGAACCACTGATCTAAGAGTATGGTAAATTAGGCTAATTAAAGGAAGGTCGTGTCTTGGCTTTTCGGGCCTTGTGCTAAACGGATGTTTAATTGGTCAACAAACAGACAGACGGTCAGGTAGGCAGAGACAGATGGACGGGCAGGCAGATAGATATACAGGCTGACAGACAGGCAGGTAGGCAAACAGACAGATAGACAAACGGATAGACTGATAGCTAAAAATCCAGTTGATGTTAGATGTTTACTAAAAATCCTAGAATGGAAAATACAGGTTTCGTTCTGCCAGCGTAAAGTTTCGAATAGGCCTAAACCAAACACACACAAAACTTCAATTGAATTAAATGACGCTCTTATAGTTCTTGCGTGCGAACATATTCCTATTTTATTTTAGGACTTTCTGCCAGTTTCTTGTTGATATTTGTTCTTTAAATATATTAAGTGTGGCAAGATTCGTCGGTTTTGGATAATTATTTCGTCGTTTAAAATTATTTGTGTTTAGGGCTTTAGGCTACCGTTTGCAGTTTTACAGCAAAAATTATTTATGTTCGTGTTTCAGAAGTCTTGGTTCCTACATGTAGTTCGGAGGAAGCCACTGAAGCAGGTGAATTATTTCACGTGGATATTATTCGGCCGAAAATCGACGTACATCGATAGTCGGCCGTCAGGAATGACCAAAACCAAGTTACCTTAATCCCTTTTGGATTGGAATTATGGCACCAGGCAATTACGCATAGTCTATGCATTAGAATGCTGTTCTTCCTATCCTTCGCAGTGAAAGATATAAAAAAACTCATAATAGCCTATTATTTTTTGCTCACCCATATCGACAGCATTTTTACGGGAGTCTGTTGCAAAGACCTGCGCGGCTTTGATATTCGAATCAAGAGCGAATACAGAAATTTTCGAAGGGGGGCAACATTTTCGGTCTTGGGACAGGGAAAAATTTTCGTCTTGGTCGCCGAAAAATCTCATGACCTTTTTTTAGTCATTTGTCTCGAATTCCCAAGAAAAGGTACCATTTTATTCGCCAAAATTGTTGATGATCTTTTTTTAGTCATACGTGCCTCGTATACGGACCTCGTCGGCGTGGGCATGGGCGGAGACCTAGGGGGGACAGGGGGGACGGTCCCCCCAACGGAGGTGTTGGGGGGACGGCCCATGCATTTGTCCCCCTCAATCGTTGAGCGCCAAGACTAAAAAAAAGGTCATCAACTTTTTGGGCGGCGAAAATAGAACTTTCCTGGGAGATTTCGTCGCCGGATGAATAAAAAAATAAATAAAAGTTAATCAACTTTTCAACTTTTCGGGCGGCGAAAATAGAAATTTCATGAGTGATTTCGTCGCCGGATGAATAAAAAAATAAATAAAAGTTAATCAACTTTTCAACTTTTTGGGCGGCGAAAATAGAACTTTCCTGAGTGATTTCGTCGCCGGATGAATAAAAAAATAAATAAAAGTTAATCAACTTTTCAACTTTTTGGGCGGCGAAAATAGAACTTTCATGAGTGATTTCGTCGCCGGATGAATAAAAAAATAAATAAAAGTTAATCAACTTTTCAACTTTTTGGGCGGCGAAAATAGAACTTTCCTGAGTGATTTCGTCGCCGGATGAATAAAACATAAATAAAAGTTAATCAACTTTTCAACTTTTTGGGCGGCGAAAATAGAACTTTCCTGAGTGATTTCGTCGCCGGACGACTAAAAAAGGTCATCAACTTTTTTGGCGGCGAAAATAGAATTTTTTCCGAGATTTCGCCGGTCGTCAGAAATTTTGGCCGGCAAAAGATGGAAGTTTTTCTGCGATGGAAATTTTTCTGCGACACTCAGTCATTCGTCCATCAAAAATCTTTCCGTTCCCCTCCCCCCAAGTCTCCGCCCAGGTCTCCGCCTATGGGCGTGGGGAGGGGCCTGCAGGACTACTCATGGGGGGGACCCACCCACATCAACTTTCCGAGCCAGAATAGTTGGTCAATAATAAAGAAATTTGCCAGATAAATGGGGGGAGTCATGGCCGGATTGCCCCTGGATCCGCCCGTGATTCGAATCGACAACACATAGGCTATTACGACTGTATTCGATTCGGAGAAAACCTTACGACTCGAAAGTTTATTTGAAAATATGATCAGACCGTGACGTAGGCCTACTTTATTGCAAAATAAAATTTTTGAATTTGATGAATATCGTGCTAGTCTGAATCTAGTGAACATGAAATCAGAACAGAACAAACTGTAGGCTAATAGGTTTCAATACACACAGAATTTTTTATTCTGTTAATGTACTCAATTCTTAGTTTAATTGATTTTAAACTGCAGAAAGGTTATTGGGTCTCCATTGATAATTATAAGAACTTATTAATAACCGTGTCACTGAACTGACTGAAGCAGCCTACCTTGTGCCATTAAGTAACCTAAACTCTATAGGCCTACATGAATATCAAACTTGTAGCCTACCCTCTAAGTCGATTCGAGATATAAATTCGGCTGAAAATGTGAGATGTGCAAGTTTTGGTCTTTATTGTTCATTTTCAGAGGGCCAGGCCACGTGGTTAGAAGAGCAGGTACACAGACAGCAGGAAGGTGAGGAGGTTTCTAAGCAGAATATCCAGCATAAAAATAATACTCCTGAAATCTGCTAAAGTTAGTTGCTAAAGTTAGTTGCGTTGAAGTAAGCTTAGTCAAGGTAGGGTAAGCAATATGGCAAGATAGTGTAAGACCAAGACATTGTAAAGTAGCCTAGGCCTATGATAAGGTAATGTAAAGTGCGGTGATTTGAACTTATTAAAGCGAGGTCGTCTTGGCGCTTCGTGCCTTATGGTAAACGAATGCTTGATTGACCGACCGAAAAACAGATGGATGGACAGACAGACAGACAGACAGACAGGCAAACAAACAGACAGGTAGGCAAACAAACAGACAGGTAGGCAGAAGGACATGCATACAGACAGACAGGCAGACAGATGGACAGATAGACAGACAGATAGACAGACAGACAGGTATGCAGACGGACATACAGACAAACGGATAGATTGACAGCTCGATAACATTCTTATTCATGTGCGTTCGTGCGTCTGTCCATCCGTGCGTCTGTCCATCCGTGCGTCTGTCCATCCGTGCGTCTGTTCATCCGTGCGTCTGTCCATCCGTGCGTCTGTCCATCCGTGCGTCTGTCCATCCGTGCGTCTGTCCATCCGTGCGTCTGTCCATCCGTGCGTCTGTCCATCCGTGCGTCTGTCCATCCGTGCGTCTGTCCATCCGTGCGTCTGTCCATCCGTGCGTCTGTCCATCCGTGCGTCTGTCCATCCGTGCGTCTATCCATCCGTGCTTCCGTCCATCCTTATTTTGTTTTAGGATTTTCTGCCTGTTTCTTGTTTATATTAGTATTTTAAATAAACTTGATTGATTGATTGATTCTAAGTATGGCAAAGAATGTCGGTTTTGACTAATTATTTTATCCCTATTATATTATTTTTGTTCGATATTTACGGGTTTTCAGCAATAATTCAGACTCGTTCGTTTTGTTCGTGTTTCAGAAGTCTTGGTTCCAGGTGGGGAGGCCGTCACAGAAGCAGGTCAGCTTCAAGTTGTTATTACTGCAGTCAGAAATTATTCAAACTCAATTGCGATTTTAAATACACTCATGCATGTATACACTATTCATGTATACACAGGGCTTAAAGTGTGCCTGGACGGTCATTGACGGCGTCCATGCACCTGTTTTAAAATCTGAACGCCATCCAGCCACTTATTGGCCAGTAATGACTAGAGAGGTAAGGGGCGTCCAGGCACTTCTTTTGGAAAGATAAGGGGCGTCCAGGCACTTATTTTTCCACACTTTAATCACTGTGTATACACTATTCATGTATACACTATTCATGTATACACTATTCAATGTATTCATGTATACACTATTTATGTATACACTATTCATGTATACCCTATTCATGTATACACTATTCAATGTATTCATGTATACACTATTCATGTATACACTATTCATGTATACACTATTCATGTATACACTATTCATGTATACATTATTCATGTATACACTATTCATGTATACATTATTCATGTATGCACCATGCATGCATGTATGTATATACAATACATGTGTTGTGTATATATGCGTTTGTATGCATGTATTTGCGCGAAGCGCGGGACTAGCTGCAAGTCCACGCAGACTGAAGTCGCTTTATAAATGCTTAAATACACTACAGTCACAAAGCACAGGGTGATCTTAGACAGGCGCACTTCAGCTTTGTGATGTAGGCCTACGCATTGTTCCGCGGAGAAATCGAGGTCGAAATATATATATATAATAGTCTTTCCTCTTCTTGCTCTCGCCTCAGCTCCTGCCTTTTCTCTGGAGAACTTCTGAAACGCTCTTTCCGAGAGAAGTGCTTTGTAAATGGTCAAATGCAAAACAATACAATTACAGAATTATCAGTAAACTGCATGTTTTTTGTCTTTGTTGCATTTTCAGAGGGTCGGGCCGCGTGGTGGGAAGCACAGGGGCAAAGACAACAGGAAGGTAAGGAAGATTCTAAGTAGAGTTTCCACTCTAAAATATCAATATCGATGTAATTAATCAGTTGAGTTGGGTAAAGTTGGTTGTTTTAAAGTAAGCTTAGTCATGACAAGGTAAGCAATATGGCAAGGTCCCGTTATCTTAGACTTCTAAGTGAAGGCACTGTAAGGTATAATCAAGTAATGTAAAGTACGGTAATTTGCTAGTGCTTCTCTCTATCTTTCTCACTCTCTGTCTCTGTCTGTCTATGTTTTTCTGTCTCTTTCTGTTTCTGTCTCTGTCTTTGTCCATCTCACTGTGTCTGTCTGTCTGTCTGTCTGTCTGTCTCTGTCTGTGTCTGTCTATCTGTCTCTCTCTGTCTCTCTGTCTCTCTGTCTCTCTCTCTCTGTTTCGTTCTCTCTCATTCCATGACTACTGCAGACACTTGTAATACATTATTTACAGGAATGGAAAGTCAACATGACGCACAAAGTCAACATGATGACGCGCAAGGTCAACCCGACATGGAAGGTCATCAGAACGTCCAAGGTCCTTCTGCTACTGATCACGAACATAGAAGTGAAGGTCACGAAGATGAAGGTCAAAACGACGAAAAGGACGAGCACGTAACGGAAAGTCATGATTACCACAGTCAACAGGATCTGACCGAAGGTAATAAGGACCAAAATGAAGGTCAACAGAACGAAGGCAACAAGGATCAAACCGAGAGTCATCAAAACGAAGGTCATGGTCACCCTCATTGTGAAGGTCTGCACGTCGAGGGCCAACTAAACTGCGACGCCAAAGGCTGCTCCATCACACGCAAATGTCCGTTCGAGACTGAGAGGTCGATACCAGTGAAGGACGAAGGTTCATTCTACGATCTTCTATCGTCAAGTATCGTGGCCATTGGGAGTGGCGGGGCCGACGACGACAGCCACCCGACTAAGGACCCGGCGACTGACCAGGGCGACGAACATCAGAAAGACTTTCCCGATGCGGCGCAACTTGGAATCGAGCTGCAGCAGCAGCAGCAGATTCCGCGAAACGAGTCCGATAACTCTGAGCCTAATAAGTAGGCCTAAGTAAAAACTGTAAAACATCGAAAACGAAAACCGTCCCACATCTTGCTGACCCCACGAACGCGTTGCACCAGTAAGACAAAACGCGTGGGTCAACTTAAAAACGCACCCAGCTTAGGCGATAGGCGGAAGAAACTTAGTAAAACGACATCAGCATTCGACAACGATGATAATTGTTGTTATTCTTTTATAATTCTGTACTGTAAATCTATAATCTGGGTCTGAGTGAAAATAAAAATTAAAGTCGTATAGCCTACACTAGCACGGTATAATTGTTTTCCTTTACTTAGGCTACTTATTAATCCCATGCTAAAAGGCCTTGTAAGGCGCCCTTGTATTGGAATCATGATGTAAGAATTACGCGCTTGTGACAATGCATGTATGAGCACTTGTTATAGTGCCCCTTCAAGACTTCAAGACCTACTCAGAGACGCTCCAGAGGTGCTCTCACAACGCAGCATTGAATCGAAGTTTCGCGCCGAAGCGCATGAGCAATTGCGAGTTAAAGACTTGCTCAGGGTTCCTACTCGGCGGCTTGAGGTGGATTCGATTCTGCAGCCTTTCGACTCCAAGGCACCGACCATACCCCTACACCACCGTGCCCCACAAATGTATGAGTGGTTGAATCAAAGTTAGGCGCTACATAAACTATAGCCTATTCACACCATCATTAGAAGAGTCGTTAGAGTTCCTGGCACATAAAATTGAGATAGTAACCAACGGAATATCTCTTAAATAAATAGAATACAAATTTCCAGATGTTGTAAAGTAAAGAGACATGTGGCGAATGGTTATTAGAGCAAAACGCTTATTGACCGCGTTGTATGGGACGGAGGGCGTACGTACATGGACGGAGTTTATCAGGGACTAGGGGGCCAACCCCCCCTTCAAGAAGACCCAGAGTCATTTTTTAACCGTGTAAATGGTATCTTTTCTCGGGCTAGCATCCCCCTCCAAGAAGGTGCAGACTCAGAAAATCGTTCTGAAAATGGTTTTCACGAACGCGGAACTTACGAATCACTAAAAAAGATCATCAACTTTTTTGGGTCCGAGAAAATATTTTTCGGTGCCACTCGTCAAGAAATTTAGCCATGAACGGAAAACGGAAACCAAACTACGCCCATGCGTACGTACACGCTCTAATCGACGCAGCTAACTGGAGCACGATAGGCTACCCCTATCCACCCTCCCCTCCGTTGACAAAAGACCATTGGAATCCCAACCAGGATCGTCGGAGTACTTGATGCCTGTTTTAGCAAACTAAAAGGATGCAAAAATAAAATATTATAGTCTATCCTAATCAACAAATTTACAATTTTAACAAGCGGTTATAGGATGGATGGATGGATCCGATTTGACCAGGGTCCATGACAACAGAGGCCGTTACCTTGGACAGAAATTTACTCTGCATATTACAGCACTTGAGAGCTTTTTTTAATGAAAAGCGGTTTTAGGGCTAATACTGCTATGCTATATATAGTTTATGGATCGACGTATATCACAGCCATCGTCGTCGTCATCGTTACCATCATTACCACCGGCGTGGCCGCCATCAATATCACCATTATTGTCGTTATCGCCATCGTCATCGTCACGTCGTCATCGTCATCGTCATCGTCATCACCACCACCATGCACCACCACCACCACCACCACCACCACCACCACCACCACCACCACCACCACCACCACCACCACCACCACCACCACCACCACCATCACCACCACCACCACCACCATCATCATCATCATCACCATGCATCTATTGTGCACACACTCTGTAAAGATCAAGCATCAACGATAGTGCTAAGCAATTACGATTGATGGTCTTGTATAATTGCTCAAACACGGTTCCTACGCAGTATATCCAATTATCCATCGCAAAGGAAGTTTGAACTTTGAATCCGTATACTCAGTGCATACATGTAAAAAGCCGTCAGCCGTTATGACAAGTCGTTCATTTTGCCCCACCCCCATACGCCAGGATAAGACGCAACCTTTGGAGAAAGAGGAACTTCTTCATCTTCATCATCTTCGTCATCTTCATCATCTTCGTCATCTTCATCATCTTCATCATCTTCCTCATCTTCGTCATCTTCTCATCAGTTTTGACTCTCGATGCAAAGCCGCGGTGAATTCTTCTAAATCTTTCCGCTCCTTCTAAAATTATCTTCCGGTATTGCTTCAGACTACATGTAACAGTCTGAGTTAAGAGTAATTTGTTGAATATATAAATAAATAAATTATATATATATATACAAAATTATATATGTAGCCTATGCACGTTCTACACGCGATTCAGTAGTCATAGCGTGTGTGATGCATTAAGCACGAGTCTTCTTTTGGCATGCATCAGAGAGATTTTCCAGAGAATTGGAGCCGTTAGGAAACTCATCGACGTCACGCCGAGTATCAACAAGTACACCTACAAGTATTAGCAAGTACACCTACTAGTATTAACAAATACACCTACAAGTATTAACAAGTATACACCTACTAGTATCAACAAGTACACCTACATGTATCAACAAGTACACCTACAAGTATTAACAAGTACGCCTTATGGTATCAACAAATGCACCTACAAGTATCAACAAATAAACCTACAAGTATCAACAAGTACACCTACCAGTATCAAAAAGTAAAGCTACATGTATCAACAAGTACACCACAAGTATCAACAAGTACACCTACATGTATCAACAAGTACACCTATTATAGTATTAACAAATACACATACAGGTATCAACAAGTACACCTACTAGTACCAACAAATACACCTACAAGTATCAACAAGGATACCCACAAGTATCAACAAGGATACTTACAAGTATCAACAAGGATACTTACAAGTATCAACAAGTGCACCTGCATGTACAACACTTGCAAAATTTATTATCGCTAAGATAACTCAACCGTTTGTCCCATCACTACTAGACCTACTACAGTCACTCTGCTACAACCGCTATACCCTTAGCTCTTACATCTTGTGTTTGTAAAAAATTAATAGTGAAGGAGTCATTTAATTTTTACGTTATTTCATTTAGGGGGTGTTCAAACACCCACCCACCCCAGATACGGCCCTGAATGCACTGATGAAACGTTGGATAGCAACGCGGTGTCATGCCAAATTTTACTAATAACTTTAATTAAAAACAGTTGATTAAATTTTACATTTTACAATTCAACTGCAAATTTAATTACAGTGTATTGATTGTATAATTGCTCTGCGCTACGCAGATGTTATAATACACGCATAGACGTATAGAAATATCTATTATAGGTAGACAACGGTAAGTGCGTACCGTATACCCTATATAGCCTACCTCTCTAGATATTAGTCCAAGTTTCCGAGCGTGGCTGCCGAGTACGAAGGAGCATTCGGATACTTGTGCGAGAGCTGGAGGAACCAACCAACGAACGGAGGACGATGATGGATGGACGAGAACATTCAACGAGATGAAGAACAGAATGTACTGCAAAAGAAAATAATAAGTCATGTGGTAATTGCATGCGGCAACAATCAATACACGGCGACTGATGCTCGCAATAATTGGATGGTAATTGCATGCGTCAGGTTTTAATTGCAATGCAATTCAATACAATGTACACTATAATGCAATCGCACTACAGCTGCGCTGCAGCGCAATACAAAACAGAATAATTGCAATACCGTCGCAAATCACAATGCATTTACGATACAAATACAGTAGCACTACAATGCAATCACAATGTAATAATTCTGGGCTGTTACAGCAGTCGAGGGTAGGCCTATACAGAGTGTAGGCCTACTCATCTCACAAATCGCTGTGTTTAGTATAACGAGAAAATTACCTAAAGACAGGCCTAGACAACTGTAGCGTTTAGGTCTATACTCACCTCTAATTTTGCCACTATAGCCCTGATTATAGTATGCCTCAATCATTCATTCATTTCAGACATTTATATAGCGCCTCTTCAAGAGTACCTAATCAGAAGCGCTCTCGGCCCAATCACGGATAAAGAGAACAGTCTTAGCAGCAGAGTAGAACGTTGTCTCAATCGTAGGCCTACGATTATATATAGTATGCATTGTAATTACAATATAATTATAATATGATGCAATTATCCTAGGGCCAGCACTGCCCAGCAGTGATAAAGAACACAACTGCAAATAGTAGTTTATAGCGAGCGGGCACTAATTATTAAGAGTTCGGTCTGATCAGCCGATCGGAGAGAAGATCGCTGCTTAACACTAGTGGTGTTTGTTTGTTTGTATGTGCATTGTGCACTTGCTATAGCCCCCCTTCAAGCTCTCTACTCAGAGGCGCTCCCGACTACAGAGCGAACACTGCGTCGGAGTTTCAAGCCAAAGCGCATGAGCAATTGCCAGTGAAGAACTTGCTCAAAGTCCCTACGCGGCGACTTGAGGTGGATTCGAACCTGCAACCCTTCGGCTGCAAGGTGACGAACATACCCACTACACCACCGCGCCCCGCACAGTAGAGGTATGAGTAAACGGACAGCAGAGTTCCCCCTATAGGCACATTAATTGCACATGGAAACCAGTCCATCGATGCAGCGCCAGACCAGTGCAGAAGCCATATCTATAGACGATCCACTGCTATGTAGAATTGTAGATGCTATAGAAACGAAAATAAAATAGATTACCTTAGAAAAGACTGTGGCAACCGTCAACGTTGCAACGACCAGCAACTCCTGAGCAAGAAACTGAGGATAAACGTGCAGACCTGTGAAAAACAATGGTTAAAAAATAGCAACATAGGCTAAGTTAGACCTGTACAAGATGGTCAAAAACGTCGCTGTTTACGCTATAGACTGCATGCATTGGTCAAACATGAAAGCCAATTAGGAAATGTACATAAAACCAAATCTGATAATGCAAGCAAGTCATTCTCTTAGAACAAGCCTTCCACAGAAAATGCATAATATTATACCTACACCACAGCACCATTCATTCATTCATTCATTCATTCATTCATTCATTCATTCATTCATTCATCCATAGCATTTATATAGCGCCCCTTCAAGAAACTACTTAGAGGCGCTCATGTTGTTTCTTCGGTTTCACCTCCCCGGTTTCTGACCTGGCAGCCGATCGGACAAAACAGCCTGGCTACTGCATGGTGAACGTCATTTTATATAGCACAGTGCTTAAGCTGGCAACCCTAGCGTTGCACTATAGGAAATTTCTCAGATTTGCATGTATAGATCTACACTTTATAGAGAGATAGGCTACTATTGCTTTGGCGGTCTAAACTAATTTTTTAAACACGCATTCAAAGTAGTTATAAATATCGGTTAGATAGCTATACGTTCAAAGCTTCGATAGTAATAGTAATAGTAATAGTAATTGAACATTTATATAGCGCCGCTCACAGATTCAGTGGCGCTCAATCAATCGATCAGTTCCGTTCATGGGCGGAGTTTGGTTTCCGTTCTTGAAGGGGCTAAATTTTTGGGGGCTGAGACTCGGTCAAGGAAACGCGAGAAATATTTGCAATACAAATTTTTCCGGCCAAAAACTTGATGACCTTTTTTTCATTCGTATATTTCACGTGGGGGGCTAAGCCCGAGAAAAGAGACCATTTACATGGTACAAAAATGACTCTGGGTCTTCTTGGGGGGGGACCCTGGCCATCCTAGCCCCTGATAAACTCAGCCCATGGTCCCGTTTGCTCGAACCTTTACTATGCAGAACCGTGCCTTGTCGGTGGTATAAAGGCCGTCCACTAGGAATGTATCCTCTGACGTTACGCTCCCTGTCGCCTTCTCAGACGTCTTTCATTTTAAGACAGCTTTATTTGGCCGTGCTGGGGTTGGGAGCGCGTCCGAGTGCTCCTCTTGAAGAGACGCTATACAATTCATTTAATGAATGAATGAATAATTTTCAATACGACAGTTGGTGTGGAAGCTTCTTTTTTACTGAAGTTCTGGCTCATACTCTTTCTGAGAAAACGCCTTGTACTTTTCTAATAACTACTCAGTGGCGGGCCAGGGGGCTAGAGAGGCTAAGCCCCCAAAAAGGCCATCCGGGGACTAAGCCCCCCTAAAAAGGGCCATCCGGTTTTTATTACATAACACAGCCATGAGATTTCGACCAAAATGACTAAAAAACAGGTCGACCGTTAGAAATTTCGGCAGATGAAAATGAAAAATTTTCTCCGCGAAGTTTCACCCCCCCCCCTCAACTGAAATCCTGATGCCGCCACTGTAACTACTGAGCGTCAGCAGAAATAATTTTTAAAAAACACTGACCTATGGTAGCAAAAAACAGACATCCGAAGAAGTCCCTGAGCGGCCGAACAAGGTCGGACACTTCCTCGGCCAGCGCTTGTCCGTGAAAACTGACCACGAGACCAGCAAGGAAGCAGCCAAGTTCCTTGGAAACGTGTAGATGTTCTGTAACCTGTATATTGTCAAACTTAAATGTCAATTGTTTGAGAAAAGTATATCCACTTTTATTAATGCACGAAGCAAATAAATGGATAAACAGGAAAGGGACAGTCCACAAAATAATGACGCCACGCACCTATAGGGGAGGGTCACACATTTGTGACGATGTGTGACGTTATATTATAATTGTGACTTTTGTGTTGACCTATGACGATGGGAGAGGTAAAAATTCGTCGAAAATGCCTGACCATAATAGTTATTTATTGTAGGCCTATATATTTTGCTAGTAGGCCTATGCTTGTATACTTTATGAGCTCGCGTGCATTCCATCCCACTGCTCCCAAAGAATGGAATCTACTTCCACTCTCTCTTCGCTGCTCAATTTCACTCCCTACCTTTAAAAAACGGCTCAGAACTCACTATTTCTCCTTGGCTTTCAAGCACATGGACCTTTAACTGCGTCTTCCTCTGGCGGCTCACTATCCGCGCCTCAGATTCACACTTTGGCGTGACCTTGCGCGCGTAATAAATTTATGTAATTAATAATAATAATAATAATAATAATAATAATAATAATAATAATAATAATAATACTGCTGCTGCTGCTGCTGCTGCTGCTGCTGCTGCTGCTACTGCTACTGCTGCTGCTGCTGCTGCTACTGCTACTACTACTACTACTACTACTACTACTACTACTACTACTACTACTACTACTACTACTACTAATACTACTACTACTACTACTACTACTACTACTACTACTACTACTACTACTACTACTACTACTACTACTACTACTACTACTACTACTACTACTACTACTACTACTACTACTACTACTACTACTACTACTACTACTACTACTACTACTACTACTACTACTACTACTACTACTACTACTACTACTACTACTACTACTACTACTACTACTACTACTACTACTACTACTACTACTACTACTACTACTACTACTACTACTACTACTACTACTACTACTACTACTACTACTACTACTACTACTACTACTACTACTACTACTACTACTACTACTACTACTACTACTACTACTACTACTACTACTACTACTACTACTACTACTACTACTACTACTACTACTACTACTACTACTACTACTACTACTACTACTACTACTACTACTACTACTACTACTAATAATAATAATAATAATAATAAATAATAATAATAATAATAATAATAATAATAATAATAATAATAATAATAATAATAATAATAATAATAATAGGCTAATAATATGCATGACTGCTGAATTTTCGTTTTCATATGACGTTCGTATATATTCTGTGAGCGCTTCTGAAAGGCTCTTGTTGAGAGAAACAGTTTCCAAAATGGTCAAATACAATATACAATAAGACTTAGGCCTACAATGAACATGGCAGGCTACAACTAATCTACAATAATTACAAAATTGTTGAAGGTTTACCATGAGGAATACGAAGAGCAGAGAGGCTAAGCTGACTACACTCAGCTCGTGATGTCGGTATTTCTGCAGTCGATCCAAGATCCTAGAGTCTCGGAAACGCGAGGAGACGTGCAGAAGAAATGCGAACGCTAGAAATACTAAAACAACGTACAAGACCAGACAAGGGCTTTAAGCGCGCAGTTCTGCACAAAATGTTGTACGGGGAAACTTTTGTGGTTTGAAAAAGGAGCAAGGTTTGAGTTCGTGCGGACGTGATTTTTTTCACTCAGCCGACTTTTTTTTCTGATGACCTTTTATAGTATTCATTTATTTTCCACATTGTTATCGTAGCGTTTTAAGTTTAACCATGTAGTCAGGTGAACAAATTGCTCTGTACCGTATTTTGCTAAATGTTGGTAATTGGTATTTGAGTATATCAAAATAATGCACTAAAATGTGACGAATGCATAACTAAAGGCCTAAATCTTACTATACAATCAACCTGGCTAAGACCCGGCAAAGGCAGGAATAGTGAAAATCAATACTGGATTCGAGACCCCGCTCACTTTCAGCCATGATTCCGAGTTGCAAAGCGATAAGACTTTCAACTGATTTTATCTCAATAGGCTCAGGGTAGCTCCCAATGGGCGGAGACTAAGGGGGACGGTCAACCTCAATGGATGCGGGGGGACGGCCCATGCATTTGTCCCCCAATCGGTAATCGGAAACAAGACGAGGTCGTCAACAACTTTTTTGGCTGAGAAAATTAGGTTTTCTCATCGACATTGGGGACGGTCCGGACGGATGACTGAAAAAAAGGTAGTCAGAAATTTTTCCGGCAAAATGACGCACAATTTTCGTCGGCGTCTCAGCCATTCGCCCGCTCAAAATCTTCGGCCGCCTTTTCGTCCCCCGCAAGTATCCGCCCAAGTCTCCGTCCATGGTAGCTCCTGTGACAAACGAGCAAGTAAGAGCTCCTGTGACGACTTCAACTGACCTGTGGTCAGATAGAGACCGATATAGAAATGGTCAGCTGTCGTTTTCTGAGGTCCGGCCATGTTTGGCAGCATGGCCATCAGCGTTCCGAAAAAAACCTTCTGAATTACGAGAACACCGATGAGAGTGCTGCGACAATCCGAAACTATATCTGAAAGGACAAATAATATAAACTTAAGACATAATTATAATTGAAGTGTTCATTATAGAGATTTTTTATAGCGCCTTTATATAGCGCCCGTTAAAGGCTAGCCTACTATTCGGGAGCACTCCCGACTCAGCCTCGAAGAGGCGCGATAGAAATTCTTCAACGAACGAACGAATGAATGCATATGAGAGTATCTCAGGCTCTAAGGTACGGACAAATTTCCAAAGTATCTTAAATTATCTATGATAGTTCAGAAAATAAAATACAAACCCTACTATAATTTTTTATGATCTCCTGCAATGCATCTCCATGTGTGCAGGCTGGCAGAACGCCTTAGCCGCCACGTTGAAAATCCTAGAACTGTTGTTACATGTTTAACGACATTGCATGCCATATCAGAGATGATTAGTGTCGCCACGCCATTTAGGTCCCCGTGGACGGACCGTGCTAGCCCGAGAGTTTGAATCTCTGAAATAGCCATGCACCTTCGGGAAGCGAACCGCGGCCCGCACGCTCTCTTTCGCAGAGTCGCGTACAGACGCGCGGCCAGCGCTCTTACCGATGTAACTAAGCGAACCAGCTAAAATCCTAGAACTTTAACTCCTTGCCCTTAAAATACCTGATTCCTCTGTGCTTCCAGATGAGCCAAGGAAACGGAAGACGAGCGAAGAGCTGGAAAGGGAAAGACAGGAAGCGACGAAGACACATTCACTGACGGACACATCCCACGGAAGACCCAACATCAGAGCGAGAACGGACAGAAGAACGGTCGTAAACAACGTACTCAGTGCGGATACTTTCATGGCCTACAGTACAACAGTGTAAAAAAGTAATTTACCATGGCTGATGGGAAAGGAAATATGGAGTTGTGCAGTTCTAAAAATTCCTTTAAAACAGCCCTGGATGAAATGAAGTAAAAATTATGAAAAGTCGGAGGGAAATTGTGTAAAAGTGCGACAATGGTGATAAGTGACAATGGAGCTAGATGAGTGGGATGACAAAAATGGTGATGAGTGGGATGACAATGGTGATAGTGGGATGACAATGGTGATAAGTGGGATGACAATGGTGATAGTGGGATGACAATGGTGATAGTGGGATGACAATGGTGATAAGTGGGATGACAATGGTGAGTCTATAATATAAATACCTTTGTAACGGCACCTGTGGAGAATTCCAATCCGCCTGTGAAGAGGATGAGGAAGATTCCGAACTGACCAAACGTCTCCACTTGAACGATGCACTGCAACAGCAGCCGACAATTGACAGCAATCACTCGATAATAGCAACAACAACAACAACAACAACAACAACAACAACAACAACAACAACAACAACAACAACAACAATAATAATAATAATAATAATAATAATAATAATAATAATAATAATAATAATAATAATAATATCATTGTGATAGATTATAAATTCATACACAATTCTACAACTTATCGTCGCATTATCATCGTCATCATCATCACCACCACCACCATCATCATCGTCGTCGTTATCGTCATCATCGTCGTCATCATCGTCGTAGTCGTCGTCATCATCGTCGTCGTCGTAATCATCGTCGTCGTCGCTGTCGTCATCATCATCATCATCATCGTCATCGTTAGAAAATAGACAACGACGACGATGGACAACTCTAGTTATAATACTCATCTTTCCCGGATATTTTTTAGATCCAATAATTATACAGGATCATGTACGACGAAATCAATAAGTATAGACTACATGAAAATATATATAGAGGAAAAATAAAGATACATGTATGAGAACGGTAACAATGGCAGATTAAAAAATAACAGGTTGTTGTTGATTTACTTGGATGCGGCTGAAGACGGCAGGTCCGAGGATCATTCCACTGAAGACGTATCCAAGGACAGATGGAAGATGGAGGCTGGAACAGACCCATCCACTCACAGTGGAAACAGTCCACAGCAGAATCAGATCCTAGAACAAACACCATGTACATTTATTTATTTATTTATATTTATTTATTTATTTATTTATCCGTTTATTTATTTATCCATGTATTTATTTATTTATTCATTTACTTATTTATTTATTCATTTATTTATTTATTTATTTATCCGTTTATTTATTTATCCGTTTATTTATTTATCCATGTATTTATTTATTTATTCATTTACTTATTTATTCATTTATTTATTTATTTATTTATTTATCCGTTTATTTATTTATCCATGTATTTATTTATTTATTCATTTATTTATTTATTTATTTATCCGTTTATTTATTTATCCATTTATTTATTTATCCATGTATTTATTTATTTATTCATTTACTTATTTATTTATTCATTTATTTATTTATTTATTTATCCGTTTATTTATTTATTCATTTATTTATTTATTTATTTATCCGTTTATTTATTTATCCATTTATTTATTTATCCATGTATTTATTTATTTATTTATTTATTCATTTACTTATTTATTCATTTATTTATTTTTCTTCGGCCAAAGCAACAAACAAACATGATACAATTATTGCAGTGAACGATACTTTAACATAATTTGGCTAAGAAGGGGAGACCCAGAAGGGATGGACAATCCCGCTAATATAGGGCTACCCATTATTCGTGTAAAATATAATCGACAAATAGAGTAGGCTTACAACGAGAGAAATAACTCTTAACTAATGACTTAACTAATGACTTAACTAATGACTTAACTAATGACTTAACTAATGACTTAACTAATGACTTAACTAAGGACTTAACTTAGGGCTTGGCGAAACCACTGAGCAGAAACCATACCTATATATTATCCTACCTGTATGAGATGTTGTCCTACTTGTATGGGATGTTAGCCCAAAATTTAATGTACGAGTTGTTAGACGAGCTACATTGGATTTACCTAATTACCTGTATGAGATGCTCGTCGTCTTGTGGCATCGTGGAATCTTTGGTTCTTGCGAGAACGAATTGGTTCTCATCAGAATCGATGAGACGAACGGAAACAGATCGAGCCTTCTTCCGCCCTCCTCTTCCTCCTCCTCCCTCTCCACCTCTTTCATCTCCCCCCGCCCCTCCTCCATCTCCTCTCGTCTCCATCGGACGATGGCGATCGTATGGAACTCGAATGACCGTTTCAATGTCCAATCCATTTATCTGTAATATAAACAAGAATTGTTATAGCTGAAGGTCATTCATCGGACCAGACAGCGGCTGACCAATGACCTCTTCATGACCTCTAGAACTTCTAACCTATGGCTATTGAAGACGCTCTCTCCGAGAAGATGACGTAATCGGATGTTCAATTAAAAAATTATTATAGGACGACCAAACTATATGATATTTTATCAATCTAAAAACGTGGCGAGCCTATATAATAGTCCTATATGCCGACACACATACATGTATGTAATACTATGTATAATATGCATGAATGCTTGAATCCATATGCGTGTACATTGTACACATATGCACCAGACATTCAAATTATTCATAAAAAGCTCCGAATATATAGAGAGTTTGAGGGGGCACTACAAGGGCGGATACAGAAATTCTCGAAGGGGGGCAAAGTCCTACGGAACTACTCATGGGGGGCACGTCTACTTTCCGAGCAAAATAGCTGGTCAAAAATAAAGAAATTTCTAAATGTGGGGCATGGCCGGATTGGCCCCCCTGGATCCGCCCCTGGGGCACTATATCTAGGAAATGTGAGAAATAAATAAATATAGTAGCGCTACAGAATAACGTACGTGAACAGATTCGTTTGTGTGAACGGCGTCTTTGAAGATGTGTTCGTCGACCTTGGCCTCAAGGTCGTCTGCAACGTTGGAAACTTCATGCAGGAAATCATCGATGACACCCTTCACGTGCGTGTGGTTGGCCTTCGCCAGATTCTCCTGCAATTAATTAATAACAATAATAATTATTATTAGCCTATTATTATTATTATTAAAGAACTCAATTGTTCTGTATCGTTAATAACATCGTCGTAATAGTAATCGTCACCATCGTCGTCGTCGTCGTCGTCATCATCATCACCATCATCATCGTCTTCGTCGTTGTCATCATCGTCATCATCGTCGTCGTCACCGTCACCGCCGCCAACGTCATCACCACCACTATCATAATCATCACTACCGCACCATCATCACCACCACCACCACCACCACCACCACCATCATCCT
This sequence comes from Lumbricus terrestris, assembly GCA_949752735.1. Taxonomy (NCBI): domain Eukaryota; kingdom Metazoa; phylum Annelida; class Clitellata; order Crassiclitellata; family Lumbricidae; genus Lumbricus; species Lumbricus terrestris. Next base: position 32,065,365 of record OX457048.1, on the reverse strand, counting down.
CCTCCTCCTCCTCATCCTCATCATCATCACCGCCGCCGCCGCCACCACACCACCACCACCACCACCACCACCACCACCACCACCACCACCACCACCACCACCACCACCACCACCACCACCACCATCACCACTGATATGGCCACCGCCTGGAGGTCCATGCAATCATTTGTTCTCTTCATCGTGACATGTTTTCAAGACGTCCTCGTTCACGCTATAAGCACATAATATATTATGTCGATATATGAGCAATTAATATTATAATCCATGCAGCAACGAAGGGAATGATTGTGTTTACAAAACTGAAGTCGATTTTGAAATCGATTTTCTATTGCCGGGATTGGACTGCGAAGTCCTCGGTGTAGGTTTCTTTTAGAGGCGCTCCATAGATTCCTGAAATGAGTGAATGAATTAATTCATGAATTAATTAGTACATGTAGCCTATGCATATAGTAGGATAATAGGCTATACTTGAATCCATATTATTGCACATAATTGTACTGTATAATATACTCACCGCTGATGTTAATTTGGATAGAACTGCATTTGCCATAGTTCTTAACAGTTATCTTCCGTCAGTGTGCATATTGCTATTTGCTAACGGTTGTAACAGTGGCGGCGCCAGGATTTTTGTTTTTGGGGGCTGGATTTTCGGGGAAAAATTTTTCCGTCCGCCGCCAAAATTTCTGACGATTTTTGGGAGGCTAAAGGGGGTAAATCGTCCAAATATTTCATTTTTACATGGCGAAAAAAATAGATGGCCTTTTTGGGGGGGGCTTAGCCCCCCAGCCCTCCCCCTAGCACCGCTACTGTTTGCTAAGGTAATCATTGCTTCTCTTGTTTGCTGTCACATATTATTATTAGTACAGGTAACCTGTGGAAGCATTTGAACACCATTCTCAAACAATCCATGTAAAATAATAATAGCACCAATACCTCGGCCTTGACTAGAGCAACATATTCCTCCTCCTCCTTGAGCGTCGCGTGTCTCAGCGCATCCAACCTTTTCCAGGCGTTCCCCGTCAGACTCAACACACTACTGTAGTCTCCACCACTCAGCACGTCCTCCAACCACCGTATCGACTGCCAGATCATCTTCTCCGTCTCGTCCAACTCCTGAACGAGTATCCGGAGGGAGTCGGCCTGGAGATGGCTCATCGGACGCGCGTGGGAGTCCACATCCACGTCCTCCGGTTCCAGTTCCGCGATCCGCTTCTCGATCCTGCGGATCGCCGTCGCCTTCTTCTGGATGAGACCCGTCAGCTTCTGGCAGATCCGGTAGTCCCATACGATCTGCTGCTTCGCTCGGGCACGGGCACCGTCGTTAGAGGCAGCGGTAGCGGCGTCTTTGGAAGCGTGCAGCGGCGGAGAGGCGCGCGCCCTGACGATGCTGGTGTTGGTGGCGGTGGTGCTTCTGACGCCGTGGTTGATGAGAAGGTCGTTGGAAGCGATGCGAGGATTCTTTCCAGAGGAAGATATGGCGAATAGGGAGATGGTAAGGATAAGCGGAACGAGAAACTGCATCTCATCTCAACGGATGTTTATGATAACCTGCGATTGAATTATTATCAATGAATTATTATGAATTGGCTTACGAGATAGTTTTCCAGAGCACATTAGAAGCCACACAGAGTATTATGTCTAGGTTTACAACCTTTCTTGTATCACCGTGGTTGGACTGGGAGCGCCTCTGAGTGGGTTTCATAAAGGGGAGCTTTATAAATTCTTGAGATAAATGGATGAGTTGATCAACGAATGAATGAATGAATGAATGAATGAATGAATAAATGAATAAATGAATGAATGAATACGTCATAGACACACATTCACACATGCATAGGCCTATAGGCTACAACTCCATGTCAACTCCACACCTACGCACACCTTTCTAAACCGACGCACGCACACGCACATATGTCTAGATTATATTTTTTTACCAACCCATTGGCTTCTCATTTCAAATTGAAGCCTAGCCCGGTCCTACAAGAATTCTAATCCTCTCTGTTTCCAAACTTTCACGTCCTCAATAAAACCCTCATAAACAGCTGATCTAGCACATCACTTGATCTGGATATATTGGTCTATCTGACAACTGAACTCTTACCTCCACTGGACATCGATGATGATGATGACGACGACGACAATGATGATGATGACGACAATGATGATGATGATGACGACGGTGGTGATGATGATGATGATGATGATGGTGGTGGCGGTGGCGGTGACGGTGACGGTGACGATGACGATGATGACGACGACGATAATGATGATAATGACGACGACGACGACGACGATGGTGACGATGATGAACAAATGTGACGACTAGACCTATGAAGAACACGACAACAACGATGATGATAATAGAATCATATTATTACTTACAACACACAGAATGCAACCGATCGAAGTAGAAAACAGATCCTGACTGTGACGAACATAATAATTATAATTAATCGATTTCAGTCAACGAAACCCTAGATCATGTCTGAGATAGTTCTACCAAGAAAAGATTTCTCTCACACATCAGCAGTAAATCCTTAATTGGCGTGCAGCAAATCAGTTATAGCCTCAAGCACTTCTATACACTTTAACAGTCAGAGACACTGAATGTACGTGAAGACAGACCGGCTTGCTTTCTTCGCCTATAGGCCCTATATGGGCTCTAGGTCTATTGCACAGGCCTGCACAAACAACGCCCGTTTCGTAGGCCCGTGTTCCATAGACATAGGCCTATACGAGAAACTAGGACGCGATCGAATTAAGGCTCCAACGTGTGCAACATCGATCGGCAAGCAGTGCGTTGAAAATATTGACCTGTTCGGTAAACAAATAAACTCGTTCGGCTCACCGGAAATTTATTATTATTAAGGCTTAACAGCAATCACTTGCTTGCTATAAGTGATTCGTCTATGTAAAATGCGTGGCGTTTACCGCTTGCCTTATTGACATGTAGGCCTAAGCCTAAGCCTACTCGAGTCTAATTATATAACCGCAATGGACCGAATCTGTGTAGGGGTACACGCCTCAGTGCACAGCTGAAAGGAGGTCAAGGAATTGCACGGTTGATTTACCATGCACAGCAATGTTGGTTTCAATGGCATGCCTATCTAATCTTGTATACAATAGGCCTGTAGATTCGTAATCGCTAAATTTCTAAAGCGTCATTCGAAAGCGAGGTCCAGGTCGTCACCAGACTAGCTGTGAATTCCCGAGCGCTGTGTCTGGCCAGTGGGGTTGTCCAATCAGAGCAGTCCGAAGTAGGTCACTGTCTGGTTACAAAAGTATCAGAGGTGGCAGACTGTAGGCCTATAGCTGCTAGGGGTAGGTGGCGTTTACGTCCAGAATCAGATCAGATGAGTCGGGTATAAGGGTCCCCAAAGAGTGTTAGATTTTTATTCTCGAATGGAAACCTGAGGAGCGATAGTCCTATGAACTGAGTAGCCTGAGAAAGCTGATGGTGGTGGTATAAATTATCTTAGGTACCGTAGGCTATTTAGCCTAAGCCTAATCTTGTATGCAGTTTGAGACACGCATAATTAACTCAATAATAAGGTCTACCGCAGAGTCGACTCCTATCATAAAATAGAGATCCATTGCATGACTTTCAGTTCAATTAGTCTGCTATTTTTTTTTAGTCGTTATATTATATCGTATACTCACTTGTTGGGACCACACCAAGATTCTCCCACTATAGGCTAACGTGAGCAGTGGCGTAGCCAGGAATTTATTATAGAGGGGGGCTTTGGGGGGGGAGTTATGGCCTGGCCGGATGCCCTTTCTGACACCAACCCAACAGTATTACAGTAAATAGAAATGGAATAAAGTAACAAAGGGAATAAAGTAAGAAAAACAGCTACAAACAATTGTTTTGTTTTTCCTTTTTAAGTGGATAAATAACCTTTAAAAAAGTTTTTTCCTAATCAATGGGGTCTAGCGGTCTAACCCCCCCCCCCCGAACACCTTGGCTACGCCATTGAATGCGAGTGACAAGATCTTGGGACGGCATGGTCTATTTGCTTGCGTTAGGCGTACACCTTTGTGAACCTAGATATATCGACTCGGATCCCCGGATAAAATGTAATGTCCTGTGAGACCTCTACTGTCGTTTATTGCGTGCAGTTCTCTAAATGGATATCTGCAGTAAGTGTAGAAGCGTTTCTGTGCAAATTAGAAATGTAGAAAATTCATTGTCACCCGATTGGTGGTAATCTACATGTATAGTTTGCACTGCAGGCTATAGGAAGGGGAAAGCGGTGTGCAGTTATGAAAAGTCCTTTCAAAGTCCTTCTCTACTGCATCTACAATCATGATTCTTACACCAAGAATTGACTATAATAATATGCCTATAGCCATGGGGAGGATCCAGGGGCCAATTCGGCAATACCCCCCCCCCCCATTTAGAAATTTCTTATATTTTAACCAGCTATTTTGCTCGGAAAGTGGACGTGGCCCCTCCCTCCCCCATGAGTAGTTCCGTAGGACTTTGCCCCCCCTTCGAAAATTTCTGTATCCGCCCTTGCCTATAGCCGCCTATGTAGACTAGACTGCGTGACCCTTTAAAAGAGGCGGTTCATTAAGGCAATGGATGTGATAGCCTAGGCGATGACACTCAGACTGGGTTATAATTGGGCTATATAATTATCATAGTCTCGCAAGTCTTGTTGCGCTCACAACAGATCTGCCCGGGCAGACTTTTTTATATCAAATTTACACTTAGGGTGTTGCAAATGAACAGTTTTGTCTCACTGTATTCCTCTGTTTATGTCTCTGTCTTTCTGTCTCTGTCTTTCTGTCTCTGTCTTTCTGTCTCTGTCTTTTTGTTTCTGCCTGCTTCTCCGCCCAAAACCTCACACGCAATCGCACAATGAGTGAGTGAGCGAGTGAGCGAGTGAGCGAGTGATTGTGCGAGTCAGCCAGCCAGTCAGCCAGCCAGTCAGTCAGTCAGTCAGTCAGTCAAAGTCAGTCAGTCAGTCGGTCAGTCAGCGAGTCATTCAGTCAGTCAGTCAGTCAGTCAGTCAGTCAGTCAGTCAGTCAGTCAGTCAGTCAGTCAGTCAGTCAGTCAGTCAGTCAGTCAGTAAAGGAGGGAGTGCATTGTAAAGGCAAACAGTTGGTGAGACGAACAGAAGAGACCTCGAGACAGTTATATATAGGCCTATGTCTGAATTCTGTCCATAGCCTATGTAATACTATGTATATACTGTTTAACGATTCGCTCATAAGCGCCCGAGGGTATTTTTGCGGAGGGGCAAAACACGATGGCCATGGTAATAGATAGGCCTATTTTCTAAGCGAATGCTTGAAAAACGCAGAGAAAGAAGTTAAGATATGTATGGGTATATTTTCTAGAGGTTTTTAATTTCTTAGTTTCACTGCAGTTCTAGTATCATAATAATTTTCATTGGTGCATTTCAACAATTTACATGGTGCCCCTTCAAGAAATCCACTCAGAGGAGCTCCCAGGCCAACCACGGTGAAGCAGAAAAGTTTTTTTTAAGGAGTCTGTAAAACACTATTTCACTGGTGCTTGGGCGCAAACGGCATTTCAAAGTCACAATAGGCATAATTATATTCTCCAAGATTCTAAGGCGCCACTCGAAAGTAAAATGCAGGTCAATAGGTAACGGCCTGTTATTCCGAGGGTCCACTATTCCGAAGGTTCACTATTCCGAATATCCGCTATATTTTGTTCATTATCCTTGTGATTAGGGCTACAGTGAGTTGGGGTTAGGGTGGGTTAGGGTTGAGTGGGTTAGGATAAAATTTAGGGTTATAGGCCTACTTATGGTTAGGGTTGGAAAGGGTTAGGGTTGTGGTTATGGTTGGGGTGGATTAGGGCTAGGTTTATGGTTATGGTTAGGGTTGGGGTGGGTTAAGGTTAGGTTTAGGGTTATGGTTAGGGTTGAGGTGAGTTGGGGTTAGGGTTATAGTTAGGGTTAGGGTTCGGAATAGTGGACCCTCGGAATAGTGGACTAAGTGGACCCAAACCGGTCAATATAGTTCTGAGTGAAGGACTTGCCTACCTACACAAGGCTACTCCGCATGGCCCCTGCACGCAACTGTCTCGGACTCGACGCGTCTTCTGCGCATATGATTAGTCGGGTACCGTACGTGTCTGCATGTGCTGCAACATGTGCTGCTGTGCAAGACAAACTGAAGACTACATGACAATGACATCAGTTTCCAAGCTGGCTGAATGTGCCCTGAATTGATTTTGGTGCCATATGGTAGGAAATCGGAAACCGATATTTTGACATGTTCGCTTTAGGCCTGGATGACTAGGATGAGCTTCGCGTAGTCTAGCCTACACACAGTTCATAGCCCTATGAGTTTGTTTCTGATGTTTTAGCATCTATATTAGGCCTGCAACAGACTGAAATGCAAATTAAGCGCTTGTGATGTTACGCACAGTTTTACGATTAGGCCTACGTCCTAGCAATTTGTGAAGCGTCATCTTGCGAATGAAAGCCGAAGTTTTGACGGTAACAGGAAGCGATCCCCATTCGTGCTGACCTCTTCCGATTCTTCTGATCTTCTTGCCAGAGTGTTGCAATAATTACCCTAAATAAACTCTCCCTTTTGAAAAAATTACCTATAATTATGGAATGTTAAAGCATCAGAGCACGGTTGATTGAAATTAATGGGGCGACATCTATGAATGAGAATGCAACCGGATATGCTACATTTTACCAGTTTCCAATCGTCTTTCGATTTTAAGTTCTTTGTTTTGAGCATGCCTTCTGTGGAAACGGTTGTTGTCACTGTCAGTGATGTCTATAAATAGCTGCTGACTTAACTGTAAAGGGCGAGTGTCGTATTACATGGAATTAATCATTTAATTTAATTGTTAATCTAAAATCAGAATATAACTACACATGCTCCTCACGTCAGATATTACACCATAATAATATCTTGTCTCCCCGGCGTGCTTGGTACGAGGTAGGTGCGTGTTTTTCCGGCTACAGCGTCTTTTACTTTCCTTATTATTTTGTGTGCGCAGTACATGACAGTACAGTAATAATTATAATGGCATTGAAAATATTTATACTGCGCTCTATTTTGTCGGAAAATGTGAACGGGTGTAATACTTAGTTGTTTGAACCATTAGGGTGGGCTTTTATTCAACTCTGTGGAAGTAACCGAAAGGTTTGAAACGAAGGATCAAAATTAACGTACAGTAAGATGTAGGTAGTGTTTTGAGGGCTCAGTAGGAGGTTGTGAATCAGCAGTAAGTCTTATTAGTCTTGCAGATTAGTCACGTTATGAATATGAAGACATTCAGTGGTTTTGATTTGCTATTCAAACGACCACAAGTAGCCGCAAGCATTTATTTCCGGGAAATTCCCCAATCTTCGTTCAGGGAAGTTACAGTGCAAATTTACTTCTAAACTTAAGTGGCTTAGATATGCTGTTTGTCATACGTTCATTCCCCGCAAAAATTATCTTAGAAGAGCGTCTTCGTGACAGGAAATAAGGTGATATACCTTGAGAAAAGTAATTATTTGGCAGGTTCTATTGATTGATTGTATATATTCATTTACTTAATTCCGATTTAGGGTTTGTCTTATAAGTATCTCTTCATTGCAGACTGTCGAAATGGAGGATCAACCTGCAGCCACAAAGAACTGCAGTAACTGGTAAATTGTAAAACCTGTGGTACTCTACTTAAAAATAGAAACTTTATAGAACCTGTAGGTTCTTTCAAGTCAGGACTAGATACATTTAAATATCTTTCTTCTCTAAGACATATCTACGCTTAGGATACTTAGAGCAAACTTTTCCTACTGTCTCCGAACTAGCCAACTCAGCTGATGCAAAACTCCTTTTCTCCATTACACACAACCCCAAACATGTTCTCTACAAACTCCTACCTCCTCTCCGACCCCCCTCCTCTCACCAACTTAGACCTAGAGCTCACAACCATACTCTCCCATTAAAGGACAATTCTCAATTTATCCCACGATCGCTATATAAAAATATTTACTAGCTAACTTTAAGACTAATTATCGAACTTTGAACTCTAATTATTCATTATCACTCATGTTAGCATTTCTGCGTTATTGTCAGATTGTCTTTTTCTCATTAAAACGAATATATATATCTCTGAATGGCATGTGCTGTGCTACGGTGACATAGAAATTGTTGTTGTTATTATTATTTTTTTATATTGTTATTATTATTAAATTTTATAAAGGATCCAAATCAGTTTGGTAAATTGTAATTGTCCATTGAATTAAATTTATGCCATTACATTCCCATGGTGATTTGGAATCTGTTCATTAAGATCAGTTGCACTATGTATATAGGCCTAGTTGATATGTAGAAAAGTTACGGCAATGTCGTAATGCACCGTACACTGCAATAGCAGCTATGGTAGAACTTTGTAATTGTAATGTGATATTTGTATAGCACCACTTTAGGAAAACTTCGTGAGATGGACATTGAACAGTATATACGTAAATGCCTAATTACTTACTGGGCTGAAAGCAATGTTTAAATTTTACTTGCTGACTTAGTTGCGAGAATCCCAAGCACGTTAGAGCTGGATTCTTTGCTTCATTTGATATAATAAAGTGATGTCAGCCTTTGCAAAGTGAAATGGGTTGTGCAAAGTGAAGTGGGTTTTGCAAAGTGAAATGGGTTTTGCAAAGTGAAATGGGTTTACTAAGTGAAGTGGGTTTTGCAAAGTGAAATTGGTTTTGCAAAGTGAATTGGGTTTTGCAAAGTGAAATGGGTTTTGCAAAGTGAAATGTATCTTTTTGTCTGGTGATGTTGCATCCTTTTATTTGCTCTGCAGTAAGAGAGATGTGGCCGAGGGCAACTTCGTCATGCATGAAATCCACTGTCGCAAGAACATCGTCCTTTGCTCCAAGTGCAAAGAACCGGTTCCAAAGTCGAGCCTGGAGGAGCACATCGAGGAGAATCATGCGCTCGTCAACTGTGAGCTGTGCTTGTGCCTGGTGGAACGAAGCCGCTTGGAGGATCATAAGGTGAGACTGAGCCACGTATGGTGTACCCATATTTCGGGTGGTGTATTATTGGTGTATGATTCAATGAGCACTGTGATAGGGTGATAATGTTTCCTGGATTTTCAATGTAATATTTTCATGAGCTGGGATGCAACTTGAAGTGAATGTTAGATGTGAAGTCTGGTTTTTCACTTCAAGGGTCGTCTTTTTTATAAAAATGACACATGCAGTTACAATGCTAGCTGTATTAACATGGCTGAATGGTTGAGTACTTGCAATGCAAGGCGTATCATGCAGGTTCAAATCATAGTGAACAACAGAGTACAAGATTCTGAAATTGGGAATTATATTTTTGATCATAACTGTTGACATTATCTGATCAAAAAATAGGAAAACTGAACATTAAATTGTTTCTGAGCACTGACAGTTAAATCTGATCAATGATTTACATGTCCTGCAAAGTTTTTCTCTCCCCCCATTGTTCAATGCCCGTATGATCTGCGCTCCAGGCAGCACTATTTTAAACTCTCTGATAAAGATGCCACTAACTATGTACCTGGATTACTTTATAGATGATAACTTCTGGCTAACTTTAATTTTTATTGTTATTGTCATTGTTGATTTTAGCGCACCTTCAAGGTGATCCACTCAGAGGCGCTCCCAGTACAACAACGGCAGCTGAATAAGGCAGTTTTTAAGTGAGAAAAGAACATAGTGGTGTGACCTTTAGATACAAGGCGGGGCACCTCTGGGAGCCAATTCCAGGTTCTAGGGCCAGCCACTGAGAAAGAGTGCTGCTGCATTATGGTAGTGCAAGCGCAAGAGGCTAAAAAGAACTCGGCTTGATCAGCTTTATGTTTACTATTCACCTCTGATGCAGTCTTGTCACTCAGGTTTTAACTGACGAAGGAATTATATATATTTTTTCAGGGTACTTTATGTTCGAAGCGATCCCAGGTCTGTGCCTTCTGCGAGCTCTCGGTCCCAGCCAAGGAACTCGGCAAGCACGAATCCTACTGCGGCACGCGCACCGAACTGTGCACCAAGTGTCAGCAGTACATCATGTACAAGGATCGAACGACGCACGAAGAGACAAACTGCCGTCTGCCGGAACGTACCGACGCACCACCAAAGTTAGACGCCGATCAATTCAATCTTCCGGGTTATTCCTACTTCGATCATCCGGATCACTGGAGCGATTACCGATCGTTCGCCAACGAAGTGCAGCGCAGCGATGTCGACCGGAGCCGACAGGAGAGATTCGTGCAGGATTTCTCGGAGTACGTGGACCCGGCGCTTGGTTTCGACGCGTTTCGAGCGCGTAGGAACGGAACTGAGGCGGACCGATTGCAGCGCGAGAGGCAGGCGAAAGAGGACAGGCTGTGCGACGATTTTCTGAAATTCGCCCAAGCGAAGAAATCAAATGCTGCGAAGGATTCGTTGTCGAAGGTGTCGTCGAAGGATGTTCACTCGAACTTACCGCCTGATGGTGAGCTTTACTGTTGGGTGATAGAATTTTTTACGTGTTTATTGTTATTATTTTCTTTGTTATATTGCTTTTAAGGATGTTCACTCCAACTTAACGCCTGATGGTGAGCTTTCTGATTGAGCGATAGAATGTTTACTTGTTCGTTGTTATTATTATTTTCTTTGTTGTATTGCTTTTGCTACACCAGGTGAAGGAGGTGAGACCCTTATAATGCTAGGTCTGAGGCAATCATGGGTATGAAATGTTAGCGACTTCATTTTCTCAGCCTCAGTTCTCTCCCTCGCTGTCTGCTTTTCACACCAGCAGTGTATGGAGGTAGATTCATACCCGCAGCTTTCCGGCTCCAAGGCGCCCAACATACCCCTGCAGCGCCATGCCTCCGGCTGCGTTGGACTCATACGGAACACTATATCAGGAATCAGATTTCTGCCATGTCTTGATCAACAGTCCAGCAAGCTAAACACTTGACTGTGAAGGTCGGTTAATCTGAATCTGTGAGTGAAAGGCTTTTATCAAGGTCTATGCAGCTTTACTGGATTGGGATAGAATTGACTTCGCAGTATGAGCCGAGTGATCTTACCATTATTGGGACCTATGTCCAATTTTATTATCTTGTGGTTATTACGTTTGGTTTTTGTGGCACTTTTCAAAGCTGGACCTGTAGTTGCAGTTCTGTTTTCTGAATTTTAAAAAAAATTTGAGGACCAGTATCATAGTTGACAAATATTACTTCGCTTGCAACAAATTATCGACTCTTTAAAGACTGTACATATCCTTTGCACTATAAATCTGCTGCTCTGCATTGATGCTGTGTTTTGCCCATTGGTTATTCTTGAGTACTAATGCTACTTGCTGGACAAATACACATTTCAGATAGGCGTAAAAGTATTTTGTAGGTCTGCGAGAAGTAAATAAATAACAAATGCGAGAAATAAATAAATAAATAAATAAAAATTAAGAAAAAACTAAGAAAATTTTATATGAATTTTGAGAATTTTTCGGTTGTTTACAGATGCTGGTCTCCTTCCATGTGAGTTCTGTGATGAAACGTTTCCAAGTGATGAGATCTTTCAACATCAGGTCTGTTCAATTCATAATTTTTGATGCCTACTTGCATGCTGACACTTACATACAAGTAAAATATAGAGCTAGTGAGTGATTCTCAGCAGCCACTATACAAATTTTGGGGTGCGGTGGTGTAGTGGTGGGTTACGATGCCTTGCGGCCAGAGGGTAGTTCCAGGGTAGAATCCACCTTAAGCCGCCACATATTTGCCTAGAGCATGTCCTTCATTTGCAATTGCGAGAAATAAATAAATAATTCAGCATGAAACTCCGATGCAGTGTCTGCGCTGTAGTCGGGAGCGCCTCTGAGTAGTGAGTTAAAAGGGACGCTATAGCAAATCCGAGAAATAAATATACAAAGGTTTGTCTGCAACATAAACATTGGGATATGGACCCCCAAGTTTGCTTCCCGTCGGTGTTTGTGTTCAGAACATACCTGTTTGAATACGTATGTGATGGTTTTGATGATTACTTTCATTCTACCTCTAAAGTGAATGGATATATTAACGTAAGATCTGCTGTGAAGTTCAGAGGAATCACATTCGTACTAACACACGCAAATTCTCTCTAAAATAGGCTGGTCCAGCAATCTGGAATAGTCTCCCGCTCCAACTAAGAAATGTTAACAGTTGCTTTTTCTTTCAAACTCGGATGCATAATAATTATCTATTTGCACGGGTTTGTTTAACTTTCCCCATGTGCACATTAGTTAACTAGTTAAGCTTTTAGTCTGTATGAACTTTTATCTGTGTATTTAAACGCAATCGTTAAGTTATATCCTGATTACCATCTAGATCATCTCACTGTTTACACTTGGGTGACCCTTGCTAGCAGGGCTTTTTAGGGCACTTTTAGAACTCTCATTGTACATGTATGTTTTTCTAAATATTACATCTGTTAAACTGTTTTGCTTTTGGCTTCAATAAAACGGTGGTTATGGTTATTATGGTACATCATCATCAGCACCACCACCACCACTCCCATCATCATCATCACCACCACCACTCCCCATCGTCATCGTCGTCATCATCATCATCATCATCATATATCATCATCAGCAGCAGCATCATCGTCATCATCATCATCAGTAGTTCCTTCCTGACAATCACCATAGATTGTGGCAGGTTATTTTACTCTCATGACCAAGAAAAAATTCTGTGAATTTCTTTACGTTTAATTTCTTTGACCTGCTGAATAACTGTTGTGTGTTCTGATGAATTTGTATTTAAACTAAGCATTTAACGCCACTGCAGCCACTTAACAGCTATGGGTACAAGCAAATGATCTCCATGGGTCGTTTATCATGATCATTGCTCCCCCTTAGTGTTTGTCCAAATGCTGTTATGTGTTATGTGTCCTTATAATTATTATTTATTGTCTATTCATTGTAGTCTGCAGTGGCGTCAAAACCATTGTAGTCTTGGTTTACCTTTGTTTTCTTTTCCATTCTAATCTTGCATGTATTGTTCTGTGGGAGATTTGGTTGACTGGCATTCTGCCTCTTCAGGTCAAAACCATTGTAGTCATTGTTGATCCGGAGCTCTGTTTAGTGGGCTTGTTTGAATGCCTAATGACTGTCTTATGTCATCGTTTCTTAGTTTCTGTTGTCTTGATATCCCTATGATCTTCCCCAGCCAACTTATTTCTGAGGAATTCTTTTCTTGCCTTGCATTTGCAACGTCCAACAACAATTGGTTGTATCATTGTCTCATTTGTTTTTGTCTTGGTTTTTCATTGTATATACTGTTTACGTATGGGCTATTTATGACATTTGTTTTATGTGGCTGCCATGCACATGACCTAAACACAATTATAATGTGCAAGTTAAGATACTGAAACATTTTGTCGATGTATGTTAGACACGTATCCATCTGTCTGGAATAGTCTTCCATTGAAGATACGCCTGTTACTTAGGGATGACTCATCATTTTGTTACAGGCTCCTTTTAAACCTTTTTTTATCACCGCATCTGGAATGGTCTGGAATAGACTTGGAGCGCCTCTGAGGGGGCTTCTTGAAGGGGCGCTATATAAATTCTTGAAATGAACGAATGCATGAATGTAAATGAAGCATGTCACTGGATAATTTGAGCATCCCTTTAGTAGAAATGTAGACTTGAAACGCATAATGTATAATTTGTTTATGTTGTAACACATGTATATTTTTTAAATTGCAATGATCTGGCAGTGTTTTTCCGGGGCTTTTGGTGTATGGATTTAAGTCAAAATCAAATATGAGTTGTTGGTCGAAACAATTTCTTACTTTTTTGATTTTTTCAACAGGTTATATGCAGCTCACAGTTTGACGAACCAGACTATCAAGTGAAACGAGACTACGGTTCAAACCTCTTCAGAGATCACGCTGCTGAGCCTCTGCCTCCAAAAAGGCACGTGATTAATTGCTTACTGCCTGATTACAAACAGAAAAATTACCGCTATCGTTTTTTAGTTAGTATTAGGACAACAGTTAAAAGGTAATATCGTCCTTCTTTGTTTAATATGTGCCGTTATTGACACTAGTACTGATATGAGTGTATTAACACTAGTTCTGGGATGAGTGTATTAAGACTAGTCCTGGGATGAGTGTATTAGCACTAGTCCTGAGATGAGTGTATTAACACTAGTCCTGGGGTGAGTGTATTAACACTAGTCCTGGGATGAGTGTATTAACACTAGTCCTGGGATGAGTGTATTGACACTAGTCCTGGGATGAGTATATTAACGCTAGTCCTGGGATGAGTGTATTGACACTAGTCATGGGATGAGTGTATTAACACTAGTCCTGGGATGAGTGTATTAACACTTGTCCTGGGATGAGTGTATTAACACTAGTCATGGGATGAGTGTATTAACACTAGTCCTGGGATGAGTGTATTAACACTTGTCCTGGGATGAGTGTATTAGCAGTAGTCCTGGGATGAGTGTATTGACACTAGTCCTGGGATGAGTATATTAACACTAGTCCTGGGATGAGTGTATTGACACTAGTCCTGGGATGAGTATATTACCGCTAGTCCTGGGATGAGTGTATTAGCACTAGTCCTGGGATGAGTGTATCAACACTAGTCCTGGGATGAGTGTATTAACACTAGTCCTGGGATGAGTGTATTAACACTTGTCCTGGGATGAGTGTATTAGCAGTAGTCCTGGGATGAGTGTATTAGCAGTAGTCCTGAAATGAGTGTATTAACACTAGTCCTGGGATGAGTGTATTAGCACTTGTCCTGGGATGAGTGTATTAGCAGTAGTCCTGGGATGAGTGTATTAGCAGTAGTCCTGAAATGAGTGTATTAACACTAGTCCTGAGATGAGTGTACTAACGCAGAGACACGAAGCTGTGATAGTAACTTTCAAACAACTGGAGAGCATAAATTTGTTGCAGGTTTTAGAAGACCTGTACCAAAATACGCGACCGAGGTAGGACTGGGAGCACTCCTGAGTAGGCAGCCTTGAAGGTGCACTATATCAAATCTAGGCAATGCTAGCTGCAGTCTGTAGCCAACCAATTTAGCACCTGGTTAAGAAGTAAATCGAGTATTATGCCTCTAATGAAGCTTCTCTATAGATTTGTCACGAAAACAATAGCTTTGGACATATTTTTGGCGGTTACTGTGTCATTGCAGTTCGTTCGGGGAGTCGGTGAATGACGAGGTAGCCATGTTGTTGCCGTGCGAATTCTGTGAGGACCTCTACCCAACCGAGGAGCTGATGTTCCACCAGGTATCCTATCCTGTCCATTCACCCAATTGCCGGGCATTTATATAGCACCGATTTTTAAGGCCATGTTGGATCTGGTGGTAAAATCTGACTAGCCATTTGGACAGCAACTAATACTGGTCAGTCAAGTTCCCATGTTGCACTTGCCCTTTTGCAGATTAACTGAACAATTCAGATTAGCTGCACATTTCAGATTACCCAAACATTTAAGATAACCCGAACATTAAGATCACCCAAACATTCAGATTACCCGAACATTTTGGATTAACTGAACATGCTCTAAATCACACATTAATGTACAATACAAACATGTGGGAAAGATTTGGAATACTTGCAAATGTGTATTCTACGAAACCAGGAGAAATCTGTTATGAATTACTGCCTACAATGAGCATCCTAAGGAAGCATCATAAAGATAAAAAGTGAATGACCTGTAACTGTAACTCAGAGCTCTGGTAGCTGCCTGATACTTGCTTGACAATTGATATGCATGAATGACAGCACTGATAGTTGATTACATTTAGCAATTTAATTAATGAAAGTATATTAAATTTTGATCTACAGTGTTACTCTTCCAATTCAGTTCTGCGTAGTTCATTTGCAAGGTTGCCATTCTGTCATTTGAACTAACCGTATTTTCACAGGGCATGATTAATTTGATCGTAAGTTTGCAATTGATCGGTTTGTAATTTGGATGCAAGATACAATAGAAGTGTAACAGACTATTATATTTGCATTACTTGTATTTATTTATTTATTGTTATTAAAACTGCTCAACAGTGCTCTATTTATAGCACATTATTATTGTTGGGGATATAACGCATTAGTGACCATTCTCTGTTGACTGTAGTTGGTGAGTTTCGTTCGTTCTGGAATAAACCTAAAAATATTTTAATTACTGTGACATGACCTTAGCATCGTAGAATTTTATTCGTTTTAATTTTGTTCGTTTTATCAGCTCCATAGATGTTGTACCCCCATGTCTCTATTCCAATCTTCACTGTTATGAAGACTGTCCTATTCAACCGGGTCTGGACTGGGGACCTGCGTAAGCAACCTTGTAGGTGCACCAGTGGCGTAGTCAGGAATTCATGATGGGGTGGGGGTTTGTTGCCTGGCCGGATGCCCTTTCTGACACCAACCCAACAGTATTACAGTAAATAAAAAGGAAATAAAGTAACAAAGGTAATAAAGTAAGAAAAACAATTGTTACTACAAGTAATTGTTTTTTCTTTCTTATTTAAGTGGATAAATAACCTTTAAAAAACTTTTTCCTAGGCCAATGGGGGGGTTTCAACCTCCGAAACCCCTTGTCTACGCCACTGAGGTGTGCTATATATGTAATCATTGTAATGTAAATAAAGATAAATAAGTATGTTTTATTATCATGGTTGTGCACCAAAATGCAGATAGCAATCGGTCAATTAAAGAAAAATCTTATATGCTTTAACAGATGAACTGTGAAGTTCGCCAACTGATGGATGCCAATGGCCGTGAAGATTTTTCCGGAGACTTGAGACGACCCCCTTCTCTGCCGTCCGGTCTTGACCTTTCGGACGACCTTGGCAACATCCCATCGTCCTTGAAGCCTAGTTCTTCCATTCCCCTTCGCCTGTCACAGCTCGGAGTAGCCTCCAGTCAGTCGTCTGCTCCGCGGAAACCAGTTCCCGCAGCGGCCGCATATCGCCAGAGACTCCCAGCTGGAGGTGGGACTCGTCCCTCGAATCGGCCGCCCCCCTCGTATCTGGGGAAAAAGCCGACCACGAGGCAGACATCCGGGGAGTTTATGGCAGGCCGTGCTAGTCGAGACGTACCGCAGCCTGGACGCCAGTCTATGGATGCTGTTGGCCTGTCAGCAATGGGACAGGGGGACATGGCTAGAATGAGGAGTGTTCCGCTGCAGCAGGAAAGGTCTTTGGCCCCCAGATCAAATGCAAGAGGTGATGCTTTTTTTCCATTTTTGCGACCAATTGTAACTCATTCAATTAGAATTTATATAGCGCCTCTTCAAGGTAGCTACTCAAAGGCACGCCCTGTGCCGAGGACAAGTGAAAAAAGCTTGGTCAGTGAAGCATGAATTGAACAATTGAAAATGTTACAATATTGGCTGCAATGGGAGATTCAAAAGGGCTTAGGATTCAACTGTCTAGAGTCATGTTTGTTTATTTCAGATTATGACATTTCTATCGTATCGTATCTGACCATTTGTAAAGCGCTTCTTGCAGCAAGAGCCTTTCAGAAGCGCTCCCAGTGCGTGCAACTCCGAGAGAATAGGCAGGTCTTTAGACAAGAGAAAGATGACGAAAGACTACCAGAGAGGATGGCAGAGCGAACGGATGGGAGAAGACCATTCCATAGGGAGGGACCTATGCAGGCAAATGATCTGGACTGAGCCATGGCGGTCCTGACGCGTGGAACAAAGAGGTCAAGCCGATCTGAGGACCTAAGAGGACGCAGCGAAGTGGCCGAAATGGGGCGAAGTATGAGATCACAAAGATACGTCGGAGCAAGGCCTCATTGAGACTTGAGAACCAAACTTAGAACTTTGAATTGTATGCGAGCTGAGAGTGGAAGCCAGTGAAGTTGTTCAGCCATGAATGTAGATATGTGTGAGAATTGAGGAAGACGGGCAATGAGCCTCGCAGCAGCATTGAGTACAGACTGTAGGGGAGCTAGCCGGACCTTAGGGAGGCCAGCAAGGACAGAATTCATTGATTCATATCAAGAATTTGTATAGCGCCCCTTCAAGAAGCCCACTCGGAGGCGCTCCCAGTGACAACCACGGTGATACAAATAGGTCTTACGGAGACTGTAGGACACAGATGGGTGTGATTTGTGGCAGTATTTTACAATTGCGGCAGGAGCTATTGTACTTGATAACAGTAAGTAGTCTACGATGTAAAACAGTAAGGACTAATGCTACAATGTGACAGCAGTTCTGAGCAGTAGCAAGAGTCCATGTTCTTTATTATGTGTTTCTTATGTTACTCAGGATAGCAGTAACAGTTCTTCTGGGCCATTTCTTTTGTATCCACAGCAGCTAGATTTCATTACTTGTTCTTTCACTGTCATCTGACTACGATAAAACCATTGATTGATTGATTGATTGATTTTGTAGGTGCATCTTATGCTAGTAATCATACAGGCGTTCGAGGTAAACCAACGAGTGTGACAGAAATTTCTACATCTGCATTACCGGAGTCGAACCATTCTCGTGGGATTGCAACGCGACCTACAGGAACAAACCGTGCAGATCAACTTACAACGTAAGTACAGGTTTTATTGCTGAAGGATTATTGTATTGTCGGATGGTTCTATAAGTTCGTGTAAACCGTATCCCTCTGCGTCCACATAGATGTTGATTGAAATTTTTGAGTAAATATTGAGGTTACCTTGTTCAACAAGTTGAAGAAGCTGAGGTGGCTAGGCGAATGATACAATCTTTTCTTTTGATAAGATAGAACCAGGGCTTAAAGTGGGTGGGAACGGCGTTCCCACTGCTCTCGAATATCTTGGCTTGCGTTCCCACTGCTCACCATGCATGGAACCCTTGAAGCATGGGCGTTCCCAGTAAAACTTCATCAGCGTTCCCACTGCTCACAGTTGGCGTCCCCACTGCTCACCCAAACCACTTTAACCACTGGATAGAGCACAGCCTGCGAGACAGTTATACAAAATGCATAGGTATTTAGATCTTAAGATCAGTGCTCTTTTGTGTATGTAGGTATGTATGAACACTTGTTATGGCGCGCCTTCAAATTCAGGTGCTCCCAACTACAGCGCGAACATTGAATCGGAATTTCACGCCGAAATGCATGAGCAATTGTGATTAAAGGACCTGCTCAGGGTTCCTACGTTTTGGCTAAGGCTTGAAGTGGATTTGAACCCATAACCTTCCAGCTCCAGGGCACCAAACATACCCCCTACACTGTCACGCCCAACAGCTAAAGCTAGTACAGTTCCTCCCACCTAAAACTGTACCAGGTATATGCAAACTTTGGTAGACTTTGGTCAGAGTGATGCTTACTGGAATCCTACGTTACTTTTGATAAACTGTGCCTGAAGCCAACTCTAGCATTTTATGTCATCGCAACCAACCTAGCACACATTCTTTATCAGTGACTTTCACCTGAGAAAACTATTGCCACTTGCTACATCACAGGCTGCAAACCAAGTTAATTCTAATGCCCACCAGTAAGACTATTGACATCCGGATGCTTAAATTAATTTGATGAACTTCTGTACAACACAATTGCGATTAGCAGTTTTGTTTTTTAATAGAGGCAAACTTACTTACTTATTTACTTGCTTATTTTATTCGCTGTGTTTTGTATGCAGTAGACCAGCTCCTACCAGGCCAGACGGTGACGTTGGTTCTGGAAGGCCAAACTATGCTGCACCAAGGCTTAATAACGTGAAGAAGGTAATTCTTTTGCACTGAATAAACATAAATGATTCAAGTTAACGACTAATTAAGTTTAAAATATTTAATGACAACTATTTTTTAAAAATGTCTGTTATTAAAAGTATTACTTAAGTTGTAGGCAGAATAATGTGGCAAATTCCACATGTATTCCATGATAGAGACTGCTAATATTATGCGTAATATTACATGCGAATGTGCAATGTAAAACTTTTGTAAGTTTTTATCTGCTAAACCCTGCTAAATTTGTTTCGATTTTTCCCCACTAGCATGACTTGAGCTTACTCATATATCTATTTAGCAATTTTATAGTCTTCCTTTTTCAGAAATGGAGAATTTAGTGTGAAAGCCAAACACATTTTTGGGATGGCAATGAGATCGTATGTGGTTCTGAAACAATAGCAAATTTGCAAAGTGGGGCCCATCCCTAAAGTATGTCACGTCCAGATAGGTGGAGGGGAGGAGGGTTTAGACTTATGTTATGATATGTCACAGATTTGCTTGGTGTTTAGACTAATGAGAGGGCAATGGGGTGTGGTCAGTTTTGTGTCAGAATAGAATGACGTCATTATGGATGCCCGAAGTGTACGTACGGACAAGATAAAAGGTGTTTGTTTCGTTTTTGCCATTGTATTGTTATTTATGTAATTTGTTTTTATGTATAGATTTATTATTATTTTTGTATCAAACAACTGCTTTAAATCTATAGGTAATTGCATCTTAATCTGATTTATTTATAAATCAACTTTTTTTATGTCATGTCTATATTTTCTCTCTTGGTCTGTCGCACTGGGAGCACCTCTGATTAGCTTGCACTGCGAGAGATGCTATATAAATTTAGAGATACAATACAATATATGCAGATGAACTGATTGTACAGAAAATGAAGTTAGCAAGTAAATGCGTTGTGTTGCTAATGATTTCAGAACCCAAGGACTTTACCAGATCCACCCAGTAAATCGTGATTTCATTCAGCAACCGTTAAGTCGCATTTCTTAATTAAGACACGTTATATTATCTGCCACTCATGACATCCAGATTCTGGTATCCGATCCTTGTTCTGCACTTTAGAAGATAACTGATGGACTGCTTGGCTACATAAAGTGTTGTGCTTGAAATAGTGTTTGCTGTCGGGTTTTTTTGGCTGCTGAACATTGACCAGTTTTTGTGATACAATTAGTTGGCACTTAATTATTTGAAAAATACTTTATTGTAATTGTCTACTTAATATTGAATACCTATGTACACGAATTTAATGTGTTCTTGTTATGTTCACCGACGTTTTGAAATTCGCAAGGGAATGTGATTCGGAGGCGTTGTAGTAATTTCTTTCCATGCAGGGAGACTATTCTTGAGAGATTGTCTTGAGATGATTGTTTAAAGATATTCTTGAGATATTCTTGAGATTATTCTTCAAAGATATTCTTGAGATTATTTTTTAAAGATATTCTTTAGATATTCTCGAGATTATTCTTCAAAGATATTCTTGAGATAATCTTGAGATTATTTTTTAAAGATATTCTTGAGATATTCTCGAGATTATTCTTTAAAGATATTCTTGAAATATTCTTGAGATTATTCTTTAAAGATATTCTTGAGATTATTTTTAAAAGATATTCTTGAGATATTCTCGAGATTATTCTTTAAAGATGTTCTTGAAATATTCTTGAGAGATAATATTATTCTGACTCTCTGAGATTATTCTTGAGAGATAAGAGACTAAATCACTTTTGGTAATTGACAACTCCAGATTGAAAAAGAACCACTTGAAAGCTAAGTGCAGGCAGGGCAAGACTCCATGGGGGTTGAAGATTTAAACCCATCATTTTCTTTCTTAGGACCCATTGCTCAAAAGTTGATGAGCTTTTTTAGTCATTCGATTGAAATTTCGTGAAAAGACCCACTTTCCCCGAAAAAACAATGAGTCTGGGCCTTCTTGGGGGAGCTAAGCTCGCGAAAAGATACCATTTTGACGGTAAAAAACCTGAATCTGGGTCTTCTTGGTGGGTTTAACCCCTGATAAACTCTGCCCATGATGCTGTCTAGAGAGTAGTGATGTAGCTTTTCCGGAAAAGTATTTTGACGGAAAGTTTCCGGAAACTTTCCGGAAACTTTCCGAAGAACCAGAAAATACATTAAACTCAGAAAATATAAGAATTTCACTCTCAGAGATTTTTCTTATAGTTTAAACTCCTTTTATTTACAGTACTTCTGCCGATGCAAACAATGCTGAACTTAAAAATAATTAATATGAGCAATAAACACTATTCATTAGCATTTCAGACTAGAGTAACGTATAGAAAACTAGTTGCTTGCATGTCTGCAGTCATCTCTGTTGCAGGAAATGTGTAAAAAACTGATATAAACATGAAGTAATACAGCATCAATTTCTGTTTCTGTCTTATATTTTCATAACTCACAAATATGAAGGTGACTGAATGATAAAAATATTTTCTCTAAATTTACAGCAAAGTTTAATTGCATTTAATTCCTAAATGTACCGGTATTTTTGGGCTGTGTGAACAATTATCACTAACACTAGCAGTGCCATCTATTGAATAAACTATTACTTATAACCACCTAAGACTGCTTATAGTGATGGATGTATTTAGTAGCATTATATTGAAAGAAAATTTCGGACTCCTTAGAATTGAGTATGTATTTAATAATATTTCATTGGCGGAAAAATACATCTGAAAGTTTCCGGAAAAATATGAAACTTTCTGGACAATTTTTCCACATCACAACACTAACTTATGATAGTGATTGATGTATTTAATAACATTATATTGAAAGAAAATTTCGGACTCATTAGAATTGAGTAGGTATTTAATAATATTTTATTGGTCGAAAAATATGTCGGAAAGTTTCCGGAAAGATTCGTCGGAAAGTTTCCGAAACTTTCCGGAAAGATATGAAACTTTCCGAGGAAAGTTTCCGCCTCACAACACTACTAGAGAGTAGTCGAATGGAGGTTCAAATTCGACGATAGGGAGTCCAGTACGAGAGAAGGCAGAGGACCTAATAAGGTGGGTCGCATGTTGCTTATGTTGAAAAAATTGACAGGCGGAGGATTAGATTTAGTATTGTTAGACTATGTTTGCAATTACTGGAAGAATTTGGAAGGAGAACAGATCAGAAATGGGGCAGTCATTATTTAAGTCTATAGGGGCATAGTCTTTTCTAGAGCTCCATAGTAAAGTCTGCCCCAATTCTAAGTGGATCATAGTCCAAACCCCAACCCCTAGTTCTTTTATTTTTCCACAATTCTTACACTGGTCCTACTTTAATATAGGCTAGCTGAAGGAGCAAGAAAAACTAAGAGGAGGTTGATTTTCCCTACAACTGAAAGACTGGTCAATCTCTGCACCAATTGTAGGTCTCTACAATGCGATTTTATAGCCTTTAATTTAGCTTAGGCCTACTCGACAGGGATTTTAAGGGTAGGCCCTATAGGTCGATAAAATTGGTTGTGGTTGGCCAGGCGGTATGGAATATCCTCCCTCTTGAGCTGACTGTTTCTTGGGTCACTCTCGTGCACATTGTAGGCTATGAGCACTTTAAAACTTTTTTGGCCATGCTTGAGTCGGGAGCACTTCCGGGTACTAGTTTCCCTGATGAGGTGCTATATAAATACTTGAATGAATGAATCAACAGATTGTACGAGTCATTGTTTTTTCCTTCAATTTTAATCGAAGCAATAATTCAACATCTTTTTTCATGTTGCACACACACACACACACACACACACACACACACACATTCCAGCAATAATTTCCACCCTTGGTCGACTCTCTTCCCATCTCCCCTATAATTATAACATAGCCCTTCACTGTTTAATCCTACGCATAGCCTTATAACCGCTTCACACTGTCCACCGGTAATATAGTTCGTTAAGAAAGACCGTCGTACGCCAGATTCTCGAATAGAACCCTAGCCGTTGTATTCGACTCCGATTCGTCTACTTGACGCCGTACTTCTCAATCGCTTTCTTTCCAGCTGCGATGTAGAGCTTGGCTGCCTCATCCTTGCTCACTCCTACAAGCAGAAATCACTGTTAATTAAATTATATCATCACACAAATGCAGGGCTGTTTTTAAGGAATTTTTAGAACTACACAAACACTTCTTTTCCTTCCCATCCTTCATGGTAAATTACTTTTATTTGGAGAACCATGACTATTTTTAAAACTAGTTTTAATTCTACAGCTGCAAAATCCATTTAGAACTGCACATTTTGTGTACAACTGCACGATAAAAAAAACCCTGCAAAATGTACTTAGGCCTACATCCATATTGAAATAATAACTGTCTGTCTCTCTCTGTCACAGACTCTGTGTGGCTCTCTGTGGCTGTCTCGCTGTCGCTGTCTGGGCTTCCATTCTTCCATTCCTGCCTCCCATGAGCCAACCCATCTACCTCCATCCCGTCTCTCATCCGTAGGCCCGCCGTCTGCTACGACTCATCTTTTTAGCCGTGGCTGGGCTGGGAGCACCTCTGAGTAGGCTTCTTATATAAGTTTTCGGAATGAATGAATGAATGAATGAATGAATGAATGAATCATCATACCTTTACGCTTGTTCCATGCATCGTACTTGGCGTGGGCCATGAGGTCGGTCACTGACGGCTTCGCTGCAAATTACGAGACAACAACAAAGTGTTATAACGTTTTGAAATGGTGACGAGCTCGTAATTGAACGTGATCTGCACTCTCCACAGCTAAAACGTCTGCTTCAATATCTTGAATAGGCCTATAGGCATAGGCTAGTCTACGTGCTTCGTTTGAAAACTCTCTACCATCTTCTTCAATCGCTGACTCATTTTGTTCGTTCTTCTCTGGCAAAGTAACTACTATCCGTCTCTCTCTGCAATCACTCCTCTCAAAATCTACCATCGATTCACCTGCAGATACACCCTCCTCCACTCACGACCTTCCGTCTTCCCCACCTCAATCATCACTATCTGCTTTTAGCCCAACATCAGAGTCTGAAGTGTCCAATTTATTACAATCTCTCCCAAACAAGCAGTGCGAACTCGACCCTATACCTACCGTCCTACTGAAAGAGTGCGCATCTATCATTGTCCCCATCATCACACAAATAATCAACCTCTCCTTATCTACTGGCAACTTTCCCCTCCTCTTCAAACATTCTTTGGTAACTCCACTTCTAAAAAAACCATCACTTGATAAGGAAATCCTTTCTAATTATCGACCTGTTTCCAACCTCTCATTCATCTCTAAACTAACAGAACGTGTCGTACTCTCTCGCATCAATGACTACTTGACTTCAAATTCACTCCTTAACCCAAACCAGTCCGGCTTTACTAAAAAGCACTCCACCGAAACACTTCTCACTTCACTCTACAATAAACTTGTCTCTGCCATCTCTCATCAACAAGTCTCCTGCCTTTGCCTCCTTGATGTCTCTGCAGCCTTTGACACCATCGACCATAACATACTACTCCAAAGACTGTCTTCCTGCTTTGGCTTTACCGACACTGCTCTCCTTTGGATTCAGTCTTATCTCTCATCACGCACTTTCTCAGTCAAAACACTTGAAACATCATCTCAATCACGCCCCCTCACCTGTGGTGTTCCGCAAGGTTCTGTCCTCGGGCCCCTCTTGTTCATCCTCTACACCACTCCACTCAGTTCACTCATAAAAGCATCCACAGTCGACCATCATCTATATGCTGACGACACCCAATTATTCATCTCTTTCTCTCCAAGCAGCTTCTCTGACTCCATAAATAATCTTCTCTCTGTGGTCACCCAAATCACCTCTTGGATGACCTCAAATCTCCTCTGCCTTAACCCCTCCAAGACAGAATTTATACTAATTGGCCTCAGAGAGCAACTCAAGAAAATTCCTGATCCCTCTATTTCCTTCAACAATGACTCTTCTTCCAACCACACTTTCTCCGCAAATTCTCCTGTCCGAAACCTAGGTGTAATCTTTGACCAGCATCTTAGCTTCTCCGACCACATAACCCAACTTTCCCGCACTTGTTTCATGCACATACGAGATCTCCGCAGAATCCGACCTATGCTTGACTTTAAAACTGCATCCACAATAGCCACATCCATAGTTCATGCGAAACTTGATTACTGCAACTCTCTCTTCCTAAACATTGATATAACCCAAATTAACCGCCTCCAAGCTATCCAGAATGCCCTCGCCCGTGCAGTGACGAAAACCCCCAAACGTCACCACATCACTCCTGTCCTGAAATCACTTCACTGGCTCAAAATACCTGAACGCATCGAATACAAAGTCCTCTCACTCACTTACAATACACTTCAATCATCCCAGCCGTTCTACCTTCGTCAGTTGTTCACCATCCAGCCACCTCGTTCAACACGCTCCTCATCCTCCATTACACTGCTTCGCCCTCCCATCACTTCATCACTGAAATTCGCAAACCGCTCCATAGCCATTGCCGTTCCACCTCTCTGGAACAAACTTCCGCCAGCACTTCGGCAAACTTCCGACCCATCATACGAACTCACCAAAACTCCACCTCTCGCTATCTCCCCACAGGTCTTTCACTCAAAACTGAAAACATTGCTCTTTCAAAAATCCTATCCTGATTCTTCTTCTCCTTACATCCCCCGCCACTTCAACTCTAAACATCACCCACCTTAGCCGTCCATCTATCTGCCTGCCTGACTCTCCGGACTTGACCCGCTGCCTATCGATTTTGTTTTGATTGAGCGCCTGTGAATAAGCTGGTTCCCGCGACTTGGCTTTTGTGGGCGCTGTAGAAGTTTCGAGATTACGATTACGATTACGATTTGTGGTTATATGTTAGCAAACACTAAATTATTATTCTCTTAAGGTAGTTCATTTTACTTTTGGTTTGAGAATTAAGGCAGCGCAGCAGTAGGCCTATAGAAACAATTAGGCTCCGATAGGCTATTGTGTTAAGATAATAAGGATGATGTGATGAGAGTGGCGTAGGCAAGGGGGGGTTTCGGGGTTAAACTCCCCCCATTGGCTCCGGGGGAAAAGGTGTTTTTAAGGCTATTTATCCATTTAAGTAAGAAAAAGTAGCAAAAAACAGGGAATCCGGCCATAAACCCCCCATGAAAAATTCCTGGCTACGCCACTGACAGTGATGATGTTGACGAACGCCCTAGGTTTACATAGAACCTAATGCAAGCAATAGACCTATGGTACTTTCTGTTAAGTTAAAAATCGGGAAAAATTATTGCAAATGTAATAAGCCTACTTGCACGTTTTCTCTGCAGGCCATTATAACATATTCATTTTCAGTATTTCTAAAATGGATAGGGTTACATCCTTCGCTGGGCACTGGTGCCCATTTCAATGGATAGCATAGCTCGAGGGTACGCGTACCCTAAAATAGAATACGTTAAAATACGTACGTACCTTTTAAAAAAATACAATACGCGTATGGTACGTACCGTACCATACATGTGCACGAAATTTTTTATAGTTTACTGGACGACCCATAGCCTATATGTACGTATACATGCAGTCAACAGTATGCATAATTTCCGGAATCGTAGCATTTAATTTAATTCGAAAAATTCTTCTTGTATAATTGATTGAATACTGTTCAACCTTTCCTTGTAGTTGGACTTTTAAGTGGCACAGCAGAAATGAGCCGACTAACTGACATTGGTTAGTGCATTAAGTGCAATGTATGCTGGATAAACATAGACCTACGATATGGCATTGCAGCATTTCAATACGCTGTATAGGCCTACTTGGCTGTAAAAATTATTGTTTGCTTAAGTCAAATTGAACATTCTTATAATGAGCAATGACAAGGCTAACGTATTCTATTATTGTTTACGTACCCTAAAATAGGGTACGTTAAAATACGTACGTACCTTTCACAAAATAGAATACGTATGGTACGTACCCTCGAGCTTTGATGGATAGGCGTAGGCTATGCCACTGAAGCCTACTGCAGCTTGGTCAGCTAGAAAGTCAATGGTTAGGCTACTGGTTAGCCTACAGGCGCCTCGGCCTCTGCGTTATACAAGTGAGTGTTCCTGTTCGCATAGGCCTACAGCTGATGGGTTAAAATAGATAAAAAATCATTATTTCAGATATTTGATTTTGGACTAGCACGGTCCATACGTGGGTGCCTGAAAAGGCGTTGTATACCCAATGGCGTAGCCAGGAATTTATTATGGGAATTTGGGGGTTTATGGCCTGGCCGGAGGCCTTACCAACCCAACAGTATTAGGCCTAAGCTCACAGTAAATAAAAAGGGAATAAAGTAACAACGGGAATAAAGTAGGAAAAACAGTTGTTACTACAAGCAATTGCTTTGTTTTTCTATTTTCAGTAGATAAATAAACCTTCAAAAATTTTGTTCACTAAGCCAATGAGGGGGCAGTTAACCCCCTAAACCCCTTGGCTACGCCACTGAGTATACCTAATCAAAGAGGCAGTGGTGGTGAAGGAGCCCATCACCCATCAATCCTATTGTCAACCCCGAGACGGCGAAATGAATTACGAATTCAGTCGTGTTGGCTAATTAGAAAAGCCTACACCGCCGATTAATAGGTCGAGGAACTCCGCAAAGCAGATAAATACTCGATTACGAACTCCGCCACTGGTTGCACTCTGCCAGTGCCAGTCCCAAGCCTGGATAAAGGAAAAGGGCGTCGATCGCTAATAGTCTTTGTTACCACACAGTGACGTTAAACTGCAAATACTACTACTAATTAGGCCTAGGACTTACCGATGTTGCAGTCGCCAACCGTCGCCTGTTTGAAGAGACTGTACATCTCAGCGAACTCGGCGTCGCTCGGTCTCTTCGCCAGGTTGCGCACGTCTTCCGCAGCCTTTTTGAACTCCTGCGTCAAGACATAAAATTATTAGGCTACAGTTTATCGAGGCGCACCATAAATGTGTCAACCAGTCAGGAAGTCAGTCAGGAAGTCAGTCAGGAAGTCAGTCAGTAAGTAAGGAAGTCAGGAAGTCAGTCAGTAAGTTAGGAAGTCAGGAAGTCAGTCAGGAAGTCAGTCAGAAAGGAAGTCAGTCAGTCAGTCAGGAAGTCAGTCAGTCAGTCAGGAAGTCAGTCAGTCAGTCAGCGAAGGTCAGCGTAGGTCAGTCAAGGTCAGATAAAGCAGTAACCCGACGAGTGAGTAGGCTATAATAATTATGCAGATTGAGATAGACGAGTGTTTAATCACCAGCTAAATGCAATGTGCTAATTAAATGCCGGATGTTAGAGGTTTCAACATTGGTAAATGAGCCCACCCATCAATCCTTGAAAAGAAAGCAATCAAGATTATTATTGCTCATTCTCCTAACTCTGATCCCCTAAGTAAAGTCTTATTTGTACACCGTTGACTGACCTCTCCCATGCAATTGTTTGTCTAGGCTATCCTTCTCATACTGGATTAATAGCATCAAAGAGCAGACGCATAGCCTATTACACAGAACTTGGTGTAGGTCTACTGGACTGAGCCCCCAAAACTTTTTACCAGCCGTAAAAATCCGCGAGTTCAACATAAAAATCACAAAACTACCTGCTGTCATTTCGTGTAGTCTGGTTACAATTATAAAAGAACTGAATTGAAATTAATATGAGTCTAATCATAGCCTATGATCATTAATTTTTTATAATTAATTTGATAATCTTCTGTGGCGACTCTGTATAATGCACGAGGCGTCAATGAACTAGCCTATCATGGTGCTCCACAAATTGAACAAGCTGGTGCCCCGCGCTTGGCTTTCGTGTGGCGCTTTAGAAATTCGGAGTTTACGAACTTGTGTAATAATAACTTACTGCGCTGTCGGCCATGATGTCGTCTTTTTCTTACAACTCTTTTGTTCGAAACTTTTGCCACGTTGCTCAGTGCTAATAACCTGAGTGAAGAACTGTCTCGCTTCTATATATGGGCTCGTCAGGTACTTAATTGGAGACCTTGAACCTTGCTCTGCAATCTCCGCGCACAAGGTGCGCTGTCGCCCATTTATAGACCCCTATAGATATCAAGTAGCCGACGTCTTATTAAGATCCAGCCGATCAATAGCTATTATTAATCATTAACAATAGACAAAAAGTTTCGTCTGGATGCGTCACTGCATGTGTGGCTGTGCTTATCTGTTTAGACTTCTCGACTTGATATCTTAGGTCTACGTCTTCCCTCATTCTCTATCACAGTTCCTCCCCTCCTTTCCCTCCCTCTGGGGATTCGTCCCTCCCTCTCTACGTCGCGCTCTCTCTCTCTCCTGTCGCGCTCTCCCCCCCCAATATATTTTTTTCTATAGGCCTAAGTTTCAGCTGCCTCTAATTCTAAATCTGTCTGGGCCTGCGTGGTACAATTAAGGTGAGCCCTGTTTCTAACGTCTTTTCAGTGGGACCCTGCTGTGGTAAAATAAATAGGAGTTATCAACGATGATTGTAAGCGCCACATTTGAATGAGTATTGAGTCATAGTCCCATGACTTCGCCTTTGCGGCGCTAGAACACTTTCGAGACTGCAACAGTCTAGTTTAACATTCATTCATTCATTCGTTCGTTCGTTCGTTCGTTCACTCACTCACTCACTCACTCACTCACTCATTCACCAAATTATTAACAGTACTCCAGTACCCCTCCCACTCAGTGTTTAATCTAGACGTCTCTGGGGGGAAAGTTCTCCCCCAGTATTGACATTTCCCCCCCAGAAAAATTTCACAAAATGATATTTTTTTAGTTACTGTTTTCATCATTGTTTTACATGAAGTGTTATAATATACCGTGATATTATTTACTATTATATGATTATAATGACACTATTTAATACTACCATAATATATGATACTATCATGTTGCAACGAGTATAACTTACTGTATATATTTGTATTAACACTATTTTTTCTACATAAAAACAGAGATGATTATAAGCACTGAAAAAGTACAGCTTTTTAAAGACGACACCTTAAAATGCTGCCATTGCAATGTTTAAGTTCAAAAAGTTTCTGATGGGACACTGAAAAAGTACAGCTATTTTGTTAAGATGACACCTTAAAAGTTAAAATGCTGCCATTGCAATGTGGAAATTCAAAAAGTTTCTGAAGGGACACTGAAAAAGTACTGCTATTTTGTTAAGATGACACCTTAAAATGCTGCCATGGCAATATAGAAATTCAAAACGTTTCTGATGGGACACTGAAAAGGTACAGCTATTTTGTTAAGATGACACCTTAAAATGCTGCCATTGCAATGTGGAAATTCAAAATTTTTCTAATGGATCACTGAAAAAGTACAGCTATTTTTTTTAAATGACACCTTAAAATGCTGCCATTGCAATGTGGAAATTCAAAAAGTTTCTGAAGGGACACTAAAAAAGTACAGCTATTTTTTGCTAAAATGACACATTTAAATGCAGCTATTGCAATGTGGAAATTCAAAAAGTTTCTAATGGGTCACTGAAAAAGTACAGCTATTTTGTTAAGATGACACCTTAAAATGCTGCCATTGCAATGTGGAAATACAAAAATTTTCTGATGGGTCACTGAAAAAGTACAGCTATTTTGTTAAGATGACACCTTAAAATGCTGCCATTGCAATGTGGAAATACAAAAATTTTCTGATGGGGCACTGAAAAAGTACAGCTATTTTTGTTAAAATGACACCTTGAAATGCCGCCATTGCAATGTGGAAATTCAAAAAGTGTCTGATGGGGAGGGGCACATTCCCCTCCCCATACCCTTCCCCCTCCCAGTCTCGGCGCTACGCGCCTCACGAGCGTCCTTCGGACGCTCAATTGTCCCCCCCAGAAACCTGAATTCCCCCCCCAGACGAGGGGGACTAGATTAAACACTGCCTCCCACTGTTGGCTACTGTCCCATATTCGCACTGCTCCTATAACCATGGGCGGAGACCTAGGGGGACAGGGGGGACGGTCCCCCCAATGAAGGTGTTGGGGGGGGCGACCCAAGCATCTGTCCCCCCCCAATCTTCAGGTGGTTTTATTTCATGGTTTTTACATCATGTGCTAGTAAATGCATTCTTTTATTTTTACATTTTCCATTTCTGGGGTGTTCAAACACCCAAAACACCCCTGGCTATACGGCCTTGCCAATCTCAAACACAAACTCAATCCAAATCGATTGTCATAGGCCTTTGCAGTGTAGGGCTAATGATAGTCGAGATTTAATTATTGTCTGCAACGATCTGATACTTGACCATTGACCCGTCTGACTAACTCTCCGGATCTTGACCCTCTGCTTATCGATTTAGTTTTGATTAGGCCTGCGCGCCTGTGAATAAGCTGGTTCCCGCGACTTCGCTTTCGTGGGCGCTGTAGAAATCTCGAGATTAGGCCTACGATTACCGCACTGCAGGCTGAAACTTGTCTCCCAACATGCACGGTAATTACTTAGATACCGATATTGCCACTTTATGTAAGTGAATCACTGATAATAAGGCCTAGACACCGGCACGTTTTGTCTCTTAGGGTGACAGACGATAGACCTAAAAATTAATCTCTGTTCAGTCTATTAAAGTGACAAGTTTATACCTGTGTCAATGCCCTAGCCTACCTATTAGGCTATAGGTCATAGGTCTAAGATTATTGGGTATAATTCTGTGCTCACTCTATAGTCTAATCGCGACTGTGTCTGATAAGAGGCACAAGTTAGAGCGTGCATCTAGGTACCGGTAGGTCTGCCGTCGACTGTCCGGTTCTGATTAGGCTAACCAACAACATTGTTGTAACCACAACCGTCGTGTCACTCGTGTGCATGCAGTCGTTGCAATGGGTGAGAGAACAACCCTTCCCCGCACCGTACGTGACAGATTGTATTTCATGTAAAGTAAGTAAGTAAGTAGCCTATATTCTTTATTGATCCAACTGCATATACATGTAACCGCACTTTGGTTGGCAACTTGGCATGAAATTAGGTATCATAAACGACATAAAGCACCCATATTAAAAACATTTTTCTCATTAAGTTGTCTGCCCATGGGGCAATTCGGTCAGGTCGTTGCAGGTCGTTATCGGAAATGAACGACCCATATGATATAGTTTAATTAATTACGCCCAGAACGTTAACACCCCACCACTTCTGGCAACTGTTCGGCCGCACCTCTCCGCCCACTGAATTAGCCCATACTTTAATTACAGTACGGTAATATAGCATAGGTACACATATTAACCCTGTCGCACAGGTCAATAAAGCCCACCAATTGGGGGGCGAGGTTGTATCATCCTGGCCCTGGAGCAGAGACGATCACCACCACGTGTAACCCAGGAATGGTGAGACCACGTACCGGTAGGCCTACACCAGTCATGATAACAAGAGTGCGCACTGCGTACGCGGCGCACAGCGTACGCGGCGCACCCGACAACATAATGCGCTGAAGATCTTTCCACTTACTTAAACAGGTCGCTCCAATATTATTATGAAATATGAAGAGGAATCTTGATGTAGGCTATAATTATAGCCTATGCGCTGGAGTGACTGGACAGAGGCTTACATGGGATTCTAATTTGTTGTTACATAAATTTGTCCGACAGTCAGGCTCTGGTGCAGTGGCGGCGCCAAGGGAGGGGCTAAGCCCCCCAAAAGGTCGTCATTTTTTTTTTGCACAGGGAAAATGAAATATTTTCGTGAGATTTGGACTAAGTCCTCCTAAAAAAAGTCATCAGGATTTGGGGCAATAGGGAAAATGAAATATTTTCTAATTTTATTGAGATTTTGACCGAACGCCTATTAAAGGTCGTAAGTTTTTTAATGGGGAAATTAGGCTACAAATGTTTTTCTTGAGATTTTGGCCAAATGACTAAAAAAAAGGTCGTCAGAAATTTTGGCGAATGAAAAAACTGAAAATGGAAATTTCCTCCGCAATTCGTCCCTCTCAACCATCCCCCCAAACTGAATTCTTGGCACCGCCACTGATCTTTCTGATGCAGCTTTCGTGTAATCTACGTAGGGCAACGAATTTCTGTATCATCGCACTTAGAGATTAGGTCACTTTGCTACAAATGTATGGTTGCCTTGCAAATCTCACTTTTATCCAAGTTTCAGGTTGACTAAAATATTAGAATACTGCTTCAAAAGAACTTTGAATAAAGTAGGCCTGCTTAATACGCCGATGTTGATTCAATTCCATTCAGTTGAATTCAATTCATAAGCTTAATTTTTTTAAAGATCGCCAAAAAATATGAGTAGGCCTAGGCCTAAATTTTTAACAGTTCTTGGGTGTCAAAGGGTAATAAAACTCTGACTAGAACACGCCTCTTAATAAGTGATTTAATATATTAAGTTAATTAACTGCGCCCGCGAGTGAGTTTAGCCGCTTGAGATCCAATAATAATAAAATTATTGTGTCTATTATAATAGAGCCTATAGTTGCTATTTGCACATGACCTAGTTACAGCTAGGGTGCGCCACCAAATTTTTATCTTTCTGGTACTTCTTGTTTTCCATATAAAATCTTTGATAGGAAATGTGAAGACGCAAGTGTTTATTTTTTTGTAAGTAAACAATGTTGAATATTTATTTTGTAAGTAAACAATGTTGAAATTGTGAACACGAAACATTTTCTCGTTACTCAAAGGAGAAATATAATATTATGTATACTGAGATCTTGTTTAAATAATTTATCGTGTCTAATAGGTTTAGTTGAGGACAGGCCATGATTGTAACTTGGAGTGCCAAGACAGTCAGGTCCTTGTTATGTCTATTTTGGGTGAGTGAAAACGAAATATAATATGCACCGACAACACCTCGAGCGTTCAGTAATTATTGTGTGGCCCAACTCAGTGATGCTTTGTAATCATGGCGTTTTAATTAGCTTGCTTGCCAGTGGCGGCGCTAGGCGGGTGACTGGGGGCTAAGCCCCCCAAAAGGCCATCCGGTTTTTACATGTAAAAATGAAACATTTCCATGATCAGCCCCCCCCCTAAAAACTGAAACCATATGCGCGAGATTTCGACCAGATGACTAAAATAAAGGTCGTTGCACTGCACATGAATTTCATTGTATATTCTTGGGCTGTAGCATAGTGTTTACAGATGCAATTTCGAGAGTTTACTGTGCCAAGGAATTGTGCAAGGACGGGTAGTAAGTGGAAACAGCTTACCGAAAAAACTTCAATGCAGTGTTTGAGCGTTCGATTGAAAATTCTTCCACAAATTTTTTCATGACCATTGGCACTTTTTTCCAAGTTTCCAAGATTGATAATTCCTTACAGTTTCACTTTTCATCTGGAGACCAATTAATAATGCTCCACCAGGCCTCCTGTATCGGCAATTATAGTGAAGGACAAATGACAGTACAGTCTCCGTGAACTGTAGGGCAAAGACCCACTGGTCAGCCCACCCTCTTGTGAATTTTAGATGATCACATGCTTCTACAGATTATTACAGAGCACCTTTACTGCCACCTACAAATTTGGCCTGGACATAAACCAGAGCAAATTGTATTCTTCTTTGACAATCGCGTGCCACTTCTTTCTTCTTCCATGCACTCTGTATCATCTTTCTGCCCTACATTTCGTCTTACTCTTCCACACGACGTACACGGCTGTCGAAGACGCTAATGACCGGCTGCACATCTGTCTGGCACGATTACGGCTGCGTGTGTACAGCAACGGATACTGTCGATCACACTTAGGTAGTTATGTCTCCTAATGACAGACACCAGTGCGTTATACTTTAATGTTTATAGGCATAAGATGTCGAATGAAAGAGCATATAATTATACCATACCATAGCCATCTATTTTATTGAACTCAAGCAACAATATATGACATCAGGGAACTATGGTATAGTAGAAAAGACTAACAACAAAGGACTGCAACTCTAAGGAACCTGGGTTCTGCTGGTGGGCCACCTGTAACAATGAAATAAATCTTGGCAGAGTTGGTAATAACACAAACTTGTG
Source organism: Lumbricus terrestris (assembly GCA_949752735.1). NCBI lineage: Eukaryota > Metazoa > Annelida > Clitellata > Crassiclitellata > Lumbricidae > Lumbricus > Lumbricus terrestris. The sequence continues at coordinate 32,029,840 of OX457048.1, read as the reverse complement.
TACAATAAAGCAGAATGAATTCTTAAATAGTTAACTAGGTTTAATTAATTTGACGAGCATTATACAATCTGTACAATGAGATGATACCAGAGTCTAATTTTGAAGAGCGAGATGAGATGGTAGATCTATTAAGTAAGGTGAGAGGTATATTATTGTTCCAAGTGCTTGTGTCATTAGACAATAAATAAATAATAAATGACCATTATAATCGTGCTGTCCACCTTTGCTGCATGCTGTTTTGACCTGATGCCATCATTGCCATGTGTTCTAGCTGGCATTCTGACTTGCTACCCGAACTTGTAAGGGAAGGAGGCTCAGTACGTCCACGTCACGCCATCTCCTCTGGGTAGCAGGACTTGGCCCTGGCTAAATCTTAACCATGGAAGAGGGAGAGACCTGATCAGTCGCTTTTCATGCCAACTGATCATGAGACTCACGTATGGAAAGAGGTGGACGCTTTCCATAAATTAGTGGCCATAAGTTAAGTAAGTCTTATCCATTAACCTGCCCGGATTTCATAAAGCATTGGTTGTGTTTTGCTGGTGAAGAAACTCACGCAGCTTTTGTGGGGGTGCTATTAATTTTTTCAGAAATTTCCGTTTGCAGTTATGTTTACAACTTTACAGTTGCAGTGACATACTGCAGCTAAGTAAGTGAGTGAGTGAGTAAGTGAGTAAGTAAGTAAGTAGGTAAGTAGGTAAGTACATGTAGGTAAGTAGGTAAGTAGGTAAGTAGGTGAGTAGGTAAGTAGGTAAGTAGTTAAGTAGGTAAGTAGGTAAGTAAGTAAGTAAGTAAGTAAGTAAGTAAGTAAGTAAGTAAGTATTTATGTATGTATGTATGTATGTATGTATGTATGTATGTATGTATGTATGTATGTATGTATGTATGTATGTATGTATGTATGTATGTATGTATGTATGTGTGTGTATGTATGTATGTATGTGTGTGTGTATGTATGTATGTATGTATGCATGCATACACGTATGTATGTTTGTATGTATGTATGTATGTATGTATGGCTTTATTACTAGACAGTCTGAGTAAATTTGTCATAAAAACCTACGTAAGGCGTTTGTATTGTGTTGTATATGTGAATTTATAAAGCGCCTCTTGTAAAGGAGGGAGGGAGGTCATTCCAAATAGAAGGACCTACAATGGCAATGGTCATAAACATTTCTTGGTCATGTCACTGTCATGGCATGACCTAGAAGATGATGGTGACCGACCGCAGTGAATGTGTTTTGTCAATGGCAGACACAAGGGAATACTTGCCAGATAGTTGATGTGTGTGTGTGATCATTCTAGTCAGGCACGTAAGTATCTGCTGACGGCAGACATTGCCTGTGTAAGTGCAATAGCAAGGGTGATTCAAATTGATGGCATCTGCACATGGATCACAGGGAATCAACGAGAATTAGAGGGGGTCCGTGGAATTACAGGGCATCACCGAGCGCAATATTTATAGAGAGCTATGCTTTACCGCTGGTCTTATATATCAACTGGAGACGTATAGAGAATAATATGTGTGAGGGTCTTGTGTTTCGAAGGCAATAACTGCGCCAGAGTTTTATGTAGCTCTTCCACAAAAGAGGACAAGGTGATCATTATGTGTCAGATTGTGTCTGCAATACTGATATCATCAGTCTTCAAACTAATGGCACGTTGATAAATCTTTTAGGTCATGCCATGACAGTGACCTGACCTAGAAATGTTTATACCCATTGCCATTGTAGGTCCTTCTATGTAGAATGACCTCCCTCCCTCGAACCGTAGTAAGATCTTATTGGGGGGGTGCCATCTTCAGCCCATTGCTGCTTGAAGTCTTTATTATTTCCTTGGGGGTGTCACGCTGAGAAAGCCTTTGAATAGCTGGTACTGTAAGAGACGTTTTATAAATTCCCATAAACAATACAATACAATAACTACATATTTTACTAATATATCTAGGAAATGAACGTACCAGGTAAACGTTTTGTTAGTTAAGACTTGATGCTTTGTACTAGAATGTGCAGCTAATATTCTAAATTACACACGTAAGAAGATACTTTTTAATATGAATGCAGCTAAATAACTTCTGCCAACCATCTATAGCACCAGGCAATGTATATAGGTGGTCCTAACGCCAACCATCTAGCACCAGGCAATGTATATAGGTGGTCCTAACGCCAACCATCTAGCACCAGGCAATGTATATAGGTGGTCCTAACGCCAACCATCTAGCACCAGGCAATGTATATAGGTGGTCCTAACGCCAACCATCTAGCACCAGGCAATGTATATAGGTGGTCCTAACGCCAACCATCTAGCACCAGGCAATGTATATAGGTGGTCCTAACGCCAACCATCTAGCACCAGGCAATGTATATAGGTGGTCCTAACGCCAACCATCTAGCACCAGGCAATGTATATACCCGTAGGTGGTCCTAACGCCAACCATCTAGCACCAGGCAATGTATATAGGTGGTCCTAACGCCAACCATCTAGCACCAGGCAATGTATATAGGTGGTCCTAACGCCAACCATCTAGCACCAGGCAATGTATATAGGTGGTCCTAACGCCAACCATCTAGCACCAGGCAATGTATATAGGTGGTCCTAACGCCAACCATCTAGCACCAGTAGTGTGGCCCAAACTCACAAGGGAAAAATATTTTTTCCAAAATATGCTGCTCCACAAGGCTGCCCTTGTTACACTGGGCTAGAAGACTCTGTGTTGAAAAAATTGAAGAGATCTGAGCATGTTTAGAGGTACCAATTTTCTAGAGATTTTATATAGGACACACGTAAAATGCGCATCCGAAATTTTAACGGCTACATTATGAATTGACAGCAACATTCATGTACTCCAAGTTGCCATCTTTCTAAATCATAATCAAGATGTCTACTGTATTAAAATAAATAAAGAATTATAAGATAATACACAAATAGAGGCTTGTTTCAAGTTCTTTGTGTTAGAAAACGGTCGGAGAATTTGAGGTGATTTCAAATATTTTTACCAGCCAACTTGGGGGGGCCCGGTAGAGTAGTGGTTAACACGCTGGCCAAGAGTGCGAGAGGTAGTGAGTTCGAGCCCCCGTTGGGCGGATTTGCTTTGTAGGTTGCCATTGGCGCCGTGTAATTACAAAGCTGTCTGTTCAGTTGGTAGTTAAGTTTAATTAAGATTACTGCATAACTTGTAAATGTAAAGCACAGTGCGTCTTGCAGGCGTTTAATTAAAGAAAACATATTATTATTATTATTATTATTATTATTATTATTATTATTATTATTATTATTATTATTATTATTATTATTATTATTGTAAACTAAAGTTTTTCACTGTAATTTGTTTCATATACAATTGGATTGTTCACTTATAATTGCTCTTTATATTGTTAAGTTAGATAATTAAAGAATTTTTTACAGTAATTTGTTACGCACTTCTTGAAAATGATATATAGCCTATAAGATAAAATATTGGTCTTTTGATTTTGTGTAATAGTGGCTCATATTAGGCTATAATTATGACACAAATCGCAGCTATCATGGCGTCATCCAGAAGCTCCCAACATTTGGCTCTCAGAGATGCCTGTGTCTAGACAGACACAAATTATTTCCATCCCCTCCCGATAAATTTGAAAGGTCTTGTTGACACAGGTATATATAATTTAGATGTTGATACGTAACATTTCCTGCAGTAGCTGAGCATTGATGTACTAAAAAAGTCATCACCTTTAAAAGTATCGAATTTATTATAGTGTTTGCTGGAAAGTTTTACCAAATAAAAAAGGTCATCACATATTAAAGTATAGCATTTATTATGTTGGTCGGAAATTTCTACCGGAGAGATATAAAAGGTTCCTGAGGGTACTAGATTAAGCACTACATGGTAATAATTGCTATCTTTTAGGGAAATCCTACAGCCATGCATCACAATCTAACTGAGGTGCATATCACAAGCAAATCCCTTTAAAACTGTTTGATTTTCTTCCTACTCAGAGTCAAGAAATAGCCAAAGACCGCCTATCACGCTTAAATCTGAAATTTGAAAATGATTAAGAATATCTACAATTTTTCATGTTATATTTCATATATTTCAATTTTGTAAGATTGTCATTGATTCTACATTAGCATACTGCATGGCTTTAATGGACTGATTTAATGGACAATTTTTTTACAAAAATGTCTGTTTAAAGCTTATAATTGCACGCCTTCTTGAAGTACGGTAGAAAAGTAATATTTTTAATTTTTTCGATGCTTAATTAAAATCTTGCAGGAAATTGGTACCAGTAAACATTGTCCAATTTTGTTCAAACTTGGCAAATAAATCACCAATAGCATATGGAACAAGAGCAGCCTTGTGGAGAACTGAATTTCCAAATTTTATATTTGTGGGCCACCCTAAGCACCAGGCAATGTATATAGGTGGTCCTAACGCCAACCATCTAGCACCAGGCAATGTATATAGGTGGTCCTAACGCCAACCATCTAGCACCAGGCAATGTATATAGGTGGTCCTAACGCCAACCATCTAGCACCAGGCAATGTATATAGGTGGTCCTAACTCTAACTCCTAACCAGTGGTTTTGGAAGTTGAAAGGAAAGAATGACTTCTCTGTATGACATCACTTGTTAGGAACTCGGCTTCATTCCAGGTAGAAATTGCGAGGGAACGACTTCTCAGTATCGCTTCACTCGGCAGAAATTCTGCCTACCCGGTATGTCATGGTCAAACGCGAGTCTGAGTCTCTATGATGATTGAATAGCCATGATAAGGGTGAAAACACCAGTCAATATCTCTCACAGTGCAATATTTACTGTCCAATTTCGCCATTAGCTAAGTAGTCAGTCACATGTCCTGCGAGGTATAATTTTCTGATGTTGCCTTGCTGCTGTGTGACAGCCCGTCTTCTTCCTGGTTGTGGATATAAAATTATGGCAGTCTTGACCTTCAATTGTCTGCATTCTTTGTGGCTGAGAATCCTGACAGCAGGGCCTGGGGCCCTGCAGGCTGGCCCATATGGCGCCCCACGCAAAGCATGTATTTGGCGCCCAGGCAAAGCGTTCATTTGGCTGTACATTTGGCAAGCAATACATTTGGATGCCTCTGATCGTCATTCAATTGTTCACCCCACGTTGTCACAAGATTCACAGCCAGGTGCTGAACCAGACAGAGCATTGTAGGCCTACAATCAAGGCTGGATAGGATTCAATTGTGTAGGTTGATGACAAAAATTGGTAAGCAAAACTGGTAACACTTTTTTTGTAAAATGGCGCAACTGGAAATTTGGAGCAGGTGGCTTGAGAGAGTCCAACACTCACAATTGCTTATGTGCTTCTGTGTGAAACTCAATTTCTGTGTCCACGCTGTAGTCGGGAGCACCTCTGAGTAGAAATATAGTGAAAGGGTGCTATAACAAGTGCGCATACATACATACATACATACATACATACATACGTACATACGTACATACGTACATACGTACATACGTACATGCGTACATACATTACGTACGTACGTACGTACGAACATACGAACATACGTACATACGTACATACGTACATACGTACATACGTACATACGTACATACATTGTCATACATACATAGTATACCGATTATAGATTTACCTGCAGGACTGAAGTTTAAATTCATGAGGATTGGTTTGGGTGAGGAACATAAACCGGGTTAAACCCTATATTGAAGTGTAGGCCCTACTGTGTTTTAATATTTCAGTGAAAAAATTGCAGGCGTGGAATTACGATCGTGGCATCAAGTCTTCAGAAAAAGATTTTTTTGGGTTGCCCATCCATCTGCACGTTTTGCTTGCAAGCATTTCCTGTTTTCTAGGAGAGAGCTGGAATTGGAAATTCTAACCGGATGGATGGTAGGTCACTGTAGCATGCATAGTTGTATCCATGTATAATTGTATATATCAGGGTGACTTAATACGGCACATTTTTAATATAAAATTATGATGTTAAATGTCATTTGCAGCTAGACTATTGTATCGGGCAGCAAATCCAATGGAGTAAACTAGAAAAAGTCTCCAGTGGTGCACGGCTCATGCACTCACTATTGAGACAGGTGACAGATGGAATGAATGTTCAGGGTCTCTGGATGATCATGGTCTCTTGAGCTAGCTTAGTTGATAGGGTATAGTCGGGGTAAGAATTGCCTGGGGGGTTGGGGGTTAGAGCCCCATAGCAATGTCTGTCCAACCCTCTCAGTTATTTTTCCACAATTCTCACACTGGGTTTAGTACAAAGCGACTGGCAACTAAAAATTTCTAATTGCTAGTTTTAAGTTAAATTAGGTTACCTGCTTTCTACCAGGTACTGCAGTAAATATCCGAGGGTTTCAACCTGGTAAATTTTACAACAGCTTTGATGACATTCTGATAAATGTATTGAAAATGGTTTTAGTTACAAAAGCATGTGGGACCCGGTGGTGTAGTGGGTATGTTCGTCGCCTTGCGGCCAAAGGGCTGCAGATTCGAATCCATTTCAAGTCGCCGCGTAGGAACCTTGGGCAAGTCTTTCACTCGCAATTGCTCAGCGCTTCGGCATGAAACTCTGATGCAGTGTCCGCTCTATAGTCGGGAGCGCCTCTGAGTAGCGAGCTTGAAGGGGCGCTATATCAAGTGCACATACAAACAAAAAAACAATATACTGCATACAAAATCACTAAGCATTGGGTGGGCAGCCATCTGTAGTCATTTTCTCTTTGTTTGAACAGACAAGGAGAGACAACTTGGCATGCATTGGCGATACATATCATAAATCAAACCTTTGCCGAGTAAGGGATCTGGTAATTAATTGTGGTTTTGAACCCTGGCATTTGGACGATCGGGGATCAGGTGCGCTGTGCAATATTTGCCATGGCTGTCTGATGATGGTGATGATGAGGGGAGTGAATGCATTTCGTGTGTTTTGTTTTGTGTGCATGTCTGTGAAAGCGCTATGATACAGTCACCATTACCCATATTGTGATGATGATGATGATGATGATCTAGTGAAATAGGGGCCTATGTTGTTTTGATGTCCATGCTTTTGATGTTTGACCAAATTGTCTCTCCAATGATTTTACAACATCAGGTTTTATGCTTTGTAACAGAAAATTTTATTACATGTTTAGTAAGATTGCTGTGGTTTAGTTTCCTGTTGTTGTCATATCTATCAGTAGTTTGATTGTGGTAATAGTGTCTAGTCTCATTGCTACTGTCATGTCTAGTCTGATTGCTATTGTCATGTCTAGATTTGTTGTTGTTGTCATGCCTAGTTTGATTGTTATAGTGCATGCAGTGTCTAGTCTGATTGCTATTGTCATGTGTTTTTGATTGTGGTAATAGTGTCTAGTCTGATTGCTATTGTCATGTGTTTTTGATTGTGGTAATAGTGTCTAGTCTGATTGCTATTGCCATTTCTAGATTGATTGTTGTAGTAGTGTCTAGTCTGATTGCAATTACAGATCGCTGTTGTTGGCCTGTCTAGCTTGATAGCTGTTGTCATGCAGCACTACAATATTAGCCTGATCTAAAATCCGAAAAAGAGTACCACAGTTTAACTGCACGCGTGTTAAATGACCCATTAACCACCCCCACCCCCACTGTACCTTTTGGGGCATGCTAAGCTGTAGAGACTGTTCAACAGAACGACCACCATAAATCTGTTGTCTCTTCTCACATCGAGCCACATTTAGAATTCTCCTTACTTGGCACCAGAGTGCGCCAGAGGGCTTTTCCACTGCGTGCACAGTGCACACCATCCCCGACAAGCGCCCACGCTTAGACGGTCATTTGCCAGTGCGGTCGCTTAGAGGTTGGTCTGTGCAGCCAGCCAGCTGAAGACACACGCGTGTTGGGCACAATAAAACACAATCATCTTGGAAGCAATAAATGTCACACCTCGGTTAACGGTCACTTAATTGTTGCGTGCATTTATAAATAAAAATGTGGAAATGATGGCATCTTGCTGCGATTATTAAATTTGCTCTAAAACAGTAATGAACTAGCGGCACTAGCCTATTGGCCTAAATCGTATGCTATTTAATTTGATGATTTTTTGATTAAGTTGTTGCTATGAAGCTTTCAGGATTAGAACTTTATCTTGAAAAATTATATTAAAACTCACTTTAATTGTGTAATTTAAACTTTTTGGAAAATTTTGAAATAATGTGCCTGGTTTGGGACATAAATAATTTGTTTCACATAGCAACATAGTACCGGGTAACTTGTTATTTTTCGCTCGCTATGACTCTTTGACATAATTTTTGCTATAGTTAGTGCAGAGAGCGCCTCTGAGTAGTTATCTTGAAGAAGCGCTACATAAACTCTCAGAATGAATGAATGAATGAATGAATGAATGAATGAATGAATGAATGAATGAATGAATGAATGAATAAACTGCTATTGAATTAATTACTTTATGTTTACGTTGAGAAACTGGGGCCATTGACTAATCCATTGTTTGGCCAGAGCAGACCTTGCTCAAAGGATGACCTTGAGGGGACGTTGGGTATTATCCTCCTCCTCCTCCTCCTCCTCCTCCTCCTCCTCCTCCTCCTCACATAATTGTATGGCACCTTTTTCTGAGGCATTTCCCGTCAAGAAGGTGAAGAGGCTTCAGCAGCTGAATTCATGCAATCATGATGATGGTTTTTAGGATATAGCATTACAACCAACCACGATACTAAAACCATTGTAGATTACTGTTTGTTTGTCTAGTTTGATTGATGTAGTCATGTGTAGTTTGATTGCTATTGTCCCATGTTGTTTGACAACTGCTGCTGTGATTGTAGATATTGATTGCTGTAGTTGTGAGTAGTTTCATTACTAGTGTCCCCTCTATTCTGCTTGCTGTTGTCATGTATGCCACTTCAGCTTAAGCTTTGAAACCTGAAGAAAAGGTGAAGTGAGTACATGTATGCTAAATAACCAATTGCCTAACTGTACCTTTTGTGGTGTACAAAGCCGGTTTCGTAAAATAAATGCATTGGGTTACTTTGCTAAATATTCTCCAGGCAATACAAATGTTCCAAGGTTTATTAACATTTGAGTCACCGAGACTATCATTGAAACAATTACCCATGCATAAAACATTGGTGCAACAGAATTCCTGCTCTAACATTCGGAATTCGGTTTATTTCCGTTTGGCATCAATTGTTTCCATCTTTATCTCAATCAAGTTAGTCTCTAACTGTGCCTGTAGCACAGAGTTCTAATGGAAAAGCCATCACAGCAAACTTGATGATCAAGATGAACAGCAGCATAAACGCAACCACGTCCTAAGAGCTGTGGGACCTAATGGAAATTCTGAGTAGGAGTAACAATAGAGAGCGTGAAACGCGCGAAGCCGTTATTTCCGAAGGCAGGAAGCTCCTAACGGTTAGGGGATTTGGGGAGCGTCTTAGCTCCCACAGCGGGGTCTGGGGCAGATCCCTAGAAACCGATGCAATTTTGAGCATTTGATGCCAAATCGAGTGCATTTTGGGTTCTAGTTTACTTCAAATTTTGGAAGGATGATATTGAAGTAGAAGTACCTAAACCACATAGCTCTGTGAAAGTCTAAATCTAAATCAGTCAATCAATCACTTAATGAGTCATAGGAATTGACATAATTTGACATTGCTCACAATGGTTCTTATGCAGCGACTTGAGGTGGATTCTAAACTGGAACCGTCCGGCTCCAAGGCACCGAACCCACCACTACACCACCGTGCCCCGCAACAATGCATGTTATTATATTGCAGTGGAATATTACTGATCAGTAGTTTACCTTTGAGCAGGTTAGAGTGTTGAGGACAAGGAAGAAGACTGCTGATCCATAATCGCTCCCCTTATCAGCAGAATGGCTTGAGTTTGAACTTGCTCAGCGCTATCTACAACCTGACTGAAGATTTCCTTGTGGATTATATGACTTGACAAATCGATGATATCTGTTGATGATTTCACAGTGTTAAAATTGTGTAAAAATAACTGTGGGGGTTAGACTATGATCCACTTTGAGTTGGGTGTGAAAAACAGGCCACTATGCCCGGGCTCTAAGAAAGACTGGAGGGTTGAAGCCCCTATTCTCACCCTGTGATTTTACATATGTTGCACAGGGACTACACTCTGATAATAGAAGTTTTGAATGGAAAACAGGCTTGCTTCCACTGAGCCAGATTAGATTAGACCGAACGTTTGATCATACAACCTTTGATCATGTATCCTCGCTTCATTTGATCATGTGACGTTTTATCATGTGCCATTAATCATGTGATGTTTTACCATGTGACACTAATCATGTGACGTTTTACCATGTGACATTAATCATGTGATGTTTTGCCATGTGAAATTAATCATGTGACGTTTTACCATGTGCCATTAATCATGTGACGTTTTACCATGTACCATTAATCACGTGACATTTTACCATGTGACATTGATCATGTGATGTTTTACCATGTGCCATTCATCATGTGACGTTTTACCACGTGACATTAATCATGTGACGTGTTACCATGTGACATTAGTCATGTGACATTTTACCACATGCCATTAATCATGGGACGTTCGATCACGCATCACATGATCATACCACGATCGCGTCGATCGGTATAGCAGCGGTTTTGGTATGGAAAATCAAATTGCAAAAATGACATGGTATTATGTAGGTATAATATAGGAAATTGCCCAAGATGACAGACACACTCACGGAAGCTGTGGCAACGCTTGCCCATAGGAATGCCTGACAATTGTATAATGTGTGTGAACAATACACCTTGTGGCATCTCTGTTGTGTGATAATTCCTTTCAGCTTAGTATTTTGTCTGTCATAATGCCATTCTGGATTGTGTGAAAATCATAACTGCAATGAAACGTGTTCATGTTTGTATTAATTTTGTGGTCTCTTTTGACTGACCTGCGATACACACAAATATCATGGGCTGTAGTGCATTACAGGAACATAACAGAATGCCAGTCTTTTTGGTTGAGGATAACATCTCAGAACTCACTCTTTTGTACTGGCTTTCTACGGCACTTACTTGAATATCTAGCTTCCTATCACCTGGTTGCCGACTTATTATGCTTAGGTCTCATATCTCTGTGTCGCTTTTGCATGTTGATGATTTTTGTAATATTTGATACCTTAATTATTTAATTTATATGTTTAAGTAAACATGGTTATGGTGCATTCTACTGGACTGACCTTCTGCTGTACACTGCACAGCCATGCTACGGTGCTGTGTGACCACTGCTCGATATTTATAACTGAAGAGAAATTTCGACTTATCTCGAAATATTTAAAGATGCTTGGAGAGCTGCTTTCAAGGACTATAGAGTTTAAGAGGCACTACAGAAATGGCCGTATGAATGTGAACTTAGCTGTAGATGGTTTACAAACCCAAGATGCCATTTAAGACACTCGTATTCAAGATTATACAGTGGATTGGCAATAGTTTCATCAGCATCTTAGTTCCTGTTTATCTGTTCCGCACTGTTTGCTTTTCTTGCAGCTGCTGGTTTTGGAATTCTAAAGAATAATTCCTGCAACGTACTGTTTGTACTTCCAGCTAAAAACATTCAGCAAGACATTGCAGTGTCTGCCAGGAAAAGACCACTGTGAACAGAAATGGCCACAAGAATTTCAGCCACTTACAATGTTACATGTATGCACAATTTCAGCTGGACATACTCACAAAGGCAGGTAATGGTTGTTTTCATGTAAGATAGCTCTGGTAACGTGTAAGAAGCATATGTCAAGTTGCAGAAATGGTACTTATTTATAATGTTCTATTAATTTTCAACAAAAGGACGCAACACAATAGAAAATAGCGTGGAAACACATCGCTTTAACACTGTTAAAAAATAGTCATATGCCACATCTACATTAGGGATGATCAGGCCATTCAAAAAGTCCCTTGAATTATAGTTGTTTTTTCAAGTCAGTTCTTCATGTCCAGTGGCTGTGTTGATTTTCATTAGTTCTTCGCTTCAAAGTTTCAATGTGGCCTAATATTGGCGACTAAAGTCCACTGGACTTGTAAAATTTGACTTATTTAGTTCTACCGTTGATGGCCTCACACTCAAATTCAATTACGATATTAAATAGGTTGTATTCGCTACCAACAACCGATACCCAATGGCGCTTACAATATTTCAATGCAGATTTTGTTAACGGTAAGGGAATAGCACCTGACAGGAATTCATCACCACTTTTGGTCAGAACTATCATGTCAGGAAAGATACATTACAATGCAACGACTTCATTTTGTCCCACTTACAAAGTTCAGAAGGGCACACACACACACGCGTGCACGCGCACGCATGCATGCACACACACGCATGCACACACACGCATACACACACATACAACATTCATGGAACTGAGCAATATTATTGTGAGTCAAGGTCTTGCTCAAAGTCTCTGCGCAGCAGCCATTTTGAGCAAGGCTTAACCTTCACCAACTTTGCGTATAGGATTTACCATGCCATTTTCTACACTTTGGTCAGTAAAGGGTTAAACCTGTACTCTATGCATTATTATAGGCAGAGCACTCTAACCAGTGGGCCATTCAGTGGTGGCATCAGGATTTCAGTTTTTGGGGGCTGAATCTGCGGTAGGGAATTTTCTATTTCAGCCATTAAAATTTCTGACGACATTTTTTAAAGTCATTTGGCCAAAACCTCAAGAAAATTTTCTATTTCAGCCGTTAAAATTTCTGACGACATTTTTGTTAGTCATTTGGTCAAAATCTTGGAAAATGGTCTTTTTTCATCTGCCAAAATTTCTGACAAATCTCGTGCATACGTATACTGTACTTAAAATTTTTAGGAGGTTAATCATGCAAATATTTCATTTTTCCATGTGAGAAAAATGGATGGCTTTTTTAGGGGGGTTTAGCCCCTCTGGCGCTCCTGGCGCCTCTACTGGGGCCATTAGCAATTCTGGCATGGGTGTATTTAGGGGAGGCGTTGACTTTACGGGTTGAAACTCCCAAAAATTATTTTCAAATTTTAAAAACTAATTATATGTAGCCTATTTTCCGACAATGTCTTTTGGAAAACTCAGCGTGGAAGCTTCCTCCGAAATGCTTCCTGGTAACAACAACCAGGGCTGTTTTTAAGGAATTTTTAGAACTGCACAGCCCCTTCTTTCCTTTCCCATTCTCAATGGTAAATTACTTCCAATCGGAGAACAATGACCTTTTTGCTAGTTTTAACTGTACAAAATGTGCTTTTACAACTGCACAAATGCATTTAGAACTGCACATTTTGTGTACAACTGCACGTTAAAAAATCCTGACAACAACCCCCGCACTCACCGACCATGCCACACGAAGATGCGCAGCATTCAAGTCAACACAAAAAGATCACTAACAGATTAGGCTTTCCCGAGTGAGAGGAAAAAAGATCAAGTGGCTGAAGATCACTCGGTGTGTTTCCAGGTGTCTTCGTGACTTCGTCACCGCGTTGACAAGCGCCACCCCTCCCCCCTTCTTCAGCTTCAAGCGGACTGCTTGTGGCATTATACGCATCCGCCTCCACACACACGGGGGCCGCCTTCAGCGCGGGTGGACCTGACAGAGCGCCTCGCGCGGCCACCGCCGATTATCGCTCGATCCATACCATGCGTCACCGGCAAAACTTGGGTGTTGCGTTACTTATTGGCAAAATCGTCCATTATCGTTGTGATGCGGAGGCGGTCTCCGAGTCTGCTCCGAGCGCCTTGCCATAGCAACGCAGACGGCGGCGGCGCTAGCGGCAGTCGTTAGCCCCAACTACCTGTCAGGATGACCGCTGCGTTTGGATTATTGACGGTGTGCAGCAGCGGCAGCGGCGGTGTAGTTGCGCGGTGGTCTCGCACCGAGCGGCACCGATTGCAACTGCATTAGTTCGCTGTTCTAGAACTAATGGTAGGCATGTTGTTGCTGCGGCTGATGCTGATGCTGCTGATGCTGATGCTGATGCTGATGCCGGTGAAGAGCAATTATGGCTGCTAATGCGCCGCGCCGGAGCTCTACCGCAATGATGCTGCTGCGATGGTACACAGGTGAGTGAATGGCGCACACGTCTGTGCAGCGGTGGCGGCTGTGGCATGATACCAGCGGCATGGCACCGGCGTTCGCAAGATCATCGGTTGGTGTTTGTCGTACATGATGTGCTAGCGAGCATCATCGTCAACATCATCATCTTCTGATAGATAGCATCGTTGATGCGGTAGCTTTGCGGATTTCCAGCAGAAAATTATTCCGGTTGTGTTTTTTTCTTCTTCTTTCGGCGAGAGATCTTGTTGTTGCGGTTATGTTCAGTTGAGTTTGGAAAGTGCATGGTAAGTGTGGCAGAACGTTGTGCAGAATTTGAACGTGAATTTGGTTTGTAGCTGGGTTTCTGGTCGGTTGAATTTTTTTATGGGAGTGTGAGTGGAGGTCGTGGTTGGAAAGTTCAGTTTATTGTAGGTCTGTGATTGTGCGTTAGTGACTTGGTCAATGTCTCTGCACAGCTACGAATACTCTTGTAAACATTGAACGTTTGCAACACATTTCAAGGCAAACTGTTTCTTTGGACTGATATGCTTTATTATTGTTGATAATGAAAAGATCTGGAACCCATTGTTCCCCGATCATGGACTGCGATCAGGCAGCGTGCCACCTTCTCCGTGGCTGGCCCTGCGACCTGGAATGGACTCTCTACTACTCTTCCTCAAATATCTATTTCTCTCTGACTCATTTCTCACTGTTCTTAAGGCTATCTTATTGGACCGGGTTGGACTGGGGAGTGATCCGAGACTCGTTACAATATTATGTCCGAGGGCATATATTCGAAGATTACTGATCTTAAGAGTTCTCAGAAATGGATTGTCTGGCTTTATACAGACTTGCACAGACAGCGAATCGCAAAAATCATCATAGTGTAATAATTTTCATTCTGAAAATAATTCCTATTTCTATTCATATTTGAGTTCTCTCCGGCGTATTTCAGTTCTAGTTCTATTCTCGTTCTCAAAATAATTCCTAATTTTCGTTCTTATTCACGTTAACGGAATTTCATAATTTTACTTCTAATTTATATTTCCATTAACGAAAATATCACTGATCCGAGTAGGCAATCTTGAAGGGCAATATATCAAATCTCTCTCATAAAATTAATGGTAGGCCTATTCATGTCGCTTCTGACTGTTTTCCAGACAGAGAATGACTATTCTAGTCGTACACCAACTAGCTTGCTGATGTTTGATTGACTTCTATCCAGTGTAGCATGACCATCAACATTGTCCCTGTATTTGCCCTGTGTCAATTGTCAAATGTTATAACTCAACATAATGTGGTGTGTTACATTCTTTCTACGTACATTGTTGTCACAGGCGCATTGATAATTATCGTTCCATGTTTACATAAGAAAATGTGCACATGCATGCCATTGAATTTTACGTGTTTTGATACCTATGTTTTATTTGGAATCTTTTTTTCACAGTGTAGATATGTGGGGCACAGTGGTGTAGTGGTGGGTCCGGTTCCTTGGAGCCGGAGGGTTCCAGATTCGAATCCACCTCCAGCTGCCGTGTAGGGACCTTGAGCAAGTCCTTTGCTTGCAATTGCTCATGCGCTTTGGCGTGAAACTCAGATGCAGTGTCCGCGCTGTAGTCGGGAGCGCTTCTGAGTAGTGAGCTTGAAGGGGCGCTATATAGCGGATCCCTTGAAGGGGCGCTATATAGCGGATCCGATGAAGAAAAGAGAAATGTAGGGTGCCCTTGACTTTGAAGTTGCTGCACATCTAAAAAATAATTCATTGTCCGCCAGCTTAATGAGCCTCGTCCTTCATTTTTATTCATTTATAATCGCAATTTCCTGCACACCTTTGCCGGTGCAGGAATTGGCACAAAAGAATTGTTAATAATAATGTTGACCAGACATTGTTATTAGTTAATGGTCAGACTTTCATTACACACTGTTTTTCATATCAACCTCGCTTTATTGCAGAAGTAATGAATTTCTTGCCAGCAGTTAATATCTCTAGACTCCTTGACCTTCTATGATAATAATAATAATAATGATAATGATAATAATAATAATAATAATAATAATAATAAGCTACTTCTTTCAGAGAATCTCTATCACAATGCAGCGCTTTAACGCCGTAGCTTTTAGGGGCACCTTCATCAGACCCACGCCCGATATGGATGAGGTGTAATCGTTTTTTTATAATAATAATAATAATAATAATAATAATAATAATAATAATAATAATAATAATAATAGTAATAATAATAATAATAATGATCGATGTTCACTTGTTGAATTCAAACTAACAAACTGCAATATGATCACATGAAGCATATTGGAATGCATGGAAAAACAAATCAAACAAGAGTGGATCTTTATTATCTGTAAGGCAGCATGTTAGGCGCTGATGCATGTTACTGAGCTGCTTATAATTACCCTCTAGGGAGTGGAAGGTTGAGTCAACCTTGTGAGGCTAGTGGGTAGCACATCTGCATCCTTCTGTTCTCAATCAATCAATCAATCATTCAGTCAATCAATCAACCGATCAATCAATCAATCAATCAACCAGTCAATCAATCAATCAGTCAATCGTAATTTATACAGCCCCATTCAAGGTATCTACTCAGAGGCGCTCCATCATGTTCTGTGCTTTGCCATTCTGCCATCATCCCACATCCCTCCTCTCTGGTCTCTGTGGGAACTGGACTTGAATCTTCTGTTGACATCTTTCGACAATCATTCTGACTTGATGCAGCCATGAATAAACAAATAAGCTGGTTCCCATGTGCTGAGATTTAAAGCAGCGTTTTTAAGATTTGGATTTTATGATTGGAATACTTTCGGATGATTATATTAAACTCTGTTCTTTGAATTTGCTTGCTGATATCACAACCATTGAAGCTGAGCAATCACAAGATTCAAAAGAAACATAAGTGTCATTTAAGTGAGGATAATTGTGCAACAATTTCAACTGTATAGATAATTATGTAAATGAGGACATAGTGCGACATGACACTTCTTAGATTGAATGACATTAAGGAAGCTCTGAACTTCACAATGAATGATAAATGAAAATGAAAATCATATATTTGTATTGCTGCTAAATAACTGGTGCACTGATGATGATGATGATGATGAAGGTGATGACGCTGACGCTGACGACCACAGCGATGATGATGATGGTGATGATGATGATGATGATGATGATGATGGTGCCATGGTGGTGTTGGTGATGGTGGTGGTATTGGTGGTTTTGGTGACTGTGAAGGACCTTACAGTGATAATGATGATAATGATGATGATGATGGTGATGATGATGATGACGACGACGACGACGACGACGATGTTTATGACGAATCACATGAAGTCTGGTCTTCACCATCGCCTGCCTATAAAACAAATCATCATGGAAACAATTTCAACGAAATCATCATCATCATCAGCTGTTGTTCCTCTCTATTCAATCTATCTACACGCAGGCCAGATCGCATTCCGTCAACTGTCATCGCATTTTATCTAACACCAGTGGTTGGTCGTTCTATATGTTCCCGTGCTTCTCATATGATTGATCGTGTGTCCCACTGAGTCCGGCGGCCAGCATTTCTCTTTTGTGCGGATTGATGAATCTGTCGATCCTGTGTCCGATGACAATGGAGTGGCAGCAGCAGCAGCAGCAGCAGCAGCAGCAGCACTGGTGATGTTGGTGCCAGGCTGCTGAGGCGGTTGTCAGGTGTGAAGCTGTTTGCGCATCTCCTCGCCTCTTCGTCGTCATGCGTTGGTGTCACTGGTCTGGACGGCAGGTCTTAATCTGTAGAAATATGAGCTGTGCTCGGGTGAAAGCACAAATCTCTTGATGTTTAACCACAGATGCTGAGATGTGATTGATATGCTGGGAAATATGCTTTGAAACTTTGGAAATGTTACAAGGTTTGTGTGCATTGGCCGGTGGTAGCCGGTCAGTAAGATGCACTGAAAAATGTTGCAGTATTACTTTTTGGATTTCAATCCAATACAAAAACGTTCACAAGTACACACAAACCATAGGTTGGAATGCCATTGAGCAATGACTGTACCACACCAAGGACTTGCTTGAGGTTCTTACAAATTGATCGCCTGCGTAGAGTGTAGAAAATAAATGTTATGCTCATGCAGGAGTGTGTTTGAGCACTTGGTATAGAACCTCCTTCAGATTTCTATACTCAGTGGTGCTCCTGACTACGGTGCGGACACTGAATCGGAGTTTGATGCCGAAGCGCGTGAGCAATTGCAAGTGAAGGAGTCGGGGTCCCTACACGGCAGCTTGAAGTGGATACGAATCCATGACCTTCCAGTTCCAAGGCACCGAACGTACCCCGACACCACCGCATCCCACACAAGTGGTAGCTGTGTAAAAGTAAAGTAAAGTAAAGGGATTAGGATGAGGTAGCGTTTTGAAATGTAACGGTTTTTTTAAAATGAAGCACCACGTCGCAGATTTGTAACGTTTGATAAAATATGTAAACACTCAATAGATGATTCTCAGAATTACTGTACAGGGTGGGCCAAAATATACCCCCTGGGCTTTTTGCCAGCATCTTGACCAAAAGTAAGAATTTCGAAATGAAATTTTACAGGTTTAGAGACAATTCATATTTACACATGATGGTCAGATGTCATCAAAATATTTCAAACAGAGCAAACGTTAGCCTATATCACTTTTAGTGAGGCCACCCCCTGTAGATGTCATAATCGAGTCAACCAGGAATTAAATTCAGTCAATATCGCCATTTTTCCAAAGCAGAATCATGATTTTGTGGTGGAACCAGTTCATAGTGAAGAGAACTACCGGCAAATTTCGTGCTTCTCTTGACCTGGATGTGTCCAGGTGATGAAATATCTAGCACCCAATTTGTAGCTGTCCTGGTTGAATGAATTATGCAAGATGTGGTACTCGTATATATAATGTGTTAGCAGTCTTAAGTTCAGCGCTCGCTCCGACGCCGTATATAGGTAGATCTTATCTTTGGATGGATGAAATAAATACAGCGCCTTTTTAAGACGTGGCAACACTGCATACCGGTTTGCTGCAAAAACTCCGTGTCGATACGGTTGGCGGATGATATAAGATGGGAATTAGCGACGACAGTTTGCTACATGCAGGCGAAACACTCTGTGTACAGCTGCAGAGTTCCGCTTTTTGCATACTAAGCGATAGAAATGTGCCTAGTCAAGAGGACCTGTTTTTGCTTTTTTTTACACAACCCATTCACAAATCGTTTATTTCTAATGACAGTTTGAAGGCAGAAACGTGTCAGATGATGCTCTCATGGTATTCTGTTATGTGCTCAAGTCAGGGCCTTTTTTTGCTTTTTTTACAGAACCCATTCGCAAATATCGTTTATTTCTAATGACAGTTTGAAGGCAGAAACATGTAAGCTCTTATGGTATTCTGTCATGTGCTCAAGTCATGGCCTGTTTTTTTGCTTTTTTTTTACACAACCCATTCGCAAATCGTTTATTTCTAATGACAGTTTGAAAGCAGAAACATGTGAGCTCTTATGTTATTCTGTCATGTGCTCAAGTCCCAATGCTTTGCATGAAATTGGCAATTGGTAACTAAGCATTGCTGTAACCATGGACGGAGTTTGGTTCCGTTCTTGGAGAGGCTAAAGCCTTCTTGGGGGTGCTAAGTCCGGGAAAAGATACCATTTACACGGTGAAAAAAATGAATTTGGGTCTTCTTGTGGGGAGGGGGGGGCTTAGCCCCCCTAGCCTTTGATAAACTCCGCCCATGGCTGTGACTATATATTTACACTTTCCAAGCTGTTCTCAATTTCACAAACTGTTGAAGACTGTTTTTTCGCTTGATCTCGGCCGGAAGCGCCTCTGAGTAGGTGCCTTGAAAGGGCGCTATATAAATTATGATTGATTGATTGATTGATTGAATCCGATTAAGCTCAATGTAGAAGTTTTATGACGATGTGGACTTGTGTGCAGCACGGTGTCTTTTCGGCATTAAGCACTATTATCACACAGACCAAATCATCATAAAACGTTGCTGCTGCACCAGCCTTGAGAATTTTAGTTGATAGGAGACACAATCATAAAATAAGTTTATTTATCTTACCTCGTATTGTGGTTTTAAGCATTGAAATATTAAAATAATTTATGTAAATAATGATAAGGTTTATTAGTTCAAATGTGTGCATTCTAGAATCAAGATGACTACATGTAAAACATTGTACATGTGTCTAACAGCTTTTCAACGGACCATGATTGAAGTTGTTCACATTTCTGTGACTTTGTGCATGTTGAAAATGTTCATTATGATGATGATGATGATGTTAATAATGATCACGATGATGATCATGACTCTGATCATGATTATGATCATTGTGATGGACTCGCCATTGTCACCGTTTTCATCACCATTGTCATTCTCTAATTATTATTCATTGTCATGCAACGATTATTATTAGTGCAGCAGTGATATTTGCAATCAGTATTTAATGTTTTCCTTGGATTCTTGTCCGGGAACAACAAGATGAGATGGAGGGTAAATTACGGCCGTCGTTCCTTGCAGATGGTATGGGTGGATTCCTCCTCTCTGCTGTGAATAGTAATGATGTCATTAAAACGGGTCTCCTCCACCTCCTCCTCCTCCTCTTCTTCCTCATCCTCCTGCTCCTCATCCTTCTTCACCTTCTCCTTCTGATCCTCCTCTTTAACCTGCTCCTCCTCTTTCTCCTCGTCCTCCTCCTTGTCTTTTTCCTCGTCCTCCCTACTTTGTCTCTCTCTCTCGGCTCGTCCTTCTTGTTCTCGTCCT
Source organism: Lumbricus terrestris (assembly GCA_949752735.1). NCBI lineage: Eukaryota > Metazoa > Annelida > Clitellata > Crassiclitellata > Lumbricidae > Lumbricus > Lumbricus terrestris. The sequence continues at coordinate 32,009,071 of OX457048.1, read as the reverse complement.
CCTCGCCTCGTCCTCCTCCTCTTTCTCCTCCTTCTTCTCCACCACCTCCTCTTCTTCCTCCTCTTTCTCCTGCTCTTCCTTATTCTCCTGCTCCTCGTCCTCCTCGTCGTCTTCCTTCTCCTCCTCGTCCTCTTTGTTCTCGTCCTCCTCCTCGCCTTTCTCCTTCTCATCCTTGTTTTCGTCCTCCTTGTCCTCCTCCTCGACTTCGTCTTTCTCGTCCTTCTCTCGCCTCCCCTCTTCCTCTCCTCCTCCTCATCGTCGTCCTCCTCCCCCTCTCCTCCTTTCCTCCCTCCTTCTCCTCCCTCTAGTCGTCCTCCCCTCCTCCCCTTCGTTCCTCCTCCCTCTCGTCCTCCTCCTTCCCCTCTCCTCTCTTCCCTCCTCCCTCTCGTCGTCCTACTCCCCCTCCCCTCCCCTTCCTTCCTCCTCCTCCTCTTCCCTCTCGTCCTCCTCTTCCTCCCCCTCTCCTCTCGTCCCTACTTTGTCTCTCTTTCTCTCGGCTGTCGACGGATGTCTTGGCCTCTGCTGGTCAATCCAGTCTTCCGCACCCCCGCAAATTACGGCCTCGTAATCACGATGATCGATGGCGGGAAGGATGAACCTGGGTGTAGGGGGAAAGATTGATACAGGGAAAGCCAGACGATCGGTCGGTCTGGCTTATCCAGACTGACAAACAAGACGACCATTACTACTATAGGCTGTTGGAATGAAGCAATTAATACATCAAGGTTTGAACTCTGAAAAGAGACCAAGATTATAATTATCGCGTGGTATACCGTATACAATGCTAGACTGTAAACCTCTGAAGCGCCGCTTGAAAGCCAAGGGAAGGGCACCAGCTTATTCAGGAGCACTGCGTCGAGTCAGAGGGATTGTCTGGGTGGGGTGGGGGCTGTCAGAAGGTCCTAGTCCGACTTACAGAGGGGCGAGGGGCATAATAGCAGCGTAGGTATGTGACTTAATCCATTTCAAGTCTGCCGCTAATAACGTGCTCCGAGCATTTTGAAGTGACGCAGCGCTCGTGAATAAGCTGGTGCCCTGCGCTTTTACTTTCGAGTGGCGCTCTAGAAATTTGTTGATTACGATTACGATTTCGATCTAATGTTACATGTCTTGTCACTTTTTTCTTGATACCGGTGTCCGTATATGTTAGGCTCGAGTTCAAAAGTCTGTTTTTTTCAGGGAGGCATCAGCAGAAAATGTAAGCGCCGGAATGCAACCTTCAGATCCACGGTAGATCCTGGTGCGAATAGGCTACCCCAGACTTGATTCAGTGGCGTCTACCAACGGGGGAGTGGTGGGAGAATGATCTCCCATGGAGGCAGGAAATGGGGGGGGGGGGTGTGGGGGTTAAGGTTGTGGACTTAAACTGGGAGGATTGTAGATTTCCCATAATTGTAACTAAGGCCGTTAGGCCCTATGTGAAATTCTAGATTGATGCATTCGACCACAGTGGGGGTTTAGTTCTCCAATTCCAGGTGGAAGTTTATTTTCATTCCAGGTGGAGGTTAGTTCCCACTCCAGGTTTAGGTGGGGTAGATGCCACTGGTCTAAATGAAAGTGTTTATAGCGACAATCATCCATGAGGTTATTGTAAGGTGCTATATAAATGTTCATATACATACATACTTACATACATAAATACTTACATACATACACACGCACATACGCACATACATACATACATACATACATACATACATACATACATACATACATACATACATACATACATACACACACATACACACATACATACATACATAAATACATACGTACGTACGTACATACATACATACAAACATACATACATACATACATACATACACGCACGCACACACACCCACACACACACACAAATACATAAATACATACATACATACATACATACATACATACATACATACATACATACATACATACATACATACATACATACACAAACATACATACATGCATGCATGCATGCATGCATACATACATACATACATACATACATACATACATACATACATACATACATACATACATACACACACACACATACATACATACATACATGTGGGGCGCGGTGGTGTAGCGGTGGCGTCGTTGCCTTGAAGCCGGAAGGTTCGAGGTTCGAATCCACCTCGCCGCGTAAGGACCTTGGGCAAGTTCTTCACTCACAATTGCTCAGCGCTTTGGCGTGAAACTCCGATGCAGTGTCCGCTCTGCATTCGGGAGCGCCTCTGAGTAGAGAGAGCTTGAAGGGGCGCTATAACAAGTGCACATACAAACAAACAAACAAACATACACACATACACACACACATACATACATACATACATACATACTTATATACAGTACTGTTTGTTGTGGACCTGCCTGTAGTAAATCCACTTTATATCCGTATCCGCTGCTCCAGAAGCAGGTTGGTATCAAATTGTTATGATGCAAATAGCCAGTCGGTTGCTTGGTTACGAGTTCGTCAATTACCTCTGACATGAATGATCGGTTGGAGATTGGTGGATGGTTTCTTATAGCTCAGCCGGGTCCAGTACTCGAATGTGTCCAGTGTGTGGGTGGACAGTGTATACCAGTTGCCTGGTAGCCTACAGGACGACCAGAGGGCATAATAATATTCTTCCGTTAGACTTAGTGACGCACTGCGTTTGGCCGCTGATTTCGATGCTAGCAATAAAATAATGCATTTCGTCTATATGAATTTTGGAATTGGATCAAGTAAACATGTTTTCATTGTAGAGTTATAAATAGCAGATTTCAAGGTGAGAATAGTGGGTGGGTGGGTGGGCGGGTTAAAGTGGTTTAAAAAAGAGTTTTATTAGAACGAAAAAGCCACGTCACTGACGTCAGGGAGGCCAGGTTATATATCGGCGCTATATCAAATCAAGTCCGCAATAGCTGCCAGAGCTGCCCTTTTCGTTCCGGTGCCAGGTCAAAATCCTCCGAGGTCAAGCAGAGGACAACAGCGTGGTGTTACCACTGGTTGGTGACGATGATGGTCACGTGGAACTTGATTAGAATCAGGATTGGATATATATATAGCAGCCTGAAGAGTTCGGTTTTCAGAATTTCAGTCGTGAATGGAATGGAATGGAATGGATTCTATTCTTTTCATCATGTTCTTTCCATTCCATGAAATACTGACTCATCCTCTTTTGTTTAAGGTTTATTTTCAACCATCCTCGCTCCATTCACTCAGCAATATGGGTAGAAAGCACTATAGGCACGATCCTGCAGAAGAAGACTTGGACGTGAACACTAATCAGAGAAATGGAACGAGATCTTGTGAAAAGCTTTTCGTCGGCAAACACCTGATGGGATGGAGGAGAGAAAAGAAGAGGAATGAATTCTATTCAGTCGGTCCGTGTATTGTATATCTGGACATCCAATATCACCTCTCCAGGTGTTTTATTGCTCTTCCATTGTTTGCATTTTGATATGAAAAGCCTTTCTGCCTTTCCACCCACCCAACCACCCATTAGCCGTCTTTATCTGTTGAGTGATATAGTATAGCCAGTAATTTTTTACCTGGCTTTTGTTCACCTTTCTGCACTAATAAATAACTAAGAAGCATTTTGCACTGGAAATCTTTCCAGAAACTTATTCTGCAGACATCGAACTAGTTTCTGGAAAGATTCCCAGTGCACTTGACTATAATTGCCAACAGCGTCTCCAAGCGCACTCTCCATTTACAATTTCTTATATGTGGTTTTCACCTTTATAAAGATATTGCTTCTGCATTTTCTGGTTTATATTTGTCGCGATCTTTGCGCCGAAGCTTTCCGTTAAACTCATCTCAGTAATTGAAACGAAATGAAAAATTACATGGCAAATATAATGACAGCTTCTGTGGCTGACGTCTTACTACATTGAGACGGCTTGCATTAAAGGAATTGCTTTCCAAGGACGACCTCTGTCACTCGGTGTTAATCCTGTCACTCGGTGTTAGTCGTGTCACTCGATGTTAATTCTGTCACTCGGTGTTAATCCTGTCACTCGGTGTTAGTCGTGTCACTTGGTGTTAATCTTGTCAGTCGGTGTTAATCCTGTCACTCAGTGTTAATCCTGTCACTTGGTGTTAATCGTGTCACTCGGTGTTAATCTTGTCACTTGGTGTTAATCTAAAAAGTGTGGTGTTAGAGATGCACAATAATTTTATCAGTTGTCGTGTAAAGGATATCACTTTAACATACCTGGTGTGTTCAGGTACTGCTTCACTGGTCTGCACATGTTAATATTGCACCACAGACGGTAACGACCCGTTATTCCGAAGGTCCACTATTCCGAATATCCGCTATAATTTTGTTCGTTTTCCTTGTGGTTAGGGTTACAGTGGGTTATGGTTAGGGTTGGGGTTAGGGTGTGTAAGGGTTGGGTGGGTTAGGATTAGGTTTAGGGTTATGGTTAGGGTTAGGGTTGGGGAGGGTTAGGGTTATGGTTGGGGTGAGTTAGGGTTAGGTTTAGGGTTAGGGTTGGGGTTAGGTTTAGGGTTGGGTTGAGTTAGGGTTAGGGTTATAGTTAGGTTTAGGGTTAGGGTTCGGCATAGTGGACCTTCGGAGTAGTGGACCCAAACCCCCCAGACAGCCTTGAACAGCCGTACTTAGCAATCCATTACAGGCTGGCTTGACTTGCTGCAGTGGCAAGGTCTCAGAGGGCATTTTAACAACGAAGTATGCTGTACATTTTTTATGAATAAAAACATTACTCGCTGCTGAAAACTTAGAGTAAATTTTTTTTCACAGTTTGTTTTTCATCGAAGCGAATATTTATCTGGTTCAATTAGGCATATCCAGTGGGCATAACAGTTGTGATGAAAAACTAATCTTCATGAAGCTGTGCGGATCAAATTGGAACGTTGGTGGAATATTAAACAGAATAGTTTCAAAGGGAATTTATTGAAAGAGTAGAAAAGCAATACTGGAAGCCACCATGCTCGAGACTACTGAGAGCTGTGGGTCTGAGGTGTTAGCAATTTGATTTTGTTTGGCCTGGGTTTATAAAATTGTGATTCGTCATTTGGACAGTTCTCCTGCCTTTATATCTTCTTGTTTGATAGTGTGAAGTCATTTTACTTGTTTTCTGATAGCTTTTCGTCCAGGTTATGAGTGGAAAACAGTCTTGAATTAACCGTTTCAACATCGCAATAAATCTGTGTTTCGGTCAGGGCACTCCTATAGGAAGTGATCTTGTTGTTGGAGAGGGCATTGATGTTCAACGTTGTTTAAATTTTAAAACATTGGATTGTTGATTCATTAAGAAAATTTGTCCAGGAAACTTCGGAGAACTTTAGAACTTCGTAGACTTAAGCCACGCATATTGTGTGTGTGTGTGTATGTGTGTGTGTGTGTGTGTGTGTGTGTGTGTGTGTGTGTGTGTGTGTGTGTGTGTGTGTGTGTGTGTGTGTGTGTGTGTGTGTGTGTGTGTGTGTAGGCTTGACCTGACCCACTGCGCATGCGCACACGATATTGATTCGGCTTATGTCTTTGAATTGCCCTTGCAAGTTTTGAATCATCAACCAGTTGATAGCCAAATACACGATTAAGCTTCTAGTCTGTCCTAACCTATCCAGAACCACTTCTGTACTTTCCATATTTGTTTATGAGTTTAGATCTTAAACATGCAGTAGTGCATTGCGTTCTCATGTGTATTTTTATGATTAGATGGCGGCGTCATCAGGGGCCGTATGCATATGACCAGGCATAGGCTAATCCAGGTGAAGAGCCTGCGGCAGACATATGTAATGACAAGGCATCATGCAACGGTCAGCTACCACCTCTACTCAAAATTTTGGCCCCCTCTTCGAAAATTTCTGTATCCGCCCTTGGACCCCGATGGGCGCTGAACCTATGGTTGATGATGATGATGATGATGATGATGATGATGATGATGATCATGATCATGATGATCATGATGATGATGATGATCATGATGATGATCATGATCATGATGATGATGATGATGATGATCATGATGATGATGATGATCATGTTGACGATGATGATGATGATCATCATGATCATGATCATGATAATGATGATCAGGATGATGATCATGATGATCATGTTGACGATGATGATGATGATGATGACGATGACGATGACGATGATGATGTAATATGCGACATTTATTTTGCGCTACCGTCTCATTTCCAGCAGATTACATGTTAAGTTACTGTTGCTTGGTGTCACCAGATAGGGTAATACATCTGAGGAGAAGCTTGTCGCGTAACAAGACAGCCGACAAGTATCGACTGTGTTAGATTTTTGTGTATTGATCGATCGGTTTGTCTGCAGCTGTGCGATTCTTCGGTGTTTCTGGAAATTGATTTGTCGGCTGAAAGCAGGACATCTAAATCAGTTCGTCTGCATCATAGATTGAGTATTCGCATATTACGAATATTAAGATTTTCAAATATTCACGAATATTAACGAATATTAAAACTGCCAACGAATATTATATTCGTAAAATATTATGTCAATAATATTATTTCAAGAAATTCTTTATTCTTGTTCTTTCAAGAACTTCTTTATTCTTAATTCTTATTTTGTTATTTATGAAAATGTTTAACTTTTACTGAATGAATTGTACAAAATTGAGTTAGCCTACGCATAGGCCTATATCAGTAAGACTAGTGACAATAACTTTAATAGATTTATTATTAAAAACTTAAAGGTCTGTGCTGGGTATGGCCAATGTGGCCATGCTGCTGCATTCATGTCACATTCGATACTTAATGACACTTAATGTTAGTCACTTTGTCTGACTTCTGACCATCCTCCCGAACTGAAAAGAGACAAAGCCACCGATGGCAGTTGGCAAGTAGCAGCAATAATAGGCTAAATTAGAAATAAGCTAAATTTTGACTGCCTATAATAGCAACTGCAAATTGATAAAGTTGTTTTATATCAGTGTAGCAGAATGAATAAATATAAATGCCAACGCAAGAAATAATAGTGCCAGATTACAATAAAAATTATCCCAATCTCAACATAATTAAGAGCATTGCCTGTTTTAATTCAGCATTGCCCTGGATGCGAGTGAATGTCGTAGAAACATACAGAAACTTAAATTGCTTAGGCCTAATACCGAATAACATTGTGGTTTCGATCGTTCACCTTAATCCGTTAACGAATATTTACGAATATTTACGAATATTAAAAAATCTTAATATTCACGAATATTTACGAATATTAAACCCAAAAGTCACGAATACTCAATCTATGGTCTGCATCATGTGCCATTGTGTCTGGTGGATCGATTCAGTGCGATGCTGTTCATTTGAGTCTGTTGTTGTCGCCCTGTTGGTCGGGAGATTGATGAGGGATACATCAATAATGCCTTGATGAGAAGAACGTTAATTAAGGACGCAGAGGATGTGGCTAAATTTTGGTTTAAATTCATTCATTCATTCATTTCGAGAATTTATATAGCGCCTCTTCAAGAAACCTACTCAGAGTCGCTCCCAGCCTAGCCACAGCTAAAAAAATAGGATTTGAGATACTTAAAAAATGCAGGGGAGTTTAGCCTAGGCATAAGTCGCAAGGTTAGTGGGAGGCCATTAAATGGTTTTACTGGGTTGGAAAAGCTTCATGATTAATGGCGGTATGTAGGCCTATGTGTGAACACTTGTTATTATAGTGCCCCTTAAGATTCCGACTCAGAGGCACTCCAGGCTGCAGCACGGACACTGAATCGGAGCTTCACGCCAAAGCGCATCAGCAGTTGTGAGTGAAGGACTTGCTCAGGGTTGCTATGCGGCGGATTGAGATGGATTCGAACCCTCATCCTTCCGGCTCAAAGGCACCGTTACACCACGTGTCCCACATTGTAACTAATAGTGATATGACTTTTCTTCTTAAGAAGTTTCTAAAAAAATTTGGGTTTGGTTTTAATAATAATAATTATAATAATAATAATTGCGACAATTTATATGGCGCAGTAACACAGCAATGCCGTTACAAGATCGCCTTATTTATGAATTATGGTGATGGAAATTTCCATTTCATGTCCCTTAAACGGATTAGGAGAGATTGGGTGGGGAGGTGGTTGAATGGTGACAGGCTAGAATAAGACAAGACAAAAGGATGCAGCTTGGAGCCCCACACGGTTGTCTCAACCTTCCACAGTGTGAGAATTGTGGAAAAATAACTGGGGGGGTTGGACCATTATCCACTTGGAATTGGGGTGTAAAAAACATACTTTAACATGGGGCTCTAAGAAAGACTGGGGGGGTCGAAACCCCCCAACCCCCCCGGCAATTCTCACCCTGACCTTCCATATACTTACTTACTTACCATACTTATTTAAAGAAAAACTGTGTATTCCAAGGTTTGTTTAGCAATTGGTTAATAAAGAATATTCAAACTTACTTAGTTACTTATTTAAGGAGAAACTGTATATTCCAAGGTTTGTTTAGCAATTGGTTAATAAAGAATATACAAACTTGCTTACTTACTTATTTAAATAGAAACTTTGTATTCCAAGGTGTGTTTAGCAATTGTTTAATAAAGAACATACAAACTTACTTACTTACTTATTTAAAGAGAAAATCATTGCACTGCCAAACGATTACTACGGCATTTGGTGCATTTAGACCGATCTCCCCCAGTGCTGATTGGGCAAGCAAGTGCATACGCACTGTTCACTGTTGTATCAGTTTTTGTGTGGGGCAACATTGTGTCAGCGTGGCATTTCTTCGTCGCTTGACTGCAGTCGTGGATCCCAGATGGATGTTGATTAACTCTGTTCTTGGATTGACAGGCTGGACTTCTGGCTGTCGAATTATTGTGGCCGGTTTTCTAGTTGATATTGCTTCCGTGGTGCAATGTCTTTGCCAGAGAACGGAAGGGTTTAGAGTTTATTGCGATTGTTACTTGTACAGTGGACGCTGTAAATGACGACTTCTACTATTTTAGTACCCGTACTAAATAATGCTTTCTTTATTAGAACAATCCGGTTGACAGACCGCATCCGGTTGCAGTGTACATTTATACAATTGAAGCAATTCACAAGAACGTAAATTATTACAGAAGACATAAATCTTGATACTAACAGAACAGACAGCCTGCATCAGGGGCGGATCCAAGGGGGCCAATCCGGCCATGGCTCCCCATTTCATGCAATACACAAAGCACGACTGCCCTACGGGGCTCGAACTCAGATCTGCTGATCTCCATCCCAGTCTGTTATCTAATGAGCTACCGGCCCTTTGAGTTGGTGTTTATGTTTTTGGGTCGTCAGGTGCTTCCAGGTGAGCTATTTGCTTCCTTTATGCACTGACAGTTTGCCTTCCGATTTGGATGATGTCGAGCATTGCTAATGAAACTGTCTGGCGTTTTCAGGGAAAATCGGCTTTTGTTTTGGTTTAACTCAAAAGTGACCTTTTCTTATTGTTGACAGGCTGCTTTAGTAGGTCTTCACATGTTTAGACAGATGGAAATGCACTGTCTTGGTTTCGCGCCTTACTTCATTTAAAAATTGATGCATGTTGCGAGCAAAAGGTGATACAGTGTTTGTTTTATTGTTCTTTCTCTACTTGGTGATTAAATGATGTTATGAACAGTTGTAATGTAATGGCTTCATTTACTGGTTACTGGGCTATAACAAGTCATACCCTGGATATAGGGTATCTAGGTTATGAGACGAGTGCTATCGGTCCCATTTACTCATACCTCCATCATGCAAAGCAGTGCTTTTTGTGGTTGGAACAGTGGGACAGAATGGCCTCCCTCTTGAGCTCTGCCTGTTCCTTGGATCACTCTCTGACACATTCTGTAAGTGCTTGAGAACTGTTCGTTTTAGTAGTGCTGGAGTAGTCGGGAGCACCTCTGAGTAGTGTTCTTGAAGAGGTGCTATGTAAATACTTGAACGAATGAGTGAATAATATATCAGGCCTTACAACAATTCTGTTTTGCAATGATACAAGTTCCGTTTTTTGCATATTTTAAGACTCTAAGTGCGCACGAACATTTAGCGTTGATTCCAGGCTTCTTACCAGAGCTGTATCAGTATCTAGTAACAGTATCAGTATCTAGTATCAGTATCTAGTATCAGTGTTAGTATCTAGTATCAGTATCTAGTATCAGTATTTAGTAACAGTATCAGTATCTAGTATCAGTATATAGTATCAGCATCTAGTAGCAGTACCCAGTATCATTTTCTTTTATTGACCCTTTTTTGGTTACTGCTGTGCGTTCAGTTTTTGCGATATTTTCTTGACTACCTGGAACCTCGTTCTGTTAACACAGGCCTGCAATATAATTATGTTTGGTAAATCATTCAAATTAACTTTATTCAATCAGTAGTAGTAGTATTTGCAGTTTGACGTCACTGTGTGGTAACAAAGACCATTAGCGACGCCCTCCTCATTTATCCAGGCTTGGGACTGGCACTGGCAGTCGAGATCAATTCAAGTTTATTGTTCAATTTAACAATGCTGATACATGAAGAGAAGTTCATATACAATTCAGTGACAATGAGTATTTCCCTCAGGAACCTCAAGTTCCGCTAACAGGTTAGCCGTGGTATCACACGTTAGTCCATCTAGTCCGTATACGGCGTTTTGTATTGTCGTCATATCTTAAAAGTTATTATAATTGACATAGTCTTATTCACATAGTTATATACGACATGACCAACACTATTTTATTCAGCACTGTTATCTGAACCAAAATTACAGCATTAATATTTGAACCAAAATGGCAACACTATTATTTGAAGAAGAAATTGCAACATTATTATTTGAACAAAAATTGTAAGATTATAATTTGGACCAAAATTGTAACATTATTATTTGAGAGAAAAATTGCAGTGTTATAATTTGAATCGAAATGGCAACATTATTATTTGAACCTTATCTCATGGAAATCTTCGTATGAGATGCATCTACTTGCAGTGTTTCCTTGCATAGGCCTACCAATTATTATGAAGCTCTTTTCAACACGTTGTATTCTGCATGGCTATATAGAATCCAAATCCAATGATCATATTGAAAGCAAATGAATCATTAGGAAAAACACTGTGCACTGTGGGGCGCGGTGGCGTAGTGGGTTCATCGCCTTGCAGCCGAAGGGTTGCAGATTTGATTCCACCTCAAGTCGCCGCGTGGGGACCTTGGGCAAGTCTTTCACTCGCAATTGCTCAGCGCTTCGGCGTGAAACTCCGATGCAGTGTCCGCTCTTTAGTCGGGAGCGCCTCTGAGTATAGTGAGCCTGAAGGGGCGTTATGACAAGTGCATATACATACAAACATATTGCATTAGTGCAACATTTTGTGCAAATTCGTGTATTCAGAGCTCTAGCTCATTAGCTGGGACCAGTGAAGGCAAGTGATGTGTAGCATCCAGTCATACTGACAATTTTTTTGGTTTAACAGTGTCGTCTCCTTAGCAGTAATGACCAGTTTTCTTGGCTTGCTGCCGCTACTTCTATTCTCTTTGGTCAGAATTTTCAAGAATTGGTGAATGCAAATTTATTTAATGGTTTACTGAGCATAACACTTTTTTTAGTTTCCGTTGCAAAGGAGTTAAAAAAAATTAAAGAATTTTGAAGAATTTCTGAAGGAAAATTCATTTCATAGTTTATTCAGCACAGCACTTTCTAAGCTACTGTTTATGAAGGTGTAAGAAATTTCAAGAGTAATTGAAATCACTTCATTTCCAGTGTATAGGGTATCTCTCTCTCTCTTTCTCTTTCTCTATCTATCTCTCTCTCTCTGTCTGTCTGTCTGTCTGTCTGTCTGTCTGTCTGTCTGTCTGTCTGTCTGTTCTGTCTGTCTGTCTGTCTGTCTGTCTGTCTGTCTGTCTGTCTGTCTGTCTCTCTCTCTCTCTCTCTCTCTCTCTCTCTCTCTCTCTCTCTCTCTCTCTCTCTCTCTCTCTCTCTCTCTCTCTCTCTCTCTCTCTCTTCTCCGACTTGAACTAGTTTCAATAGAAACTCGCCCTTTGCTTCCCTATCCTCCAAGGTACACAATCCCCACCGTGCAGATGTCAATAAGGGAGGCAAGCACGCAGGATTCAATTTGCGAAATGACTTCGTCGAGTTCGTCGTGTTTGGCCACCTCGCGAGAAGAGATGCTGACCATCCCCTCTCAGAATTGCCTCTTCTCATCGTCATCCTATGCGGTGGTGTCGCCTAATGGCGTTTCGTCGTTGACTCTGTTTTTTATTTGTTGTTCTACCGTGTCGTGACGGGCAACGAAACAGATATAATATATATATATATATATACACAAACATATATATAAACTATATAATTTATGTATATATAAACTATATGATATATATATAATATATATACACATATATACATACATACATATATATATATATATATAAACTATATGATACATATACACATATATATATATATAAACTATATGATTTATATATATATATAATATATATACATATATATATATAAACCGTATGAAACAGAACCCATTGAAACTGTCACTCGTCAGCAGCAGCACCAGCAGCGTTGGCAAGATGCTGGGGTGGCATCAGTGTGGACGTAAGTGCAGAGATTTACATTACGTTGAACTACATTGGAAGCGTAGGCAGAGCAACGCTGCGTATGCGCTGTGACGAGTTGGTCTCGTGTGTGTGTGTGAGTCATAGAATGTAAATATGTGTTTCTGGTTAGCGGTTAAGTGCTTTTGCGTTAGGGATGCCAGTGTTGAAGAGAGAGTTAGCAGCTAACGGAGGTTATAGGAAAGGCGGATCCCTTGCTATTTGTTTTGTTGAGATCTATTTTTATGTAGAATAGTTAAATCTGATATCTTAGGTCTCTGGCAACCATGCATTGACAAACTATCCCAAGAACCCTGCCCCATTGAGAGAGGCCCCATGTGTCAAAGAGCAGGCCTGTGGCCAGCCGACAATGTTCTCCGGACCAAAGTGCATGTGAACTTATGTCATGTGCATGAATCATTCATTCATGAATTCTATAGTGTATCTTCATGAAGAGTGTTGAAGGCTACTCAGATTCACTTCTGAGTCTCTAGTATACAACAAAAGAGTACAGCAGTAAGTTTTTCAGTTGACAAAAAATGCTTTAATAAGAGTCCCAGGTTAGGTGCATAGGTTCAAGGCAGTCCGGAGGCTATGCATTAAGCGTCATCAACTCGACGTCATTTCTTATTTTGTATCTTTATATATATATATATATATATATATATATATGCACTTGTCATATATATATATGCACATGTCATATATATTATAAATAAACCATTATTTTGTATCTTTATTCATATATATATATATATATATGCACATGTCATATAATATATATATATATATATATAAACCATATGGAAAGACCGTCTGGTCTTTTACCGTGCCATTCCGTATTTTGGTCACATGATACGGAGACCCTAAGGTGCTAATACTGCCTAGCAAATGGAAGTTGATAATAGGACTGCCATCATTTTACCATTTGCATATACATGTATGTATCCTTGCAATGCATCGTACGTGTATGTGGATGAAGGTGCATGTTTGAATATAAATTTATTTCAGCTGCTTTGCACAATGCACAGTGCCATGTTCTTTTTCAAAAGTAATGTCTGTTGCTGTCAGACACCATCGTGGTGGACAGAACACTTGTGACTGTTGTCCTAATAGGGAAGTGCTCTTGGTCCCGTTTGCTTTTACCTCCATCATGCAGAGACATGCTTTTTCTGTGGTTGGCCCGGTGGTATGGAATGCCCTCCCACTTGAGCTGCGCCTGTTCCCTCTGACACATTCTATAAGCACTTAAAAACTCTTCTGTTTGGTCGTGCTGGAGTCGGGAGCGCCTCTGAGTAGTTTCCTGAAGAGGCGCTATATAAATGCTTGAATGAATGAATGAATGGAGATTACTGATTTGGGCAGGTCCTCCATTTGCAGCACCACCGACCTTCTCTTGTATGCATAGGCGCAACCACCCTATGGGACCCACGGGACGCGTCCCCCCAACTTTTGAGTGGTCCCCTAACTTTATTTTTATGGTCCCCCAACTTTTAGGACGTGATTCATTATGGTCCCCCAACTTTTAGGACGTGATTGCACCTATGCTTGTATGGTCCCTTTGCACTTCTGAACTGCGTTGTTGGAGTGCAATATCAGATGCAGTTGTATACAATTATATTGTTTGTTTAATATGTATCCATGTTTGATTTAATATCACTGTCTAAAATGTACTGTGACGAGGCAGTCCATTTATTTATTTATTTATTATTTATCTATCCATTTCTATAGCGCCACTTCAAGCTCTCCACTCAGAGGCACTCCCGAATACAGTGCGGACTCTGCACTGGAGTTTCACGCTGAAGTGTATGAGCAATTGCAAGTGAAGGACTTGCTCAAGGTTCCTATGCAGAGGCTTGATAGTGGATTCGAACCTCGAACCTCCAGCTCCAAGGCACCAAGCCCACCGCTACACCACTGCGCCCCACAATTTTGTCGACTATCCAAGATGAATCCTACTTACAGTTCGGGTGATTGGTATCTGTAGGATAAGGTTTTCATTATTCGATCGTCCTCCAATTTGATGATGCAGAGAACTTTAAGTTTGATCGAACGTCATGCCAGAAATGCCCTCTGGCATGACATTCAATCATGTGTACACCACAAGGTATACATGCCTACATAGTAAAATCAGATTAGTACCAAAGAGTGAGGACCAGATACTTCACACACGTATATACATACACAGACATTTTCACACGCACACGCGCACACATACGTGCACACCCTCATACACGCACACACATGCACACATACACACACACTCATACACAGACACACACACGTGCACACACACCCGCCACCCTCATATGCCCATAATTACTTGTATTAACACACAGATGGTGTTTAGATACATCAGGATATTTTTTTAGCGTCTTCACATCTCGATAGAACAGCTGTTTTCACGGCTTTATCCACAATCCATCTGAGATCAGCAATGCTGCATTTGTTCTTAACTTAAAACCTTTTCTTTGGAAATCAATTATAACTTGACAGAGAAAGCTAATAAAGTGGTAATAATAATAATAATAATAATAATAATAATAATAATAATAATAATAATGATAATAATAATAGTCATAATAATGATAATAATAATAGTCATAATAATGATAATAATAATAGTCATAATAATAATAGTAATAATAATAATAATAATAATAATAATAATAGTAATAATAATAATAATAGTAATAATAATAATAATAATAAAAATAATAATAATACCAAAATGGAAATCATTGTATTATCCGAGTTGGGGCTATATACGGTATATTGTATAGATTAAAATATTTTTAATCAGGTGTAATTAATCAAGGGACAGCAGGTTTACTTATAATTTGATGTTTAGTCATGTACTGCCACAAGATTCCTGCTCAATCTGGGCCCCCCTAACCAACTCAGCTGAGTATGATGATGAGTACATCTACTGTACACTGATGGTGGGAGGATGAGACGGTGAGGCAGAGGACTGGCCACCTATACCCTCATATGCTGAAGCTAAGAAAATGGAAAACGAAATTGTTAACTCATCCTCATAACCAATTACCCATGGCTTCAGGGCTAACGTGATGGGCTGCTCTTAGTATTCCTCTTCCTCGTTCTCTTCCTAGTCTTCTTGTTCTACTTCCTCCTCCTCCTCCTCCTCCTCCTCCTCCTCCTCCTCCTCCTCCTCCTCCTTAGTATTCTTCGTCCTCTTCTTTGTCCTCTTTCTCGTCTTCTTTTTCTACTTCCTCCTCATCTTCCTCCTCCTATTCTTCGTCCTCCTATTCCTCATACTCTTCCTCGTCCTCCTCCTCCTCTTCCTCCTCGTCGTCGTCGTCGTCGTCCTCCTCCTCCTCCTCTTCCTCCCCCTCCTCCTCCTCCTCCTCCTCCTCCTCCTATTCTTCATGCTACAAGGGGCACAGAAGACCCTCCATCATAGCATGGACTACAATAGCCGTATAATAATTATCGTATATATTAACGAAATCACTTTTCTCATTCTTGCAGTTGGTCTTGTTGCTCCGATGGTTCGGCGTTGTACAGCAGTTGACTAAATGGTTGCTCTCGACATTATGGTACTGGAATGGATTACCTGTCTTGACAAACGGTGAGAGCTGTGCAACATTCTTCACTGCATCATCACTGCCTTACATTGCACTACTTTACGATCAAAAAACTTTCTTACATTACACTACTTTGCGCTCGAATCGCTCTCTTACATTACACTACTTTACACTTGAATCACTCTCTTACATTACACTAATTTACACACAAATTGCTCTTGCATTACACTAGTTTATGCATGAATGACTCCCTTACATTACACTACTTTACGCTCGAATCATCATCATCATCATCATCATCATCATCGTCATCGTCATCATCATCTTTATCTTCATCTTCATCTTCATCATCATTCATGGGCCGAAAGCCCGTAGGTGTCCACTGCAATATTAGTCACTTTTTTCCAAAGTACCCGGTCTTGCGATAGTGCTCTTAGGGTTTGCACATCATTTTTGCACCAATCTCTGATGTCGTCCATCCACTCTCTGTTCGGTCATTACCACCCAGAGTTCCCATCATTACAGTTTTTATCTTTCTATTGTCGTCCGCTCGAATCACTCTCTTACATTACACCACTTTGCGCTCGGTTACTCCGCCTATGCATCGTCAGCGTAAACGAAGTTGACGTAACCATTAATGCCACTCCGGAGAATTAGCTTCGATTCATCGGGATATGCTATTATGTCAGAACTGATTTTCCGCATTAGTGGACCGACCGACCGACCGACTATCTGGTGTTATTTCAGGGAGACTAGCTGGCCTTCGTATCTATCGCAACCGATTTTAAGACGCAAGATCCTATTTACCATATCGATGCGATGCGATAATTTTATCGCTATCCCTCTCTGCGATGCGATAATTTTATCGCTATCCCTCTCGTCTTATCGTCGCTCGTTCACCTTGGCTCGCCCCGTCGCCGCCGCCGGGCTTTGGCGACAGCGCCGCCTCCCTCTTTCCCATCACCATCATACCATCGGCGATTCCTTCTCCCTCTCTCCCTTCGTCTACCTATTATAGCCTACCAGCGTGCTGGGGGGGGAGTAGTTGCCCATATTTTTCTTATTGATTTTCCGACGTCATATCCAATTACGTTGCTTCTTCTGTTGCCGTATATACGGACGGTCTTTCGAGGCGGAAATAGGCCGCCGGCTTTTGTGCTGCCCTGTCCACAGGCACGCAAACACATCTGCTCTGATCACCTACGTCGTTGTCTGACCGTCCGCCTGTCTGACCGTCCGCCTGTCTGTCTGTCTGTCTGCCTGTCTGTCTGTCTGTCTGTCTGTGTACTCGTCTGCGTCTGTTGTTCCCTAGAAATCTCTTTCCGACAATGTCGTCTCTTATCAACGTTGCGGCGTTGACGCGGGATTTTCACTTCGTGTCGTTCTTGCGATAATGTAGACTGGTCTCGTGGTGGTGCCGCCGTGATGTGGCTCTGTGCAGACGACAAGGTGACGAGAAGGTTGGTGTGCAAAAAGAACCTCGAACAAAGATTCATTGGCTGACAGGCTTGTGTGAACGTGTCAGCCGGTGGAGCTGCTTTTTTGTATGCTGATTTTTCCGTGTGGTAATGAGAGTTGTGACACTGTAAGATCGTAATCAGAAATTTATATAGCGCCAATTCAAGAGAAACCCTTCTCAGAGGCGCTCCCGAACTCTGACAGCACCAGACCGCAGTCAAATAGAATGGTTTTTGAGAAATTCAGACGCTTGGGCAAAAGCGGCAGAGAAAGACCAAGAAGTTAATTACGGGGACTGCTGCGCACCTGGCCACCTGGTGCCGTCAGCTCTTGGACCTCTGGCGACATTCGTGATGTATCCTCTCCAGTGTCTCCTCTCTCTTGTCGCCTCTCTTAGCTACTCCAGGCTCATGCCAGACTTTTCCTGTACCTCATCCAACCATCTGTTCCTTGGTCTTCCGCGTCTCCTCCTTCCCTCACCGCACTACTGCTATAGGTTATTTTTTCCAGAAATAATGGACGACCGTAGTGAAGCTCTTATGCAGTGCTGTGGGTGTGTTCGAGCCGTAGATGTAGGCTAGTGCAACGTGTACAGAGTTATGCCCGGTTAAGGACTACTACTCTTGCGGCAATCTGGCTGAATTACAAAACCAATAGCATTGATCCAGCTATAAAGCCCCCAATCAGTCGTATAGACCAAAGGCTCTTGGCTTTTATTGATTGGCAAGCACTTGCAGATATTATTGTTCTTGAAGTGCTTATTGGCCAGTGCACGATGTCTCTACGCATAAGGAATTTTTTCACTGCACACAGTATTGGTGGCGTTCAGTGCCTGGGAGCCAGGTTCGAATACACCTCAAGCTGCCGTGTAGGGACCTTGGACACTGGACAGGTCCTTCACTCGCAATTGCTCACGTGCTTCTGCGTGAAATTCCGTTTCAGTGTCCGCGCTGTAGTCGGGGGCACCTCTGAGTATAGCAACTTTGAAGGGACGTTTTAACAAGTGCTCACACATACAACTCCTTTTTTCCATTCCCATCCTCCATGGTAAATTTCACCCAACCAGATGACAGTGAACTTTTCCTATTATATATCAATCATAGAGAAATGGATGCTCATGTTTTGGGCACTATAATTATGCTCATTTTGAGACTCTTCAGTGTAGTACAGTGATGACGTATCAGTCGCCTGTGATTCTACTAAAAGTTTAAGTTCTTATGCCTGAAATTGATGCAGAATAGAGCCTTTTCTGTCATCGGCCCAGTTGTCTGGAATGGGCTCCCACAGGAGCTTCGTCTACTTCCTGGGGTTATTACTGAAGCATTTTTTTTATTAAACTAGAAACTGTCCTTTTTGCCGTGCTAGAGTAGGTAGCGCTTCTGAGTAGTCCCCATGAAGAAGCGCTATATAATTTTTTGAATGAATGAATGAATGAATGAATGAATAATAATAATAACAATAATAATAAAAATAATAATAATAATAATAATAATAATAATAATAATAATAATGCTGTGGCTTTCGCAGGGTCATTTATTAAGCCCTTAATTGACATGGATGAGGGTGGTTGGTCCCGCCCAAATGCACACAGCCTTTGCACTGTTTGACTGTAACATTTGTTGAAACAATAAAAGAAGTATAATAATATAAAATAAAAAAAAAATAATAATAATAATATAACAATGTTTTTTTTAAAGAGGACCAGAAGAAAACATATTATGCCGTCTGCATTAGAGCCACTGCAAATTAACCTGGAAAGGTTAAAAGCCAATCCTTCCAAGCATCCTCTAAAAATCTGTACTACATACTGTCTAGATTGTCGGACACTCACTATCATTGTCCACTGAGACGTCATTATCATCCTGACCATTCCACAAGTCTTGCGACTCTTAATGCTGCGTGGAAGAATTTCTGCTGTTTCCTTTATTGCCTGCTCCTTGCGGTTGTTTAAATTATGTATACTTATGTCCTTTGCCTGGTGCTAATTTGAAGAGCCTCTCCCACTACACTGCTTCCTCGATCGTTCTCAGTGATAATCTTAGAGGTCTCGGTTAGGTCTCCTTTGCTGCCTCGGTTAGGTCTCCTTTGCTGCCTCAGTTAGGTCTCCTTTGCTGCCTCGGTTACGTCTCTTTTGCTGCCTCGGTTAGGTCTCCTTTGCTGCTCGGTTAGGTCTCCTTTGCTGCCTCGGTTACGTCTCTTTTGCTGCCTCAGTTAGGTCTCCTTTGCTGCCTCGGTTACGTCTCTTTTGCTGCCTCGGTTAGGTCTCCTTTGCTGCTCGGTTAGGTCTCCTTTGCTGCCTCAGTTAGGTCTTCTTTGCTGCTCGGTTAGGTCTCCTTTGCTGCCTTGGTTAGGTTTCCTTTGCTGCCTCAGTTAGTAGGTCTTCTTTGCTACCTCGGTTAATTCTCCTTTGCTGCCTCGGTTAGGTCTCCTTTGCTGCCTCGGTTAGGTCTCCTTTGCTGCCTCGGTTACGTCTCCTTTGCTGCCTCGGTTAGGTCTCCTTTGCTGCCTCGGTTACGTCTCCTTTGCTGCCTCGGTTAGGTCTCCTTTGCTGCCTCGGTTACGTCTCCTTTGCTGCCTCGGTTAGGTCTCCTTTGCTGCCTCAGTTAGTAGGTCTTCTTTGCTACCTCGGTTAATTCTCCTTTGCTGCCTCGGTTAGGTCTCCTTTGCTGCCTCGGTTACGTCTCCTTTGCTGCCTCGGTTACGTCTCCTTTGCTGCCTCGGTTACGTCTCCTTTGCTGCCTCGGTTAGGTCTCCTTTGCTGCCTCGGTTACGTCTCCTTTGCTGCCTCGGTTAGGTCTCCTTTGCTGCCTCGGTTAGGTCTCCTTTGCACTTATTTCTCCCTGATGTTGTTAGTGCACGTCTTGTCAAGCTTTATTTCGTGGCTCAAATCCCTGTTGTGAAGACGCACGCAGTAATTAGGTCGTTATCCAGAAAATCAGTTCGTAAGGTTGGGTTGGGATTGCTCCTAAGTAGTAATCTTGAACGGGCGCTATATAAATCCTTATAAATAATGAATATATAAATAGGGTAATGCAATGGACGTCATGGGTTCATATGTTGTACTTAGAGCATTGCTCTGCCTGACATTGACGAATTATTCTAATGGATGTCAGGCAGCCGGTGTCACGAAATAGAGTATACCCCGTATTAATTGTATCCCCCAAATTAAAAAATGTTGAAAAAACCACTTCCGCATGTATTTTTTTGGCAAATTCATTTTCATCTGCTTTGTTTTGAACAATGACACTAGCAGGTATGTTTATTCCTACTAGATAATTTGTTTTGCCCTGTTTTAGAGCACTTAAAACATTTAAGACACTTAAGAACACTCAGAGTCACTAAATAAATTCGATTTGCCTTTATCTGAGCATTGCTTAGGACACTTAAAACAATTAGAGTCACTTAAAATTTTATTATGCGCATTTTTCAAAAAAGGGGATAGAATGGTTTATTCCCCGGATAGTATAGACCGGTATATTCCATCCGGGGGGGATAGATTGATCCATCCTCCCGGATAGCTCTAGGGGGGATACTCGGTTTCGTGACACCGGCTATGGACTAGACTAGTAGAGAAGGCTGTAAGTTGAGATGTCCGCTACATGTATACGTGGGTACACACGGCGTAGACTGAGGTTGTCCATCAAGCGTCTGTGGAACGCAGGGCGAGTCAATCAAGTCACTCCGAGCAGTACACGCGGTTAGGACATGGATCTCGTTAGCACTAACATCTGACTCATTGACTCTGTCAACGGGAAAGAAATCTGAGCTAGGAAAAGGAGTCAATGAGGTATGCCTGATATTCTGCAAACACTTAAGATGCCAGAGTGATGCCATTTTCACAGACAGGTTAATATGCCTGACGCTTTGCGTCTGTGTAAAGCTTAACCCTTTTACAACCACAAAGCTTTTTTCACGTATACCTCCTGATTACCGCACACTTTTGCCAAAATGGTAAAAGAAAATATTATTTGAACTGGTTGTATATTTACGTCAATGTTTTACATAACATGATCGTAAGGTGAACACCATTCTTAAGGACTTTTTTCTCCTTCTGTTCAGGTTTTTGAAAGTATTTTTAGTGTCTATATAGTTACCTGAAATGGTACTCCCAAAACTCTTAGCATTTTTATGATCAAGACAGTCCACACAAAAATATTTAAATGACAACATAATTTTGTGAGCATAAAACTTGAAAGCATTGCCAGACAAAACAGAAAGCTGTTCATGTATTGGTGCAGGTCCTTAAAAACCATTTACCAACCATTGTGTAGGAAATGGTATACAGGGAAATCTTATACCCTATAGGTGGGTTAAGGGTTAAACCTGTTTTGATTCTGCCTCTTCCCGCACAATGACCGTTTTGTGTCTCGCACAGCTCATTGGAATTGGCAATTTTAATTAACTATCTATCAATCACATAAATTTATATAGCACCCTTCAAGATATCTACTAGACATGCTCCAAGGTTACCGTACAGGAGCATATGATTGGCCAAGGTTTCAGCTGCATTGTTTTTGGCCGATATCACAGATGCTTTGTCATTGTCCAGGGTCATAGCTGCATTTTGATTGTCCAAGGTCATGGCTGCATTTTGATTGTCCAAGGTCACAGATGCATTGTGATTATCCAAGGTCACAGATGCATTTTGATTGTCTAAGGTCACAGATGCAGTATGGTTGTTCAAGGTCACAGCTTGTCCAAGGTCACAGACTCACAGGTGTACTGTGACTGTCTTGTCTCAGAGCTCTTCTTTGTGTTTGGCCTATATATAGCTCAAAGTTGCTTAAGGTAATTTTCCAACGTCACAGCCTCGTAGAGATTTTGTCAAGGACTCTGAAGGTCACAGCTGCATTGACACTGACCATGAAAGGCTGAAAGTCTGGTGTCGTTCATCATAATAGCCTGTAAACCAACCATCCGACCAGTGACGGCGCCAACCAATAAAATGCCAGAAGGTTGCTTAAGGGTCAACCAGTGAAATAATCAACTGTAAAGATTAAAAAAATTGTTGGCAGGTCATAAAGCAAGTGAAGAAGTAAGTTAGGCCATACGTCAAATGACTTCCGGCGACCTATGGTGGTGTTGCCACTGCCTGCCTATCTCGTTTCCCATATGTATTAGGGTGCTTCAAACGCCCCATAATTGTTAAAAAACTTTCAAAAGTTTTTGTCCCTGATTCACTTCTTTTCCTTTTACTAAAAAAGTGTGTTTCCCAAAATTTAAGAATTTTCTGACTTATTCTAGGTATCCCACCCAGCAACTGAAGTTTTACAATGGCGAACACACTGAACAGATTATGCATTATTATGCTGCAACAAGACTTTAAAGATAGGTCCAATAGTTCTTAACATTATCTGTGCTGTATTAGCCAAGAGCCATCATCAGAAGTATTGCAAAGTATTGTAAAGAATCTTAGAAGTGAACATAATTTTATTATTACTATTGTAAAAACATTTATGTTGCGATGCTATTACATGACACATGTCAAGCGGATATTGTCATTCGGAAGTTGGCTTGCGTTTGCGCGGATTGGATTGTCGCTGCCGGTCTTGTTCCACAACTTGAAGCACATCTTGATAATACTGTTCAGTCTTTGATGCTGACATAAAATCCGAGCTTAGCTTCACTCCTCTCTCAGCACACTCATTGATTACGTTGAGTGCTTCAATGTTTCTCATAGCAGTTTGATACTCATTGCGGCTCCACCAGTCGGACAGCTCTTCGTTGATGAACTGAGTGTCAACTTGTAGTATTTCAAACATACACCACGAGTCAGTCCCTGCATGATCGGCAAGAGTTGTTGTAGCTGTTATTACTTCTGGAAATTTAGGTTTCCCAAAGCCCGATCCAAATCTGTTCTGCGGCAATTGCAAGCGTTCTTTTGGCTTAACTGAAAGCAGGCGATTAGCAAGGGCACGTCGTTCAGTGTCTGGAACATTATTACTAAACAGTGCAAGTGGCACCATTTCTGCCGTTTAATACCACAAATGTCGTTTGAAGGCACGAACAGCACTCGCAGAGACCTGTGCATTCAGCAAGTCATATTGCAAGAATGATTTGTATAGCTTCAAGTCATTCCATGGCGCATCAGTCACCGAACTACAAGTCATCCACCAAGAGCTGTAAACCAGGGTCACAAAATTCACGAAGTCTCTCACTTTTGTGACCTGACGCTCTGTTGTTATTGTGTTGCGTGGAAGCTTTGCAATCTGTTGCTCAAAAAGACATATCTTGATTGAATAAATCAATTTGGCAATCCATCTGGCCTTGTGGAGTGCTCCAGGCCGCTTGAATGTGACTTTATCTCCTACTTCTCCATCAAGAAACAAGAGGCAGAGATCAGCAAATTCCTTAAAGTCATCTTTACGAAAGGACAACTGTGAACTTACTATAAATCTGTCGAAATTGTTCTCTGCAAATGTCAATAAATGGTTTCGCATTCTCACTGAATACATTATCACCAAAGCGTGATAGTCTTTCTGTTGCTGACCGATGTGTCTTGAGGAGCTGGAAGTTCTTACGAAGCCTTGCGAATAATACCACCTTGGGTGATTTTGAAGTCTCAATTTGAAGATCTTCAAACACGTGTGTAAGAATTACTTCACCAACGTGATGTCGACATCCTGACCAGAGAAGAGCTCGACCTAACCGCATCTGAATTGTAACACAAGCAGCAGTAACGTGTCCTGTATTTGACCCGGTGGTGTCAAATGCCATGTTGACAATGAAGTCACTGTATACATTGCCATGAGTGCAGGAGATCAATGGTCAGATCAGCAATGATGTCCCCCTTTTTTCTCTGTGATCCCATTGCATAAGATGGCACACCGAGGAACTTCTGCTCTTTTGCATTCCCAACAGCAATTGCAAGGCGCTCCTCCTTAATATTCTTATTTGACAGCAATGGCATTTGGGAGCGCCTCTGAGTAGTTTCTTGAAGGGGCGCTATATAAATGCTATGAATGAATGAATGAATGAAAACATAAAACATATTGGAAATATGATATATTTCTTTCCAGCCTAAAACAAGTCCTGTTAAAACGGCATACAATCCGACAAATTCAATAAGTAATGTATGTCGAATGATAATTATGTACATTTTAAAAAATGGAGATGGGATACCTAAACAATTTTTTATTTTTATGATTTTGGATCAGGGATGTATTGGAGATAAAAGGAACATTTTAAGCCTAGGGACAATGCATTTTGATAACTTTGGGGCGTTTGATGCACCCTAATATGTATGTATGCTTGTTTGTTTGTATGGGCACTTGTTATAGTACCCCTTCAAGCTCTCTACTCAGAGGCGCTCCCGACTATAGAGCGGACACTGCATCGGAGTTTCACGCCGAAGCACTGAGCAGTTGCGAATGAAGGACTTGCCCAAGGTTCCCACATGGCAACTTGAGGTGGATTCGAACCTGCAACCTTTGGGCTGCAAGACGACGAACATACCCACTACACCACCGCGCCCCATGTATGTATGTATGTATATGAACATTTATATAGCGCCTATAGATCGACTTTTATGACTGAACACCTTCATTGGATTTCATGAACTGCTTGGATGGATTCAGTTTAAAATTCTCTTTCTTACCCAGTGTCGACACTCGGCACCCGTTATATAATTACAGCAGGTCCCATCAGGCAGGATCGTGGAAGTCATTGAGCAGGTAAAAGAAATCAAATGTAGAGAAGATATTAAAAATTACGAGAATTTTTGGCAGGCCATACCGGCGGTAATTAGGCATGCCAAGAGTAAAAATAGGCAGCGTGTCAAGTAATAACCTATGATTGCGCCCCCGCCACTGCATTTGACATTTCGTTGTTTGAAATCTGATATGGTAGATTGAAATCCATATCGAAAAGTTGCGTCTTTGGCCTAGATCACGAAGTCTTTTCATTCAACTATATATGAAGAAAATGATATCTAGGTGGTGCTTTTTCGGTGCCTCTCTTGCATCCTTCTTCGCATTCTGAAATTCAGCGTCGTTGGGTGTAAATCAGCAGTGGCACATAGCTGACTCATGTCTGTTCACTTTGGTGACTTTCGGGTGGTGGGGGAATTGATGTGCATGGTAACACTTCATCACAAAAATCATCATCATCATAATCATCGTCATCATCATCATCATCATCGTCGTCGTCGTCGTCGTCGTCGTCATCATCATCATCATCATCATCATCATCATCATTATTATATTATTATTATTATCATTTATTATTATTATTATTATTATTATTATTATTATTATTATTTAAATTTTATTTATTTTATTTTTTTAAATTTTATTATTATTATTATTATTATTTTAATTATTATTATCATTATCATCATCATTATTGTTATTATTATTATTATTATTATAAAAAATCTTGGAATACAACTTCACAGAGCAGTGGTTTCTTTTAACATGAATGTGTCGGTCAGCATGTTAACCTTCCATCTTCCAACTTCTAGACTCTTTGGCAATCAACCAGGACACACGTCGTGAATGCATTGAGAATGACGACGCACAAGATGGCGCCAGATACGTCGTCTCTACAGCCGCTGGCGACTAATCCTATAAATGCGACTGGTCGACAATTTTCTAAGTCACGGTCGACCAGAAAGACGTCCGTCTGGCCGCCCGACCGCCCGCCCGTCCGACCGTCCGTCCGCCCGCCGTCCGCCCGTACGTCCGCCGCCCGTCCGTCCGCCCGTCCGTCCGTTCACGCGGCGCCCGTCGTACATCTGTGGTCCCTTTCATCGATCGGGATAGGATGGGATGGGATGTCTTTAACTTGGAAACTGGAGGTCATCGCTTTATGGATTGATTCAATCTGGACCGTAATTGGATGATAGATTAAATGTCGAAAATCTCCCTCGGCGGGGATTTCCGTTGGAGTGAAGCTAGACGGCCTGGGGTGGTGGAGGGGGGGGGAGTAGAGAAAGAAGAAATGGAAAATGTGCAGGATGGTGCCTGTCGTTGCATAACCCTCGTGGCGACGATGTGACAATGGCATTGTGTGCGTGTGTGTTTGTATCAGTATACTTGTTTGTCCAACGGCGTAGCCAGGAATTTATGAATGGGGGGTTTTGGCCTGGCCGGATGATGCCCTTTCTGACACCAACCCAACAGCATTACAGTAAATAAATAAAAAGGGAATAAAGTAACAAAGCGAATAAAGTAAGAAAAACAATTGTTACTACAAGCAATTGTTTTGTTTTCCTTATTTAAGTGGATAAATAACCTCTAAAAAACTTTTTCCCTAGGACAATGGGGGGGTTGACCCCCGTAGCCCCCTTGTCTACGCCACTGAGTGTGTCTGCTGATGTGGCGCTAACGAACTCAAGTACAGAGCCGACGTCGACATCTCTGAGATGGCTGCTTTTCTCGAGATCACTCAATCAGAATTCAAATAGCGCGCCTTCAAGATTCCAAATAAGAGGGGAGATGTCATCATTGTATATTCGATAAAAATTCTGTTGATACATTGGTTTTGGATTTCTGCATCACCTGTGTTCCGTAGCCAACTGGGCTAGAATGAGTACATGGACTGTACACTGTTGGGAAGATGTGACTAGGGAGGGAAATGCAGGGTTTAAAGTGGGTGGGAACGGCGTTCCAACTGCTCTGGAAATTCCTGTCTTGCGTTTCCACTGCTCACCATGCATGGAACCCTTGAAACGTGGCGTTCCCAATAAAACTCTCTTCAGCGTTCCCACTGCTCAAGCCTCACGCATTCAGCGTTCCCACTGCTCAAGCCTCAGGCATTCAGCGTTCCCACAGTTCATGCAAACCACTTTAACCACTGGGGATCATATGGAGAGGAGTGGCCAACCACACTCACATGCTCAGGCTAAGAAAAATTTAATGAATCCCTAATTAACAGTCCATACCCACGGCGCATGGCTGCCATTTTTCTTGTACATACACCATTATTTTGTACAACTAATAAAGACCTTGCTCTGGGGTTCTAATAAAGATTTGGG
The DNA here is from genome assembly GCA_949752735.1 of Lumbricus terrestris. NCBI lineage: Eukaryota > Metazoa > Annelida > Clitellata > Crassiclitellata > Lumbricidae > Lumbricus > Lumbricus terrestris. The sequence goes on along the minus strand of OX457048.1, from coordinate 31,981,584 downwards.
GTTGAACCACTCCAATCCCCCAGCAATTGTCACCCTGCATCTTGCATTTCGTTACGCTGCTTTGAAGGTATAAGCTTATCTCGAAGCAACATGTTTTTTCCCCAGTGTGTAAGCAACATGTTTTTTTTCACAGTGTGTATGAGCCTATCTTTGAATGCACTTTTGGAATGGAGGGCATTAGTTTTTAGACCATCACAATGAGCTGCATGCCTGAAGCTCTGCCACCGCTTGCACTTTGGCAGTGCCAGTCCCAAATCTGGATGAAGGAGGAGGGTGACACTAATTATCTTTGTTAGACTACTCAAGCAGCCATCTGCACGCTTGACCATCTATCTGTCTGATCGCAGATAAACTTGCGTTGAGAAAACCTTAAATGTTTGCTGACCAGACTCAAATAACACTACACACACACACACGCACACACACGCATGCACACACACACATGCATGCTCACGCACGCACACACATGCACGCTCACGCACGCACACACATGCACACACACACCTCACTCATGCACACACACACCACAAACACACACCACAAATGCACACACACACACACACATGCAGCATGGAAAGGTTTTGTTGTATAGCTACCCTTGTAACAGCATGGCGTGGCTTTGTAATGGAGCCGTTGAAATTTTCCTTAATATTATTATTATCATTTTTGTTATTGTTATCGTTATCAATATCATTATCATTATTAATATTGTTGTCATTATCATTATTATTGTTATTATTATTATTATTATTATTATTACTATCATTATTATTATCATTATCATTATTTATGTTATTATTATTATCATTATTAAAGGTGCAATTCAAGATTGGGTACAAAGATTTTGAATCTTCTCGAATGGCTGCATGGCAACACAACATAGGTGATGAGAAATTGCCTTGCACTTTTCTTCATCAAAACATGGGCATTATTAGATAATTGTGTAATAAAATGAGCTGAACAGAGTGCGATTAGATCTAGTTGGCTCAAAATGACGTGGCCATGTAATTCCATGGCTTTAGGAGAAAGATTGGCCATTGCAGGCGGACACTTTCACACTCGTAAAACTTTCATAACAGTATTAGACTGCTATATGCTCTGCCTATATATCTAGGCAGAGTACTCTCCTGAGTGTTCTGCCTCGGTATAATATATCTACGCAGAGTATAACAGACACCATAATTATGCACGAAAGTGCCATATGCTTTTGGCATGACAATCAGTGCTTTAGTGTGGAAAAATAAGTGTCTGGACGCCCTGACCTTTGTAAAAGAAGTGCCTGGACGCCCCTTACCTGTTCAGGTTGTGCTGGCCAATAAGTGGCAGGACGGCGTTCATATTTTAAAATGATTGCATGGACGCCGTCCATGACCGTCCAGCCACACTTAAGCCCTGATGACAATGAGGAATATAATGTACTTGCTTACTTAACTTACTTACTTTACAGTGTGTCTTATTTTGCAATGGCGCAGTTCTTACAGAGACAGTGTCTCAGTATAGTTTTCGCTCCAACCGTTCCTCCCCCGTCCTTCCTGGTTATCCTCCATCACCTTCCCCAGACTCCTCTATCCATCACTCCTCGGGCTTTCCATTTTCGAAACTAAAGTCTCACCTCTTTAGGAACTCTTACCCGGACTCACCCGATCGACCGCCTTTCAATTCTCGACATTAATGCCACCCGCCCTTAACAGCTACTCTGCCACTTCTGGTCCTCTGGTAACCGGACTTCGACCACTTATGGACTTCTCTTTTGGACAACCCTTCTGACTAGACACAGCGCTCGTGAATAAGCTGGTGCCCTGCGTTTAGCTTTTGAGTGATGCTTTAGAAATTTGCAGATTACTATTATGATATTCCACCTTCCAATTCTCGACCTCTGCATATTCTTTGGTAGCACCGGACTACGGACTAGGACTACTCTTTTGGACAACCCTTCAGACTATAAGACACAGCGCTCATGAATAAGCTGGTGCCCTGATTACGATTTTTTCCCAATTCGTTTTCAGTCCAGCCGATCGAACCGGAGAGGACCTGGATCTGATCTATGCTCGGCTCAAGGACCTTAAGGCTTTCGAAAAATTCCATCCACTCTTGCTTCAACAGATCTGTTACTACAGCTACTACGAAGACCTCGAGCAAGGCGTCATACGTAAGTGCTTCTTCTTTGAAATCTCGACTCAGGACATATCTTTTCTCTAGGGCGTACCTCTGACTGATTGCGTTCTTGTGCTTGTGTTTGTAGTGGTACCCTTGTAAGTTGTAGCGGCATGTGCTGTGTTATGGGCACCATAGAAATTGTCATGATTATTTTTAATATTGTTATTATTATTAGTAGTAGTATTATTATTTATTTTTTTAAAGAAAATTTTAGCGCCCGAGGTATATATGATCCCTCCTTTACACACACATGGCTTTAAAAGCAATAAATAGTAAAAGCCTTTTTTTATAGGTTCTCGTATCCAACGTTATTATTATTATTATTATTATTATTATTATTATTATTATTATTATTATTATTATTATTACTTTTGTTATTGTTATTACTATTATTATTATTATTATTATTATTATTATTATTATTATTATTATTAATTATTCTCTAACTTTTTTGCCCTGAGATACTTCATTCCCCCAGGGACTTATGGACTATTGTTAATTGAAGAATGAACGTCTGGTAGGTCAGGCCTCGTCTTCAGGGTGTGAGGCAAAAGAACCTTTGAAAGCGACCTAACTTGCTTGGAGCGGCTTCTATTGTGTTCGTTGTATAATGCACATGCAGTTATACACACATGTACATATTGATCATTATTATTGACTATAACGTCAATAGATTTAGTGCAAGCAGCTCCTCTGAGTAGAAATTTGATGTGGTGCAATATAAATTTTCTTAATGAGTGAACGAATATACATGTATATTTATGATTTATAAATTACATTATATATAGTATGATGTGTGTATAACACTGTATACTGTATATAGAATATGTATGTATATATTTATATAATGATATAAATTTGCGTGTGTGTGCTATCGTGTGTGTGTTTGTGTGTGTAACGTCTGTATGCTTTCGTGTGTGTGTGTGCTTGTGTGTGTATGTGTGTGTGTGTGTGTGCTTTTGTGTGTGTGTTTGTGTATGTGTGTGGGTGCTTGCGTGTGTGTGTGGTTGCATGTGTGTGTCCCTGCGTGTGTGTGTGCTTGCGTGTGTGTTTCCCTGCGTGTGTGTGCTTGTGTGTTCGTATGTGTGTATGTGTGTGTGCTTTCGTGTGTGTGCATATGTGTGTGGGTGCTTGAGCATGTGTGTGCTTGCGTGTGTGTGTTTCCCTGCGCGTGTGTGTGCTTGCGTGTGTGTGTGTGTGTGCGTGTATGTGTGTGTACGAGTGCAGTCAGTATAGTCAGGCGCAGAGAGAAATCAGGACCGTGTTTATTGACGAGTCTAACAGCAGGAGGAGCGCATGCAACTGGTCATCACGTTTAATGCGATATGCTGTGAAGGCGCAGTGACGTGACGCGCGGTCCATCATTCGTGGAATTGATTACCAAGTAATCTAAAAGACAAAGACATCGGAGCCATTGTTCTGTGGACGGTCGAAGATCACCGACGACCATTATTACGGTCGTCGTCGTTTAAGGCAATCAATGTCGCAGCATGGGCGCTATATAAATGTCTGACATGTATTATGTTACGTTATGTAATTTATAATAAAACACTCATTCGCCTCCTAGGTAGGACCATCTGTCTGTCTGTCTGTCTGTCTGTCTGTCTGTGTGTCTGTCTGTCTGTGTGTCTGTCTGTCTCTGTCTGTCTGTCGGATTCTCTCTGTCTGTCTGTCTGTCTGTCTGTCTCTCTCTATCTGTCTGTCTCTCTCTCTTTATCTGTCTGTTTCTGTTTCTGTCTGTCTGTCTCTGTCTGTCTGTCTCTCTCTATCTGTCTGTCTGTCTCTCTCTCTTTATCTGTCTGTCTGTCTCTCTCTATCTGTCTGTCTGTCTGTCTGTCTCTCTCTCTTTATCTCTCTCTATCTGTCTGTCTCTATCTCTCTCTATCTGTCTGTCTCTCTCTCTATCTGTCTGTCTCTATCTGTCTGTCTGTCTGTCTGTCTGTCTCTCTATCTGTCTGTTTGTCTGTTTATCTGTCTGTCTGTCTGTCTGTCTGTCTGTCTGTCTGTCTGTCTCTCTCTCGCATTATGGCAGGAACTGAACGTCGCTATATAAAATGTCTGACATGTATTACCGGTATGTTACGTTATTTAATAATAAGACGCCCACTCGCCTCTGACCATCCATCTCCTACGTTATGGTAGGACCGGACGTTTTAACTACAAGCCGGGCTGGTTCCCTGTCACGTTTAGTGCTCTTCTGTCGTTAAACGTTAGACAAGATGCAGACAGTGTCTGCGCAGTTTTGACCGCTTGCACTGGCCACAGATATTAATTACGGTAGAGGGACTCTGTTGTTGTTGTTGATAAAATTAATGTGAAGAATTAATATCTGCCGACACACCTTGTCTGATTAATGTATGCCATCCAGAAATAAATTACAGTTGATGGGGCGCGGTGGTGTAGTGTGTATGTTCGTTGCCTTGCAGCCGCAGGGTTGCGGGTTCGAATCCACCTGTAGTCGCCGTGTACTACGCGTAGGGTCGTAGGGACCTTGCAATGGGCAAGTCCTTCACTAGCAATTGCTCAGCGCTTCGGCGTGATACTCCTATGCAGTGTCCATGCTGTAGCCGGGAGCGCCTCTGAGTAGTGGGCTTGAAGGGGATTTATTTATGACAAGTGCTCATACAAACAAACAGAAACAAACGCAGAGTAGAAAGCGTTTTTTTATGCATTTGATGCACATTTGTTCTTTTGAGACTTATTACAGGCACATTGTTTCGAGCAGCTGTGCACTTTCGTTTGTGTAATAATGTATTCATGGCTGACGGGAGAAATTTCGGGGAGCCCCAGGGTGAGAATTGCGGGGTGGGGTTGGTGGTTTCAACCCCATAGTAAAGTATGTTTTTCACACCCCAATTTTTCAATTCATTTATTGTAGCCATCAACCATAAACAATAGACATAATAATAGTACAACATGCTTCACATAATCGGATGGCAACAAGGAAGGCCCTAAGGGATAAATATCCCGCTAACAGGAACACCTATATATTTACATGTGCAATTTAATTTATGGCTAGACTGTTGACATCATGACACCCCAATAAAGTGGATCATAGTCCAACCAACAACCCCCAGTTATTTTTCCACAATTCTCACACTGGGGGAGCCCATAGGAAGAGCAGCCACTTGTCCCTAAACTATCTTAAGGCTTTGTAAGAAAAAAAATTTGTATTAACAAATTGAAATAAAAAGGTGCAGATAATTATGACCAACGATTTTATATTCATGTTTGCAATATCATTTTATTCAGCAGTTAATTAATTTGAAGTTTAAACTGATCGTAGTTATATCTCTGCAATATTATATTTTGAAAGGCGTGAATCATAAACTTCTTCGCATGTAGATCTATCTCGCCCAGGCCACAAAAACGCCGGGACCCTATAGGCATTTACCTATCTTGGCGGTCCTTTATGCATTTATATATGTACTAACATATAATTTACTACTAGGCTACTGTTTTGTCTATGAGATAATTATCGCTATTTTCTCATCAGAGATAGGCGACATCTGCTGTACTTTATCGCATAATGGACTTCAGTTAATTTTATTTATTTATTTATTTCTCAAGGTCTCTACGTGGCGGCTTGAGGTGGCTTAATTCATGCATTATTTCTGTGTTATTTTTGTTTTCACAAGTTTGTTGTGGTGGATTTCCAACGTGTTTTCTGATTGCATTTGTATCTGGCATTTTGTTCTGCATAGCTGGAACATTTTCAATTCATGGTGGAGACATTTTATAGCCGAAAATTATAGGCTTTGCTTGGAAGGTCGGTTTGAAGTCCTGATGATGGATAGCCTACTGTGTGTTGGTGTTTGTTCAAGCGGATCTGTGCAGTAGGATTAAGGGAATTTAAGGGCCAAGTTACAGATTGGAAGATTACATTAAGACTAAGGGGAAGATCATTCTCAAAGCCATGTATCTCTCCATCTGTCTGTCTATGTCTCTGTCTGTCTGTGTGTCTCTGTCTCTTTCTGTCTCTTCCTGTCTTTTTCTGTCTCTTTCTCTGTCTCTCTCTGTGTGTATCTCTGTATCTCTTTAAGTATCTTTCTCTGTCTGTTTGTCTCTGTCTGTGTGTGTCTCTGTGTCTTTCTGTCTCTGTCTGTCTATTTCTGTCTTTTTCTGTCTCTTTCTCTGTCGCTGTGTGTGTGTCCCTCTCTCTCTGTATCTCTTTAAGTATCTTTCTCTGTTTGTCTGTCTGTCTATGTCTACCTACCTGCCTATCTATCTGTCTGTCTATGTCTCTCTATCTGTCTGTCTGTCTCACTCTCTCACTCTCTATCCGTTCAAATACTTTTCTTTCACTATATTCAGCCAGCACTTTGGGCCAAAAATCCGACATAATATTTCATTGCGAAAATGTTTCACGAGATCAAATCGACGACTGCGGATAATTTTGGAAGACGATTTCTAGAGGTCACTGATCCGGATCGCTATAACGGACCACATTATGCCAGCACTGATATGTGAGAAGCAGTTCTTATTTTGGGTTTGCTAAGCGCCGCTGTCACGAAATAGAGTATCTCCCGTATTAATTGTATCCCCCAAATAAAAAAAGTCGAAAAAACCGCTTCCACGTATATTTTTTTGCAAATTATTTTCATCTGCTTTGTTTTGAACAGTGACACTAACAGGTATGTTTATTATTCCTACAAGATAATTTGTTTTGCCCTGTTTTTAGAGCACTTAAAACATTTAAAACACTTAAGAACACTCAGAGTCACTAAATAAACTCGAGTTGCCTTTATCTGAGCATTGCTTAGGACACTTAAAACAATTTGAGTCACTTTAAATTTTGATTACAGCATAAAAAATTTATTATGCGCATTTGTAAAAAGGGGATAAAATGGTTTATCCCCCCCGGATAGTATAGACCGGTTAATTCCAACCGGGGGTGATAGATTAATTCATCCCCCCGGATAGATTTCAGGGGGGATACTCCGTTTCGTGTCACCGCCATCTTCTGCCACCGCCGCCGCGGAGTCACGCCCTCTGGCGACCCGTATTTAGGTCGATGCGTCGTGGATCAACTCACAGATCGATATATTGTATTTACGGGGGTTTTTAGTGGTGAGATTTTGTTTGGCATTGTCGCTGAAAACGTTACTAAGAGACGACGTCTGAGGTCGCATTGATTTGGAACTCGGTCGATTGTGGTGGATTGATTTTTTTATCGAGTTGGGTGGTGCACCGGTCAAGTGTAGTAATCCGCTTACCACTTCATCTGGTGCTCTTTCTGTCTGTTTCTCTGTCTCTCTGTGTGTGTATATATGTCTCTCTCTCTGTATCTCTTTAAGTGTCTTACGGAGGCTGGGGCTCTTACTGCTCATTGAAAGCATTTTTGTTCAACTCAAAACGGTGCTTTTTGCTGTGCTAGAGACGGGAGCACTTCTGAGTAGTTCCCCCTTGAGGAGGTGCTATAGGAGATCTTGGAACAGTCCTCTTGAATAAACACCACAAGAATTTGCCCGGAAGATTCCGCTATAGATAGGAACCCCTATATGAGCATTAATGCCATTTTTAGAGAAACTCGTATTAATTAATAAATTGTGTTGTATTGTATTGTATTGTGTTGTATTGTATTGTATTGTATCTGACCATTTATAAAGCACTTCTCGCAGCAAGAGCCTTTCAGAAGCACTCCCAGTGCGTGCAACCCTCGATAGAAAAGGCAGTTTTTGAGACGAGATGAGGAAAGACTACCAGAGAGGCTGACAGAGCGATGAGAGTAGCGGTATCAGACCTGATCAAGGCAGTTAAGGCACAATGCTGAAGAAACGTTGGATCTATAGCAGGTTCTTTTACGGATCCTAATCTCATGGCTGTCCCAGTGCATTGGACAGAACATCCAAAGTGGCAGAGAAGAGACGAAGCATAAGATCACAAAGATATCTCGAAATGAGACCAAATTGAGACTGAAGAACCAAAACAAAACTTTTAATTGTATACCGGCAAAGAGAAGAGAGAGAGAGAGAGAGAGAGAGAGAGAGAGAGAGAGAGAGAGAGAGAGGGGGAGGGAGGGAGGGAGGGAGGGAGAGAGAGAAAGAGAGGGAAGGAGCCAGGGAGGGAGGGAGGGAGAGAGGGAGGGAGGGAGAGCGTGCGCCAGTGGACTATCTTACTGCTTGTTACATGTTTAACAACAGCCAAATAAACATGATTGGTGTCGCCCTCCGCCTTTATCCAGGCTTGGGACTGGCACTGACAGAGTGCAACCGGTGGCGGAGTTAGCCAGTGGACTTGCTCAGAGGTCCTTATATGTATAGTTTTGCATACATGTGTACATAGAGGTCCTTATATGTGTACATATATATACATACATAATATATATGTATACATATATATATACACACACACACACCCACATACACATACACAAAATGAACGGTGCACGTGTACTCTGAAGTCATCTCCTATTTTCCGCTCCGAGTCAGATTGCCGTTTGTCCGAGCAGCGTCGACATTCCATGTAATTATTATCAACTAATGAGGCATTGCCATGGAACCAGCGTCGTCTCCAGGGAACCAGCGTCGTTGCCATGGAACCACGCATCTCTCGTTTTAATTCATCATGCACGCGATCATGTTGCCGGCGGAACCGATTTAATTGAAGATAATATAGGAGAACTATTATTTCGGTGATTATATATATTACATTAGCAACGGTGATGCGCTGCTTCTGAGCGATGAATTGGCGATGATGCACAGTTCCAGACTGAGGGCGTTTTTGCATTCGTAGGCAATCTTCCTCTGGTTACGCATGGCTGGAAGTGTTGGATTTGACGCACAGTGATGATGATGATGATGATGATGATAATAATAATAATAATAGTAATAATAATAGTAGTAGTAATAATGATAATAATAGTAATAATAATAATAACCTCCTGAGACCAAACGTGCATTATAATGCACAACTGGTCTGAGTGGCGTAAAAGATGTGCCACAGCTTACTAAGCTGAGACCTGATGTGCATTAAAATGACCGATTATTGGGCATGCATCTGAGAGCGCTGGCAGCTAAACAGCCTATCGTCGATGTTAGTAAGTATGTCGGCAATCTGAATTAAAACCTTATATGGAAAGAAAAATGTTTAAAAAAATTCATTTTACGGATATTGTTTTGGATTGTTATGTGAAATTGTAGCATAATTGAGCGATTCTCTGCGCAAATAAATGTCTTTTCAATTTCTGATTGAATCAATAAATGTGATCCAGAGATCTTGTGAACTGCGTGTACATTTAAATGCACATCGGGTTTCAGGTTCGACTGCTTGCAGGACTTGATGTATGTATGATCTATAGTTGTCTAAGGTTGTCTGGATGCTGATGAAGCTGTTTTGGCTACAGAACATCACCCTCACCCCGACCCATTACCCCCTGTCATTGCCCTCCGATCATTACCCCCCCCCCCGTAGGACTTAACTCCTCGCCATTACTCCTGTCTCTTTACACTTAGGTTTAGTGTGTGCATGTATGTATGTATGCGTAAATGTATGTATGTATGTATGTATGTATGTATGTATGTATGTATGTATGTATGTATGTATGTATGTATGTATGTATGTATGTATGTATGTATGTATGTACGTATGTATGTATGTATGTATGTATGTATGTATGTACGTGTATGTATGAATTTATGCACATGTACGCATGTATGTGTGTATGCATGCATGCAAGCACGCACATAGGTGCATGCGTAACGTACGAACGCATGAATGTATGATGCATGTTGGTATGCATATATGTATGTGTATATGTATGTGTATATGTGTATGTCTGTCTGTATGTATGTATGTATGTATGTACGTATGTGCATATATGCATGCATGTACATGTATGTATTGTATATGTATGTATGTATGTAATGTATGTATGTATGTACGCGTGCATGCATGCATGTACTTGAGTACGTATGAACACATGAATGTACTTGTATGCATATGTGAATGTATGTACATACATACATACATGAATGTATGTATGTTGCATGCATGTATGGGTATATTTATATGTGTGTATGTATGCATCTATGTATGTATGCATGTATGTGTGTGGGTGTATGTATGTATGTATGTATGTATGTATGTATGTATGTATGTATGTATGTATGTATGTATGTATGTATGTATGTATGTATGTATGTATGTATGTATGTATGTATGTATGTATGTACATGTATGCATGTATGTATGCACATGTATGTATGTATGCACATGTATGCATCTACATACATACTGCACATTTACACGTACAAACATACCTAAGCTTAGATACATTATTCAGTGTATGCAATCACACCTACATATGTGCACATATAGATATATATACAAATTTACATACACACATACATACATACATACAGGCATATATGCATACATACATACATACATACATGAATTTCTGTTTTCATTCAAGAAAAGATACCTTCTCGGATGTGAAACGCATGATGATCCTAAACTAGTACCTGAGACCCATTGTACATTATTATGCACATAACAGAAATAGCACTTCCTGTCACGTGACTGTTAAACTAAAAATTGCTAGGGTGTACATGCACCCTTGTTTACTCAAATTCATAAAAAAATTAAAGAAATGTCTCCAGACATTGTCTCAGGTCTCAGGAGGTTATTAATAATAGTAGTAATAATAATAATATAATAATAATGATAATAATAATAATAATAAATATAATAATAATAATAATGTTATAATAATAACAGGTTCTAGAGGAGATGTAACAATAGCCGCTGCTTCCCTAGTTTTTTGTACTTCCTGTTATACTGATGTTGTTTGTTGAAAATATTAAAAGGAAATAATAATAATAATAATAATAATAATAATAATTAATAATAATAATTAATAATAATGATTAATAATAATAATAATAATAAATAAAAATTTAAAAAAATTATAATTACGATTTATATGGTGCCGTAATAAAACCATGCCGTTACAATGGCGAATTATTACAAAGACGGCAAACAGGCAGATAAACCGTTGAGAACAACTTGTGTGTTTTTAGCATGGATTTAAAAGAGTTCACTGACCCAGTTCATCGGATATATAAATAATATATGAGGCACAATGCAATTTTCTCATGTTTTCCTACTGGTGTTATGCTTGTGTACAGAATGATATTAGTATTGGATAGGAGATTTTAGATAAGCGAGTCGTGAAAGTAATCTTTTTGCCATTGTATTGTTTTTTAATAGAGTAACTGGCCTACGACCTCCTTTGGATTACTCTTGTGGACAACCCTTCTGACTAGACATAGCGCTCGAGAATAAGCTGGTGCCCTGCGCTTGGCTTTTAAGTAGCGCTTTAGAATTCTCAAGATTGCGATTATTTTACATTGTAATTTGGGGTACATACAGTTGCAGTCACTTTTTTATTGTCATTGTCAGCATTGTCTTTTAAGACATTGTTTTGTCATCAGTATCATCATCTTCATCGTCATCATCATCGTCATAATCATCGTCGTCGTCGTCATCGTCGTCGTCATCATCATCATCATTGTCATCGTCGTCGTCATCATCGTCATCGTCATCATCATCATCATCGTCATCATCATCATCATCATCATCATCATCATCATCATCATCTTCATCTTCATCTTCATCATCTTCATCATCTTCTTCATCATCTTCATCATCATCATCTTCATCATCATCATCATCATCGTCGTCGTCGTTGTCGTCGTCGTCGTGGTGGTGGTGGTGGTGGTGGTGGTGGTGGTGGTGGTGGTCATTGTGCTCCCATCTCTTCAATCCTATAGTAGACAACTAGACGCTGATTAAATTGCCTTCATTAAATTCATCATCATCATCATCATCATCATCATCATCATCATCATCATCATCATCATCATCATCATCATCATCACCACCACCACCACCACCATCACCATCACCATCACCACCACCACCATCACCACCACCATCATCACCACCACCACTACCACCACCACCACGACCACCACCACCACCATCACCACCACCATCACCATCACCACCACCATCACCATCACCATTGTGCTCACATCTCTTCAATCCCATAGTAGACAACTAGACGTTGATTAAATTACCTTCATTAAGTTCGTTTAATTTCTACATAAGACTTTGATGTGTGGTAATTTCTCATTAATTCTGCATAAAGAGGCATTGTGGTTACTCCTTAGTCATACATGTACACAACCTTTGCTTTAGTGTCAATGCTTTTCCAATCTAGACTCAGCTGGTTCGCCTCGTCGTCCAATCTCCGATCTCCTACAATAATTCTAATGCTTGCTGGATGACATAGAAGAAGACCATTGTCCAATTGATTGGTGTTTAACCTAGGGACATATGCAAAGCTTTGATCTTCGATTTGAAAACAAATTGGTCCACCATTAATTGATGAATCTTTTTCAGGTGTATTGCGCATTGTGTTGCAAGCTGCGCACATTGTGCAAGTATGGTCATAACAGTGTAGCAATATTAGCTGGTATCTCTGTCAATATATCTATATATGTTTTAATAGTGCATTCACACTGGTAAATAATTACTCAATGATGGATGAGAATATAGTGATTTTCGTATGTCCAGCTAGTGACAGCATTGTTATACCGCAATGCAATAAATTTGAGATTGATGATCACAATATTTTTACAATGTGCATCCGTTGTATAAGATGTATGCCAATCAATCAGTCAATCAGTCAATCAATCAATCAGTCAATCAATCAGTCAATCAATCAATCAGTCACTTAATCAGTCAATGAATCAGTCAATTAATCAATCAGTCAATCAATCAGTCAATCAATCAGTCAATCAATCAATCAATCAATCAGCCAATCAATCAGTCAATCAATCAATCAGCCAATCAATCAGTCAATCAATCAGTCACTCAATCAATCAGTCAATCAATCAATCGGTCAATCAATCAGTCAATCAATCAGTCAATCAATCAATCAGTCACTCAATCAATCAGTCAATCAATCAGTCACTCAATCAGTCAGTCACTCAATCAGTCAGTCAATCAATCAATCAGTCACTCAATCAATCAGTCAATCAATCAATTAATCAAGCAATGTATCAATCAATCAATCAATCAATCATATCTATCCAGAGTGAATTGATACTGCATAAAAAAGATAGGGTGTAGCTTCTCGAGATACAAAGGGATGCCCAAAGGGACAGGAGTTGCACTTATGGTAGCATACATATCTGGAGGGGGACAAGGTGGGGGTGGAGGGATGGCGATAAACCAAAATTTCTTGATGCGGGTACCTCCAGTTAGTATATAATACTTTATATAAATATAATACTTTATATAAATATAATCTATAATATATTTCTCAAAGTTTGTCCTTCCGTTTGTATGTATGTATGGATGTCCGGATGTCCAGATGTATTTTGACACTTCGTCCCAGAAAATCAAAATTTCACGGGTGGCGTACCGGTGGAGGTCAGAGTTTGTGGTGTGGTGTTGTGGGGAAGGAGGTAGGGTGGGGTGGGGGTGGAAATGGTGGAAGGTGGGTTGGTGGGGGGGGAAAAGAAATTTGGGGGATATGTTTTTTCTCGAAAACCAAAATTTCACGGGTGGCGTACAGGTGGAGGTCAGAGTTAGTGGTGGCGTGTTGTGGGTGGTGAGGGGTTGGGTGGGAGAGGAGTGGAGTGGGGGGTGTAAGGGTGGGAGTGGTAGATGGTGGGGGGGGGAGAAATTTGGGTGGAAATTTTTTCGCCCCGAAAACTAAAATTTCGCGGGTGGCGTACCGGTGGAGGTCAGAGTTAGTGGTGGCGTGTTGTGGAGGGGTGGGGTACGGGGTGGGTGGAAATTTGTGGGGGAAATATTTTCCCCCGAAAACCAAAATTTTACGGGTGGCATACCGGTGGAGGTCAGAGTTAGTGGTGGCGTTTTGTGGAGGTTGGGGTGGGTGGGGGGGAGTGGAGTGGGAGGTGTAGGGGTGGGGTGGTGGATGGTGGGGGGAGAAATTCGGGGGGAAATTTTTTCCCAGAAAACCTCAATTTCACGGGTGGCGTACCGGTGAAGGTCGGAGTTAGTGGTGGCGTGCTGTGGAGGGAGGTGTGGGGTGGGGTAGGGGTGGTTGAAAATTTGGGGGGGGATTTTTTTCCCCAAAACCATAATTTCACGGGTGGCATACCGGTGAAGGTCAGAGTTAGTGGTGGCGTGTTGGGGAGGGGGTGGGGTAGGGGGTGGGTGAAAATTTGAGGGGTATTTTTCCCCTAAAACCAAAATTTCGCGTGTGGCGTACCGGTGGAGGTCGGAGTTAGTGGTGGCGTGTTGTGGAAGGGGTGGAGAGGGGGTGTGGGGGAAATTTGGGGGGGCGAATTTTTTCCCCCGAAAACCAAAATTTCACGGGTGGCGTACCGGTGGAGGTTGGATTTAGTGGTGGTGTGTTGTGGAGGGGTTGGTGGAGGGAGGGTGGGAGTAAATTTGGGGGAATTTTTTCCCTGAAAACCTAAATTTCACGGGTGGCGTACCGGTGAAGGTCGGAGTCTGTGGTGGCGTGCTGTGGAGGGAGGTGTGGGGGGGAATTTGGGGGAAAATGTTTTCACCGAAAACCAAAATTTCACGGGTGGCGTACCGGCGGAGGTCGGAGTAAGTGGTGGCGTGTTGTGGAGGGGTGGCGGTGGGGGTGGGGGAAATTGGGGGATTTTTTTTCACGAAAATCAAAATTACACGGGTGGCGTACCGGTGGAGGTCGAAGTTAGTGGTGGGGTGTTGTGGAGGGGGTGGGGAGGGGTGGGGGAATTTTGGAGGGACATTTTTTCCCCGAAAACAAAAATTTCACGGGTGGCGTACCGGCGGAGGTCGGAGTAAGTGGTGGCATGTTGTGGAGGTGGTGGCGGTGGGGGTGGGGGGAATTTGGGGGAAAATTGACGGAACCCGGGCGAAGCCGGGTATAAAAGCTAGTACTTTATATAAATATAGTACTTTATATAAATATAATAATTTATATAAATATGATAGATGTATGTACATTTATTGATGGACATAAATTTTCCCTTCATGTGTTGTAGTTTTTCGCCAGGGTGATGTCGGGACGAATTGGTATGCGGTTCTGTCCGGATCACTGGACATGAATGTCTCTGAAACGGGTGATTCCAAGGTAAGTTGGCACTTTTAAAAACAACAATTCATTCGGTGGTGATCAGAGGAGCACTGGTGTTGATGGTGATGGTAATTGCTACAATCCTATTGCTCTTCCTGTATTACCATTACCCTAAACCCGTCACCAATGTTATCAGTTTCGGTCATGATCATAGTGGTGGCTTTTATGGTGGTGGTGGTCACAATGACTGAAGTGGTGATGTTAGTGGCGGACGAGAGCAACGTGGTAGTACTTATGTTGGTGATAGTGTTGTACTGTGGAAATGTGGTAGTGCTTATGTTGGTGATAGTGATTTGTACTGTGGAATTGTGGTAGTACTTATGTTGGTGATAGTGGTTGTACTGTGGAATTGTGGTAGTTTTTATGTTGGTGATAGTGGTTGTACTGTGGAATTGTGGTAGTACTTTATGTATGTTGGTGATAGTGGTTGTACCGTGGAATCTGTTGTGCTCATTATTTACGGATGTTTGCTGTAGCGTCTTGTACGTAGTGTTTGTGTATAGTCAGTGACATTATTGCGGGTGTTGTGGTGGTATTCGCAGTTTAACGTCACTATGTGGTAACGCAGACCATTAGCGACGCCCTCCTCCTTTATCCAGGCTTGGGACTGGCGCTGGCAGAGTGCGACCAGTGGCGGAGTTGTGGGCGTTGTAGCCGTCACGTAGTGCTAGTCAGAACGGATTGGTGGCGGTTGCCATCTCTGACAATGCTGTCGTCGTCATGACAACCGTCTTGGTTGTCATGACAACCGTCTTGTTTGTCTTGGTGATGGTCTATGACCTTTAAGATCTCCACGTTGTTGATCGGGTCAATCAACGTCATTGTATTATTCGTTGCGTTAGTAGTGGCTGTAGTGGTGTGGTTGCCATGGTTGCCGTTGTCATGGTGATGGTCACCGCAGGGCGGTTGACAGTATTCTTGCCCTAGCAGCTGTGGCTAATGCAATGATAAATCTAAGTGATGGATTGTGTGGGTCACCGACCTCCCCCCCACCCCACCCCATCCGTCCGCCCGTCCACCGACCCACTCGTCTGCCAATCGAATGACCCAGCTATTGGCCGTCGTCTACCCCACCCCATCTCAGACAGCATTACCCAAAAATGCATTAGCACCCAAGACACAGACAGACGCCACTCACACACGCACGCATGCACACACACACACACACACACACACACACGAGACACACGAGACACACACGAGACACACACACGTCACTGGCACTTGATTGACAATCCAGGTTTTTGTATGCGATGCCCCTTTCTACTCTCCCATATTTCTATCTTTATATTATGTAGACCTACATGTATGTCTCTATGGCTGTCTCAGCCTGTCTGTATGTTTGTTCATGTGTACGTCTGTATTTCTGTCTATATGAATGCATACATATGAATGTGTATGATCGTTTGTATGTCTGTCTGTATGTATTTACGTCTTTATGTATGTATGCCTGTATGTCTGTCTGTCTGTGTGCGTGTCTATAATTATGTATGTATATATGTATATACGTATGTATAATTATATATGTATATATATCTATCTGTATGTCTGTCTGTATGTCTGTCTATATGTCTGTATGCATGTGTGGTTGTACGTCTCTGCAAGTCTGTCTGATTGATTGATTAACTGGCTTTGTGACTAACTGACTGACTGGCTGGCTAGCTGTCCGACTGACTGACTGACTGACTGACTGGCTACTGACTGGCTACTGACTGACTGATTGACTGATTAGCTGACTGGATATCTGACTGACTGGAATGTTGGTTGATTTTTCTGTGGTTGTGTTAGGATGCGGTGACGTTGTGCACATTGGGAATTGGAACAGCGTTTGGTGAGTCGATTCTCAACGACACTCCTCGACATTCCACCGTCGTTACAAGGGAGTACTGTGAGCTGCTGAGGGTCGAACAGAAGGACTTCAAGGTTCTCTGGGAGGTGAGCAGCATCTTTCCAACCATCATACAGCTGACGATAATGTGATCTCTTTGTTCATGACGTTGTTTATTACATTGTTATGGCATTGTTGCAATTGTCTAATTCGTTTAAATTCAACTTCGTTTTCTTTATTGACATCTTCACTGTCATAGGCCATGCTGCTGCCTCAGTTTCTGTATTACAGCTCTTGCCACAATAATGACATCATCATCATCATCATCATCGTTGTCGTCGTCGTTGTCATCGTCACCACCACCATGACCATGATTGTCATCACTACCACCCACAATCATTGTCATCATCATCATCGTCGTCGTCGTCGTCGTCGCCACCACCATCATCATCATCATCATCATCACCACCACCACCATCATCATCATCATCGTCATTACCACCACTACCATCATCATCGTCATCACCACCACCACCATCATCATCGTCATCACCACCATCATCATCACCACCACCATCATCACCATCATCATCATTGTCATCACCACCACCACCACCACTACCACCACCACCATCATTATCGTCACCACCACCATCATCATCATCACTGCTGTCATCGTTATCAACATCGTAAGTCAATTTTCATCAGTCGCAGTTGATGTCGTTAGTGATGCTGTGTATTCTCATTGTAATATCAGTCAATCAATCAATCAATCAGTCAATCAATCAATCAATCAGTCAATCAATCAATCAATCAATCGATCAATCAGTCAATCAATCAATCAATCAATCGATCAATCAGTCAATCAATCAATCAATCGATCAATCAGTCAATCAATCAATCAATCAATCAATCAAATATCATTAATTTTTTCTTGTTGCAGCGAAACAAGCAGATGATCGAGAACGTCTTGAATCCGTATTATTCCAATCCATCCGGTTTCGTGGGTGAGAGATCCAAAGCATTTATTCAAAAACATGATCAATGCTTTCGTGTGAATGTGAGACCTAACACGTGACTTGCTTGCTCACTTAAATGCTCACTCACTGTCTACTTTGCTCATTCTTTGTGCAGCTTGTTCACTGCCCGACTGATTCATTCGCTGACTAAGTTCTTACTCATTCCCTCTACTACTTGTAGAACCTTGCTCGATCACAGACTAACTGATTCAATTGTTTACTGTCCTTCATCTACGATTCTACGTCACTGACTGACTATATGATGATGATGATGGTCTTACGACTCATGTGTCTGATGCGTCGCTCACGCAATTGACTCGTTCGCTTGCTCGCATGCTCGATCAATCAATCTCTCGCACTCAGTCTCTTATTCACTCACTTCTTCATTCAATAACTTAATCACTCACTCGTTCACTCACTCACTCACTTGTTCATTCAATAACTTAATCACTCACTCATTCGCTCACTCACTTACTCACTCACTCACCAACTCACTTGTTCATTCACTGACTCAGTTGTTCCTGCTTTGACACATCATTGTCTGACTGATCGACCGACCAAGCCACTCACTCACTCACTCACTCACTCACTCACTCACTCACTCACTCACTCAACTCACTCACTCACTCACTCACTGCTCTACTGACCTACTGACTGACTAACTGACCTACTATTTGACTGACAGATACTGACTGCTGTTGACTGAACTTGACCGACGTTGACCAACGTTGACCGACATCGACCGATATTGACCAACGTTGACTGACATTGATCGACTTATATTGACTTATATTGACTGACATGACATTGACAACTGAGTAGCTGCTGGCCACAGTGGTTATTCTTCTGTTCATTGTGAATAGATCTCTATATTAAATAATCATGTTCATGATTTTCTGTCCTCAATTATATTCGTATTCTTCTGTTGACCGACAGATTCGTTCAATCGATCGACCGACAATCCTCTCGCGCTTCTCATGAGAGCGGGAAAACTGAACGACGACGAATTCTCAAACCCAGCCGCACCAATCAACTCGGTAGGAAGACTTTATGAGTAACTCTGCGGCGCGGTGGTGTAGTGGTGGCGTCGTTGCCTTGAAGCCGGAAGGTTCGAGGTTTGAATCCACCTCAAGTCGCCGCGTAGGGACCTTGGGCAAGTCCTTCACTCGCAATTGCTCAGCGCTTCGGCGTGAAACTCCAATGCAGTGTCCGCTCTGCAGTCGGGAGCGCTTCTGAGTAGAGAGCTTGAAGGGGCGCTATAACAAGTGCGCATACATACATACATACATATGTTCAGTGCCTTGGAGCCAGGAGGTTGCAGGTTCAAATCCACCTCACGCCGCTGCTGCATTGGGACCCTGTGCAAGTCTCATTCGCTCATGGATGCGCTTCGGCATGAAACTTTGATTCAGTGTACGTGCTGCAGTCGGTAGCGCCTCTGAGTGGATTTTGAATGGTGCTATTATGAGTGCTCAACATAGAAACTAAATTATCATAGCAATCGTCAGCATCATCATCAGCAGCAACATCATCATTATCATAATCTTCATCAGCAGCAACGTCATCATCATCATCATCATCATCATCGTTTTTCAGAATATATTGGTCATGGCAGAGTATCTAGTGATTGATTTAATGAGTGATTGAGAATAAGTGAGCGAGTGAGTGATTGAGAATGAGATAGTTAGTGTCATTGAGTGAGTGATCATATCATTTGCCTAGCGATACAGAGCACTTCCAATCCAGATCTTTCCGTTCATGGTCAGTGATGGAAGACCTTTCTCCACCCATCCATGCTTAGCACCATCCACTGATCGCATTCAAAGCAGTTGATAATATTTACTGATACAGTGATGCATTGTGTAAATAGGCGGAAGAGAATTGCTTTCAAAAGAACACTATATATATATATATATATATATATGCAGTAAAAGTTGTTTGTGCGTAGACCAGACATTAATTTAACACGCCTTATCTTACTATGAATATTTGCTCCTCAACTGGGTGTGTAGTGACATCAAAATGTTTAGGTAATTTCGCACACAACATCGTGCATTCTATGCGCTATTAATTACGTCGTGTAGCCTATAATTGTCTGTGTCACATATGGAGCAACAGCCCTTCCATTGCCCTTTCCATAAAGCCTGGAGTCTGCCATTTTTGCCAGCGTTGGGTCGGAGGCTCGGAGCGCCTCTGAATAGCAATCTTGAAGGGAGAACGCTTTACATGTTTCCATAAAAAAAATTCTGGTCAGGGTTGTTTTTAAGGAATTTTTAGAAATGCACAACTCCTTTTCTTTCCCATCATCCATGGTAAATTACTTCCAATCGGAGGACAACGACCTTTTTTGCGAGTTTTAACTGTACAGAAGTGCTTCTACAACTGCACAAATCCATTTAGAACTGCACATTTTGTGTACAACTGCATGTTAAAAAAAGCCCCGAACTTGAGCGAATTATTATTGATTCGTCAGATCTGCACTCGAGCGAAAATGCCGCTAAATGCATTGTTACGCGTTTCTTTGTTAAATCATCATCAAATTCGTATTCTGCCTATATTCCACGTCCGTCCAGGTTCCATCGGAGCGTATGACGAAAGCCGGGCGGACGATGCGAGCCGCGATTCTCTCCCGGTCGCCTCAGATGATCGCCGACAGGAAGCACCACCTGCGGGTCTACCGGTGCTGCATGGTCGGCTGCGAGATGGTCGACTGGCTGGCGAAGTACACGGCCGTCGTGCATTCGCGGACGCAGGCTGTCTGCATGTGGCAGGTCCTTCTCGAAGACGGCATCATTATTCACGGCAGGCCTATTCTTCTTCTTTGCTTTATTATTTTATCGGTGGTCGATTTATTACGAGATTTGCGGTCGAACGGGTCTGGGTCTGTCTCGATCGATAAAGTGTCGTGTTTTTGGGAGATCTGATGATGATGGTTCAGCGGTTTTGTGGAGAAATCGACGTGTCATCATAACTGGGTTGTTAGTTGATGCGGAAGGCGTGTTCAGTCACAATGACCTGAGTATGGTTGGGGTGTTGGTGGTGTTGGTGGTAATTGTCTATAAGCCTGCAAAATTTCATTTCGAAATTCTTAGTTTTGGTCAAGATATTGGCAAAAAACTTAGGGGGGTCTTTTTTTTGGCGCACCCTGTATATATTGCGATATCCATTACGATTACCCATGTTTCTAGGCGGAGTTTTCACATTTGTATGAGCCTGTGATTTTTGTGGGTTTTTTTCGCGCAGTGTGCCATGAGCATCCATTCAGTGATAGCAACCTGTACTACCGCTTCTCGGACGATGACCAGGGAGTTTCACCGCTTCCAAGTCAGCAGGAGAAGAAGCAGATTGACGAGGAGCTGATGAGTGTCCTCATGATGCTCTCACAGCTCGGTCCAGACGCCATGATGAGGATGATACTGAGAAAAGCGTTTGTAACAAAGTTCTTATCTCTATTATTCATTCATTCAGTAATTAATTAATTAATAAATTCATTCATTCATTTATTCATTCATTTGTTCATTCATTTTTTACTCATTTATTCATTTATTCATTCATTTATTTATTCGTTCATTCATTCATTCATTCATGCATTCGTTCGTTCATTCATTAATTCATTAATTCATTCATTCGTTCATTCATTCATTCATTAATTAATTAATTCATTCATTCATTTATTCATTCATTTATTCGTTTACTCATCCATTCATTCATTCATGCATTCGTTCGTTCATTTATTAATTCATTAATTCATTCATTCATTTATTAATTAATTAATTCATTCATTCATTTATTCATTCATTTATTCGTTTACTCATCCATTCATTCATCCATTCATTCATTCATTCATTTCTGTGGGCCAGTTCTTCCGTGGTCTTCCCTTTTTCCTTCCTGTTCATGTTATGTTCGATCCTTTTCCATGCTGAACCCAGTACCGGCCTGGAATGGAATCCTCAGGAGCTGCATGCTTCCTCGAACTCTTACTGAGGCATTTTTTATTTACCATAACTCAAAAGCTGTACTTTTTTACTTCTAGGGTCTGGAGCACCTCTGAGTAGTCCTCCTTGAGGAGGCGCTATAGAAATTTCTGAATAAATGAATAGTAATCGAAGTTGTTTTTCTGTTATTTTACCGTCTCTTTCCTGTCCTATGTCTGTCCAGTGTGTGATTTGTAGGGAAAGATTCTAAGACCTTCCTTCCACTGGTTTTGTCTGACCATGCACTGATATTTTTCCATATACATTACGTTTTGCTTCTGCCCGTTTTCCTTCCGCTACAACGCTACCTCCCCTCAAAGTAACATTTCCCCATACTCATTGCTTCTGCCCATAAATATTTTCCCCCAATGTTTCCAATGTACGTGCATCATGAATCAAAAGTAATCCTAATCCCCGAATTTCTAAAGCATCACTCGAAAGCCAAGCGCAGGGCACCAGCGTATTCACGAGCGCTGTGTCTAGTCAGAAGGGTTATCCAAAAGAGTAGTCCAGGGGATTGATTGTCTGCAGGGCTTAAAGTGTGCCTGGACGGTCATGGACGGCGTCCATGCACTTGTTTTAAAATCTGAACTTCGTCCGGCCACTTATTGGCAAGCAAAGACTGGAAAGGTAAGGGGCGTCCAGGCACTTCTTTTGGAGAGGTAAGGGGCGTCCAGGCACTTCTTTTTGGGGAGGTAAGGGGCGTCCAGGCACTTCTTTTGGAGAGGTAAGGGGCGTCCAGGCATTCATTTTGGAGAGGTAAGGGGCGTCCAGGCACTTATTTTGGAGAGGTAAGAGGTGTCCAGGCACTTATTTTGGAGAGGTAAGAGGTGTCCAGGCACTTATTTTGGAGAGGTAAGGGGCGTCCACGCACTTCTTTTTCCACACTTTAGGCACTGATGGTCTGCTATCTTTCTGGAACGACCTCCCGGTTACGCTTCGCTCTCTACTTGTGGCCCATCCGGCTGGGTTCTACAAGTCTCTCAAGTCTTTTTTCTTTGCTTGTGGTTGGGCTGGGATCGCCTCTGAGTAGTTTCTTGAAGGGGCGCTATATAAATGCTGTGAATGAATGAAATGAATGAATCTTTGTTCCTTGTTACGTATTTTTAGTCCTGCTGACCGCACGGCCGAAGACCTGGAAATCATCTACGAAGAGCTGCTGCACATAAAGGCGTTGTCACATCTGTCGACAATGGTCAAAAGAGAGCTGGCGAGTGTTATGGTCTTCGAGGCTCACTGCAAGGCAGGAAAGATACGTAGGTGACCAGTTTCTTTGTCTGCAACTCTTGTTGTTACTGCTTGATTGATGACGCTTTGATTGATTGATTGATTGATTGTTTTTTGTTTGAGTGATTGATTGATGAATAGTGATTGGCTGATTGGTTAAGTGGCTGATTAAAAGGTTCAATGACTGAGGTCAATTGATTGATTGATTGATTGATTGATCGAGTGATTGATTGATTGAGTGATTGCTTTGATTGATTGATTGATTGATTGATTGATTGAGTGAGTGATTGCTTTGATTGATTGATTGGTTGATTGAGTGATTGCTTTGATTGATTGATTGATTGATTGAGTGATTGCTTTGATTGATTGATTGATTGATTGCTTTGATTTATTGATTGAGTGATTGATTGATTGCTTTGATTGATTGATTATTGATTGATTGGCTGATTTGCTATCTGACTCACTGACTATTGCACTGATTGATTCATGGACTAAAAATACAATGCGTTCCTTGGCTGGATTAATTAATTGATTGATTAATTGACTGACTGATATCAATTGATTGATTTAACTTACACTGTATTGAATTTTCTTCCAGTTTTCAACCAGGGTGATGAAGGAAAGTCATGGTACATCATCATGAAGGGTTCTGTAAATGTCGTCATCTATGGCAAAGTGAGCAGAGAATTGATCTCAGATATTGCTCAACCTCTCGTCACGCAGCATGTAAACTTACACGTTACATGTATACCTACTACCTAGTGCAGTCACTGACACATACACCTACACTTGCTTATGCACCTGTATAATGCATAAACTTTAAGTATCAACATCTTCAAAGCAGGGCTGTTTTAAGGAATTTTTAGAACTGCACAACCACTTCTTTTCTTTCCCATCCTCCATGATAAATTACTTCCAATTGGGCGGATAATGACCTTTTTTGCTAGTTTTAACTGTACAGAAGTGCTTCTACAACTGCACAAATCCATTTTGTGTACAACTGCATGCTAAAAAAGCCCTGCTTCAAAGCATCTTAAAGTTTCCTCAGTTTCCTTTTTCTTGCCCAATAGATAGTTTACTTGTATAGTTTACTTCTATAATGTGATGTTGTGACATACTTAAAGCAATATAAATCGTGGCTAAGGTTACTGTTGCGGTTAATTTGAAACGTTAAGGCAGTTGCTGTTTATGTTTGAAGGGAATTGTGTGCAGTCTTCATGAAGGTGATGATTTCGGCAAATTGGCTTTGGTCAACGATGCACCAAGGTTAGAATGGATGTTCAACTGAATATTTAATTTCTTTTGGTTTTCAGAAGCAGTCACTGTTGCGATCATGCAGGGAATCGTAATCGTAAACTCAACATTTCTAAAGCGCCGCTCGAAAGCCAAGCGCGGGGCACCAGCTTATTCACGAGCGCTGTGTTGCGTTAGAAGGATTGTCCGTGAGAGTAGTCCGTGGTGGTCCGGGTCGAGTTACCATAGGA
This sequence comes from Lumbricus terrestris, assembly GCA_949752735.1. NCBI lineage: Eukaryota > Metazoa > Annelida > Clitellata > Crassiclitellata > Lumbricidae > Lumbricus > Lumbricus terrestris. The sequence continues at coordinate 31,956,781 of OX457048.1, read as the reverse complement.
TCAGAGGGGCGGAACAGCTACTAAGGTGGGTGTCGTTTGGGCCGGGAATTGGAGGGTGGAGGATCAGATGAGACAGGGTAAGAGTTCGTGAAAAGGAGTGTCTTTATTTTTCGAAGGAAAACCCGAGGTGAGATGGATAGAGGAGCCTGAGGAAGATGGTGGTGTGTGATTAGTAATGATGGTGGAGGGACTGGGAAGTGTGATGTGCATCTGATCACTAAGACAGTAGTCACTGCATGTGAAGAACAATACATTTACATTAGTATGTGTAAATAATAAAAACAATCAGAGAAAGACAAAAGAAATGGATAGGGCATACGCTAAGAGGAGATAACCTGGTGAAAATGGTGATAGAAGGAAAAATGGAGGGAAAAAGAACAAGAGGAAGACTACGACAGATGATGTTGGGCACGATGATGACGAGGATTGGATACCAAAGACTAAAGGAGAAGGCCCAGCGGAGGGAAGAGTGACGACATTGGATGCCCAAACCTGTCTAGGGGCAGAGAACCAGAAGAAGTGTAAATAATAATGCAATTGTACTCTGTTGCCCATTCTCTGATGTTGAAGCACTGGCTCTTTGCTTTGCTATGAAGGGACAACTCCAAGTTCCATTGGCTCACTTGCCTACCGGGCAGCGCCGAGCTTTCCGTTGTCGTAGGGCAATCCATCTGGAATGACCTCCATCCTTCAAGGCCGCGTTTATAACAACTGACCAATCAAACCTTGTTTCATGAATCTCATTTAGTCTTTTTAGTTGTCGTGGCTGGACTGGGACCGCTCCTGAGTAGCTTTCTTGAAGTGGTGCTGTAGAAGTCCATAGAATGGATAATGAATGAATGAATGAATGAATGAATAAGTGAGTGAATGAATGAATGAATGAATGAATGAATGAATGAATGAATGAATGAATGAATGAATGAATGAATGAATGAATGAATGAATGAATGAATGAATGAATGAATGAATGAATGAATGAATGAATGAATGAATGAATGAATGAATGAATGAATGAATGAATGAATGAATGAATGAATGAATGAATGAATGAATGAATGAATAGCAATGGTAACGGTAATGGCCACAACTCTGCTCATTTGCAATGAACTGATAGGGTGAGTTCCTTCAAGAGGTTCGGTTGAAATTCTTGAATGAGTAAATGATAATGGTGGTGGTGATGTTGCATTAATAAATGTATTTGCCAACTGATAGATCCTGAATGGTTAAGCAACTTAAGCTACATTGCATTCTTTTAATGTTCATCAACAGAGCAGCTACAATTGTCCTGAGAGAGGACAACTGTCATTTCCTTCGTGTGGACAAGGACGACTTCAACCGCATTCTCAGGGTAGGTTCAACCCTTGCTTACTTCTAGATGTCTTCATTTTCATGCTTCTCCTTTCCTTTACTCCTCCTCTAAAACTGTCATTTTCTTCTTCCTCTTCCTCGTTGCAAAGCCTGCATTGCCATCAAATAGGTGCCCTTAACATAGGGATATTATCCCTTCTGGGTCTCCCTTTTGTTAATAATATTGTCTTGCATTGCCATCAAATAGGCGCCCTTAATATCGGGATATTATGCCTTCTGGGTCTCCCTTTTGTTAATAATTTTGTCTTGCATTGCCATCAAATAGGCGCCCTTAATATCGGGATATTATCCCTTCTGGGTCTCCCTTTTGTTAATAATATTGTCTTGCATTGCCATCAAATAGGCGCCCTTAATATCGGGATATTATGCCTTCTGGGTCTCCCTTTTGTTAATAATATTGTCTTGCATTGCCATCAAATAGGCGCCCTTAATATCGGGATATTATGCCTTCTGGGTCTCCCTTTTGTTAATAATTTTGTCTTGCATTGCCATCAAATAGGCGCCCTTAATATCGGGATATTATGCCTTCTGGGTCTCCCTTTTGTTAATAATATTGTCTTGCATTGCCATCAAATAGGCGCCCTTAACATCGGGATATTATTATCGCTTCTGGGTCTCCTTTTGTTAATTGTCTTGTATTGCCATCAAATAGGCGCCCTTAACATCGGGATATTATCCCTTCTGGGTCTCCCTTTTGTTAATAATTATTGTCTTGCAATTCGGAGCGCCTTGCCTCGAAATGGTTTCAACAAAATAATTGATTGGTTTTTTGATTGATTTGTTTTTTGATTGATTGATTGGTTTTTTGATTGATTGATTTGTTCAATTCCTCCTCTTCCTCCTCTTCCTTCTTCGATTCTTTCTCCGCCTTCCACCGCATCCATTGTGTTATCACACGCTTGGCATCCAGGCATCGCTCAGCCATTGTCTGGTGATTGCATGGTGGTGGTGTGCATTGTCTGCATTCCCTGTTCATTTCCACGTCTGAACACCGTTTTGTTGTTGTCTCCCTTCGTTTGCAATCAGCTGCAACGGCGACACTGACACTTCATTTAGTCTTGCAGCTGATTTCACTCCGGGGCAATGCATAATTAAAGCATTCATTTCCGCACTGCGAAACGATTGGTAGCGCACCGGCACGAAAAACAAAATGGCGAGGGTTTGCAACCCACTGCCCCTCCCCCTTAGGGTAGACTCAGCCCTCCATTCCCTAGGGGCTAGGGTAAAATGAGCAGTTGGACAGATTGATGCATTGCAGGCTGCCGTACAGTTTAATTCGACTCAGGACTGTTAAACTTGTTATTATCGGCTCTTACTGTGTATTTGTTATATTTTGATTAATATTTGAATATTATTATTAATATTTTTAACGTGCATGATGACAGTGCAGATTTTAGACCACACGGGCTGAACATTTTCTGTCGTTCCATTCAAATGCCTCTCGAATTAATGTTTGATTGATTGATTGGTTGATTGATTGGTTGATTGTTTGAATGATTCATTGGTTGGTTGATTGGTTGGTTGATTGATTGTGTGAATGATTGATTGATTGGTTGGTTGATTGGTTGATTGTTTGATTGATTGGTTAATTGGTTGATTGTTTGGTTGATTGTTTGAATGATTGATTGGTTGGTTGATTGATTGGTTGATTGACTGATTGGTTGGTTGATTCACAGATTGCTAAGAGGTTACAACTGTTTTTTTGGGATTGGTCTTCTGTGGTTGTAGTTGTGACTTAACAGAACCCTACCTACTTGCCCAAGGTCCTTACGCAGCGAGGTGGTAACTACCAGACAACATCGAGCCCTCTCAGTTGTTGACCCGTCCACATGGAATGGGTTCCCACGTGCACTACGCTTACTACCTCGGAATAATTTGCCCGCTTTCTACAAGTTGCTCAAGACCTATCTTTTTAGCTGTGGCTGGACTGGGACTGGGAGCGCCTCTGAGTCGGCTTCTTGAAGGGGCGCTATATAAGTTTTCGGAATGAATGAATGAATGATGCACGCCTTCCACGCTACTCTCATATCTCTACTTTTATGTTTGAGCAGCTCCATTGGCTTCCTCTAACTGCGCGCATTCAGTTCAAAATTCTCATTTTGGTCTCTAAAGCACAACGGGGTCTTGCTCCAAAATATCTAACCAATGGAATTCGCAGGCCAGTTTCAGCCTCCTCACATCGTCCACTCCGCTCTTTAAACAGATTTAAACTTCTAGTACCTCCTACTAGAACGGCTATGGCTCAGTCCCGTTCCTTTACATCAATTGGCCCCTCTCTTTGGAATACGCTCTCCTTCTATTCGATCTCAACTTCTGACAGGTAATCCCTCCTCCTCATTTCCTTTTCTTAAAACCTATTTTTTCTCTCGTGGCCTTGCGCACTGGGAGCGCCTCTGAACGGTTCACCCTAGTAGAGGCGCTTTATAAATGTTTTTATACAATACAATACAATACATGTGTCAAGAGAGTTTTGTGGATAGAGTTGTTACCTTTGGCTTTTACCTTTCCTGGATGGAAACGCTGTTGTGGGATGGATAGAAATAAGGTCAGTTGACTGTTGTCTGACCTGACCTTGATCTTGATCTCTGTAGGACGTTGAGGCCAACACAGTCCGCCTAAAAGAACACGGGCAAGACGTCTTGGTTCTCGAAAAGATCCCGGCCAATGTCCAGAGTCCAGACGGCACAATTCAAGTCCACTACAAGTGAGTTGCCACTTACGCCGACCTTCTTATCAACACTAAGCCAGTATCATGCAGTATGAGAATTGTAGAAAAATAACTGGGGGCGGTGGGGATGAGGTCAGACGTTGATTTTTGTGGAGTTGGGGTGAGCATCTAGTGACTTTATTATGGGTCCTAAGAAAGACTATAGGGGTTGGACCCTCAAACCCCCCCCCTCCAGCAATTCTCACCAGTGTCCCTGCGTTGGGCTTTCCTTGTCAACTTGTTGCTGCACTTCTACAACCTAAAGAAGCACTAAGAGTTGATGTCCAGTTTCACGTAACTTCATTATTGGCTTTTGGATGATGTGGAAATACTATGTGATAGACATTTGATTTCATCTTCTTTTGTTAGGCAGGTTCGAACTTTCGGTGTTTCCATTCATCCCATTTGTCCAACCCTTTCCTTTTTAGCGTGCTGTAACGCTCCTTCATTCACGAGTTCATTGATTTTATTTGTGTTCTTTCTTTTGACTTTTCCTTCCATTGTTTCCTCTGTTGTTGTAGCTCCTGGGACCTAAGTGGATTGACTTCTGATCTATTAATTAGAAGAGAGGTTTTTTGTGTAGCATTTGAATTGTATTGTATTGTATATAACCATTTGTAAAGCGCTTCTCTCAGCAGTAGCCTTTCAGAAGGCCTCCCAGCTCGATCGCCCTGAGAGAAAAGGCAGTTGATTTGAGGAAAGAGAAAGATGAGGAAAACTATAACAGAGTGAAAGGCAGAGTGAACTGATGGTGGAAGTCCATTCCAGCTGACTCCCTCCATCCATCCATCCATCCATCCATCCATCCATCCATCCACCCATCTATCCACCCATCCATTCATCCATCCATTCATCCATCCACCCATCCATCCATCCGTCCACCCATCCATCCGTCCGTCCACCCATCCATCCATCCATCCGTCCACCCATCCATCCAACCGTCCACCCATCCATCCGTCCATCCATCCATCCGTCCATTCATCCATCCATCCATCTATCCATCCATCAAGCCATCCATACATCCATCCATCCGTCCATTCATCCATCCATCCATCCCTCCATCCCTCCATCTATCCATCCATCCATACATCCATTCATCCATCCATCCACCATCCATCCATCCACCCATCCAACCACCCATCCATCCACCATCCATCCACCCATCCATCCACCCATCCATCCATCCACCATCCATCCACCATCCCTCCACCATCCCTCCATCCATCCACCCATCCATCCATCCTTCCATCCATCCATCTATCCACCCATCCATCTATCCATTCATCCATCCATCCATCCACCATCCATCCACCTATCCATCAATCAATCCATCCATACATCCATCCATCCATCCATACATCCATCCATCCACCCATCCATCCATCCATCCATCTATCCACCCATCCATCTATCCATCCAACCATCCATCCACCCATCCATCCACCCATCCATCCATCCACCCATCCATCCTTCCATCTATCCATCCATCACCATATCTACATCTCAAAGGCTTCTAATCTTCTTGTGGCATGTTCTCTCATTGTCCATGTTGCCAATCCATGCAGATGAGATTACGTAATCTCTTGTTGATGTCACGAGAATAGGAACCCAGTGGAGTAAGATCATATGATCAAGTCATTATTTGGAATAATTTAGGTGAGATTGGATCATGTTGTGATTGTTATCTCATTAAGTTCTTCTTACTGTTGAGCCTGAACCAGAAGAAGTTGTTACCTGCTGATATTTGCAATTTCTTGTGTCTATATACCCTGGTGGTGGTGGTGGTGGTGGTGGTGGTGGTGGTGGTGGTGGTGGTGGTGGTGGTGGTGGTGGTGGTGGTGGTGGTGGTGGTCAGTGTTTAATTTGGTCCCCATCGTCTGGGGGAAATTCAGGTTTTTGGGAGGGGGGAGACAATTGAGCGTCCATTGCAACATGATAGTACCATATATTATATATAAGTAGTAAATATTGTCATTATAATCTTATAATAGTAAATAATATCACGGTATATTATAACACTTCATGTAAAACTATGATGAAAACAGCAACTAAAACCAATATCATTTTGTCAAATTTTGGGGGGGAATGTCAATCCTACCGTGACATCTAGATTAAACACTGGGTGTTGTGGTGATGGGGTTGATTATAATGATGGTGATGGTGATGTTGGTTGTGTTGACATTGTTGATGATGATAATGATGACGAGGGCAACGACGACGACCACGATGATGTCTAAATCCGATTCCAGACGTTTGTGTAACTTTTTGGCAGATATTCCGTCATGGCTGGCACTCCTGACAAGATTCTCGAATATCTTCTCGAGACACGAATAGGAAAATCCTGCAATTCGGCCGGTTTGTTTGTTCTGTTAAAGTTCTGCATTGCTCAGTTTCCATCTACTGATAATTTAGTCATCAGCATCATCGTTATCACCATCACTATCATCGCCGTCGTCGTCATCATCATCATCAAATAGTTTTTATTGTTTTAAATGTCAACTTCTATTGTTATGTTGGCATTTATGTAATTCCACCATAGTAAAGCTACTCAGCAATGCTCTGAGCAAAACAAATGCTTCTTCTACTGGTAAATGATAAACCAGTAACTTAGTGCTACGTCTGTAAGTCCTAAAGTTGGTGCTTTCTTCTACATAATTCGGTCTTTTTTCATGTTCCTAAGTAAGAATCAATTAACCTCTGAGTAAATTTCCTGGAAGAGGCGCTATATAAATACTTGAATGAATGAATGAATGAATGAATGAACTTTACTGCAAGACTGTTACATGTCAATTCGTTACTGTACACGCAGAGTGCTTTGATTTTATTTTTGGAAATAAACGAATATTCGTACGTGGCCAGCTTCCCATGTTAACTTCTTTACCTTATATAACAAGGGTCACTGTTATTTTTGTTTTGTTGATGATGACTGTTTCAACTGGAGTTGCATTGGGTGGGATGATACTTGAATTGTTGCACACTGACGTAGAGATCAGATAGATGCGGGGTTGATACTTGTTAGCCACATTTATAAGGTTGTTTTGACCTTCCACTCGCTAGGAGTAACTGTAAAGACACATGGGCACCTTGCAAGTTGCCATGCTGTATGTTTGCCAAACTTCAATGTGCACTTCTGAGCTTTGTAAAGGGAGTATTATCAAATATCAGTTGTATTATATTATTATTGTACAAGTTCAGCTCGTGTTAAACATGTATCATCTGTTACTACGATATCACGCAAACTTAATGTGCGATATCTGCTTGAATTAATAACGAATATTATTATGAATAATATTATTATTATGAATATTATTGTGAATATTATTGTGAATATTATTACGAATATTATTGTGAATATTATTATGAATATTATTATGAATATTATTATGAATATTATTACGAATATTATTATTATGAATATTATTGTGAATATTATTACGAATATTATTATGAATATTATTACGAATATTATTGTGAATATTATTATGAATATTATTGTGAATATTATTATGAATATTATTATGAATATTATTGTGAATATTATTATGAATATTATTGTGAATATTATTATGAATATTATTATGAATATTATTGTGAATATTATTACGAATATTATTATTATGAATATTATTACGAATATTATTGTGAATATTATTACGAATATTATTGTGAATATTATTGTGAATATTATTACGAATATTATTGTGAATATTATTATGAATATTATTGTGAATATTATTATGAATATTATTATGAATATTATTATGAATATTATTATGAATATTATTATGAATATTGTTATGAATATTATTACGAATATTATTATGAATATTATTACGAATATTATTATGAATATTATTACGAATATTATTACGAATATTATTATGAATATTATTACGAATATTATTGTGAATATTATTATGAATATTATTGTGAATATTATTATGAATATTATTGTGAATATTATTGTGAATATTATTATGAATATTATTATGAATATTATTGTGAATATTATTATGAATATTATTGTGAATATTATTATGAATATTATTGTGAATATTATTGTGAATATTATTATGAATATTATTGTGAATATTATTATGAATATTATTATGAATATTATTGTGAATATTATTACGAATATTATTGTGAATATTATTATGAATATTATTGTGAATATTATTATGAATATTATTGTGAATATTATTATGAATATTATTATGAATATTATTATGAATATTGTTATGAATATTATTACGAATATTATTATGAATATTATTACGAATATTATTATGAATATTATTACGAATATTATTACGAATATTATTATGAATATTATTACGAATATTATTGTGAATATTATTATGAATATTATTGTGAATATTATTATGAATATTATTATGAATATTATTGTGAATATTATTACGAATATTATTGTGAATATTATTATGAATATTATTATGAATATTATTGTGAATATTATTATGAATATTATTGTGAATATTATTGTGAATATTATTATGAATATTATTGTGAATATTATTATGAATATTATTACGAATATTATTGTGAATATTATTGTGAATATTATTGTGAATATTATTATGAATATTATTGTGAATATTATTATGAATATTATTATGAATATTATTATGAATATTGTTATGAATATTATTACGAATATTATTATGAATATTATTACGAATATTATTATGAATATTATTACGAATATTATTACGAATATTATTATGAATATTATTACGAATATTATTGTGAATATTATTATGAATATTATTGTGAATATTATTATGAATATTATTACGAATATTATTACGAATATTATTATGAATATTATTACGAATATTATTGTGAATATTATTATGAATATTATTGTGAATATCATTATGAATATCATTATGAATATTATTGTGAATATCATTATGAATATTATTATGAATATCATTATGAATATTATTATGAATATTATTATGAATATTATTATGAATATTATTATGAATATTATTACAAATATTATTGTGAATATTATTGTGAATATCATTATGAATATTATTGTGAATATCATTATGAATATCATTATGAATATTATTGTGAATATCATTATGAATATCATTATGAATATCATTATGAATATTATTATGAATATTATTGTGAATATCATTATGAATATCATTATGAATATTATTATGAATATTATTGTGAATATCATTATGAATATCATTATGAATATTATTACGAATATTAGTATGAATATTAGTATGAATATCATTATGAATATCATTATGAATATTATTGTGAATATCATTATGAATATTATTACGAATATTAGTATGAATATTATTATGAATATTATTACGAATATTATTACGAATATTATTACGAATATTGTTACGAATATTATTATGAATATTATTACGAATATTATTACGAATATTATTACGAATATTATTATGAATATTATTACGAATGGTGGCACTGCCATTAAAAAATTTCTTGGTTTGTTAATTTTAGACACGTTCTGTGAAGACTTCCTGCTGACACACATCATCTTCATGCCAAATAATCACCTGTGCCCAACGCTGATGGCTCAATATCCTTTGTCGATCACTTCATTTAGAGCAGCAAAATGACGATTGGCTGCTTAAACTGTTTGCAATTGGTAATTTTTGTTTGTTTGTATGTGCACTTGTTAAAGCGCCCCTTCAAGCTCTCTACACAGAGGCGGTTCTGACTACAGAGCGGACACTGCATCGGAGTTTCACGCCGAAGCGTACGAGCAATTAATTAGGTGGCTAGGCAAGATTGTTGCCAGTGTCCTTCCTTATCTGTTTACCTATCATGCGGACGTGACGTCTGGACGAATGGACTCCGACGCACAGGAGTATGCGGTGACGAACAAGCGCCAGGTCATACAGTTCGTCTGGGAATGGTGCCAGACGATTGGAGAGGCCTTCTGGGAGGACAAGACAATCCATGCTTGCCTCGAGGTAAAGTCCCATTTTCACGCACTCAGGATCGTGTGTATTAGTGCAGGTTCATGTCAAATTATTCATATTTGAAAATGAAATACGATTACCGGTATTAATCGCAACAGAAGCGATTATTTAGCGGTATAGCATTTGATGGCAAATATATTTATTAAGATAATCAGTGTATATATATATATATATAATACATATATATATATATATATGTGTGTTTAATGTATATTGACGGGGCGCTATATAAGTCCATAGAATGTGTGAATGAATTATAAAGAGCTTATGGATCTTTGCCACTTGGGTTCAATGAATTGTCGTTTTAAAATATTAAGTTTTGTTTACAAGCAATCATCAAATGCGGTTTGTGATTTGGATTCTAGAAAGGCGTTCTTTATCTTTATTTTCTGACAGGAACTAGAAAATGCGGTTGTTGAGGACAGCCGGATCTACAGCAACCTTGAGGACATAACCATTCTTCAGAATGTGCTTCAGAGACGACACAGGTAAGAAGATATGCACATCTTATTTACATACATGTTTTATCGGCTTAGACAGGGCTTAAAGAGAGGCTGGACGGTCATGGACGGCGTCCATGCACTTATTTTAAAATCCGAACGCCGTCCTGCCGCTTATTTCGCCAGCACACACGCTGGAAAGTTAAGGTTCTGGGCTTAGGGTGGGTGCTCGATGATGTAGTGGTTAGGATGTGGACTGAAAATGAAGAGGTTAGGGTTCAAATCCCCAACATGGCAGACAATTGTTTTTTGTAACTATTTGGCTCATGATTTTCTGTTTGCCTGCAACTATAAATAGGTGCACTGTCGGTGGGAAGATGAGTCGGTGAGGGTGAGGACTGAAAAGATTTGTAAAACGAATATAATAGCTAATTCTGTGACTACATTTTTTTCGCTGGTTTCAATTCCGTGCTGTGTAACAGATGCCAGATTAGTCAAATTCGAATGATAATCGAAGCTGGTTTTTTGTTTAGATTTTGTTAAGTTGCCATAACTGTATTACATTTTTTTTATTCAGGAAATAAATAAATAAATAAATAAAATAAATTAAAGAATTTTTTTAGAATAAATAAAATAAAGTAAATAATTTTTTTAGATTAATTGATTAATTATTTTTTGGTCTGTACCAGCTCTAATTGAAAGCAATCTACAATTTTCAAAAGTTGTGATGACTCAAGCATGAAACTGATCCTTCTTGTCTGATTGTTGCTATCTGTGACCGATTCAGTGAAGTGAGGACGTCTCGCCATGGCAAGAGTCATTCTCCGCTTCGTCGAGCGTCACGCAGCCTTTCTTGCAGTATCGATGAAGATGACCTCAACCATCGCCAGCCAATCAGAGTCACCGACCTGAGTACGTAACTTAGCCGGACAATCAGTGAAACATATTTCATTATTGAATTAATTTAATTAATTGCTATCAAATATGCGTAATTTAACCCACACTTTGGTCTTCAACTGTGGAATTCACTAGCACCAGTGTATTTTTTTAAATTTTATGCTGGTGTATGGTTACCATGCCTTTTTATTATAATAGTCAACAGGAGTGCCGAGTCTCATTATCATTGTGGGGCGCAGTGGTGTAGTGGTGGCATCGTTGCCTTGATGCCGGAAGGTTCGAGGTTAGAATCCACTTCTAGTCGCCGCATTAGAAACCTTTGGCAAGTCCTTCGCTCGCAATTGCTCAGCGCTTCGGCGTGAAACTCCGAAGCAGTGTCCGCTCTGCAGTCGGGAGCGCCTCTGAGAAGAGTGCTTGAAGGGGTGCTATAACGAATGCACATAAAAAAAACACAGGTCAGAATTATGGACTTAGCTGTTCAGGCGGGTGTCATTTAGGTTGTACTATACATATTAATGAGGCTTGACCTAGATCGTGCTAGAACCCTCACTACCTCTACTACTGTGTTGTTTACGTTGGGCTATACATATTAATGAGGCTTGACCTAGATCGTGCTAGAACCCTCACTACCTCTACTACTGTGTTGTTTACGTTGGGCTATACATATTAATGAGGCTGACCTAGATCGTGCTAGAACCCTCACTGCCTCTACTACTGGTGTTGTTTACGTTGGGCAAACGTTTAGTTCTGACGATGTGTTTGATCTGAAGATCTGTTCAAGATCTTTTGTGCGGATCATACGTACATTACGCTGAAGCTGCGAATGGACACGACGGTCAGCGCCATCATCTCACACGCTGCCACCAAACTCAGCCTTGGAGATTCATCGCTCGTCCTATGCGAGGTCAAGTCGAATGGAGGTCAGTTCGAATATATATGTATTGGTTAGAGCACATATATTATATTATATGTGGTTAGAGGGTCATTCCATGTCAAGTCAACCAGTTAAATAGCGATTTGCCACCTTTGTACTTGTGCCCTTTGTAAAATTGAAAACATAAAAATCATTTGACGAGAAATCAAAGAAAATCACGTAAATTTACGTATCGCCCTTTTGAGATCTCCACTCGGAGGCGGAAATCATATAATAAGCATTTTCGGTGTGTCTTTAGTCTCTAAGCAACAACCACATTCATTTGCCTTAATACATCGGATCGAGGTGGCGTAATAATATACATGTAGTTGTTAAACCAGTGGGTTGCATTAAATAAATGCCAAAATTAATGGTCATGGTTTCAGGTAGAAATCCATTTTCCGGCGGATCTAGGGTGCGACAAGTGGTCGATTTTCTCGGCCGAGGTCACGTGTTTTAATTTAAGTAATATCTACGTAAATGCTATCATATGCACATATGAAAACCGGTGAATAAGCTGGTCTCCCTGACGTGGCTTTTGTGGGCAATGAGAAATTCTTGAAGATTTACATTACATTACATTGCACAATACACATATTGGTTTTCCTTTGTTTTGAACAGAGCGGTTGGTGTTCAATGAGAACGATCTGTGCGTTACGAGTGGCATGAGCATCAACGGTCGCCTGTTCATCAGCCCAAGAGAACATCTAGATGCCTTGGTCAGTATCAAACATGCTTGTATGTGCACTTGTTATTTGTTTGTTTGTTTGTTTGTATGCGCACTTGTTATAGCGCCCCTTCAAGCTCTCTCTACTCAGAGGCGCTCCCGAATGCAGAGCGGACACTGCATTGGAGTTTCACGCCGAAGCGCTGAGCAATTGTGAGTGAAGGACTTGCCCAAGGTCCTTACGCCGCGAGGTGAATTCGAACCTCGAACCTTCCGGCTTCAAGGCAGCGGTGCCACCACTACACCACCGCGCCCCACTATAGCACGCCCCTTCAAGATTTGTACTCAGAAGCGCTCCCCACTACAGCGCGGACCCTGAATTAGAGTTTCACGCCGAACCGCATGAGCAATTGCGAGTGAAGGGCTTGCCCAAGGTCCCTACACAGCGGCTTGAGGTGGATTCGAACCTGCAAACCTCCGGCTGCAAGGCAATGAACATGCTCACTACACCACTATGTCTCACAAATCATATAGGTTTTCTAACCAGTTGAACAGTTCATCATTTGGACAATCATTCATTCAATCCATCGCTGTCTTGAGGTTCCACAGTCCACATGGTACAAAAGCCACATATGGTTTTACTGTTTTAAATGTGACTTATTTGTGATGAGTTAAATGTATTTTCGTTCAATTCCTTAATAAAGAATTTCTTTACTGTTTCCTTTCAGACACCGTTGCCTGAACAGGAGGGTCCATCAACTGGGTCAAGCCACTTTCTCGAGGTGCTAAGTTCGCGAGAGGTTGCCTATCACATGACCTGCTACGATTGGCAGCTTCTGAACTGCGTCCACGAGGCAAGAAGTTTTTATTGACTTGTTGAATGATTTACTCACCGCTTACTCAGTCGTTTTTGCTCATGTGACTTTGTTGTTACTTGCTCATTAATTTGTTTCTTAGAATACTTGCCCTGCCAGTATGCAGACATGGGCCCATGTAGTATACATGCTCCCATTTTAGACCCACTTAAAGCTCGTTTCGGGCCCATCTAATGCAAGGCTGTTTTAAAGATTTTTTTAGAACTGCACAACTCATTCTTTCCTTTCCCATCTTCCATGGTAAATTACTTCCAATCTGAGGACAAGACCTTTTTTGCTAATTTTTAACTGTACAGAAGTGCTTCTACAGCTGAACAAATACATTTAGAACTGCACATTTTGTGCACAGCTGCACGTTAAAAAAGCCCTGATGCAGACAAGGGCCCATGTAATATCCATGCTCCCATTTCGGACCCACATAAAGCCCGTTTCAGGCCCATCTAATGTCCTTGGGTATACCACTAAGGTACCCGCTGTTACGTTCTTATATCTAGACAAGAATGCACTGGTTTTACTTTAATCACCTTATTTAAGAAATCGGCAACTGAGTAACCTAAGAGGGAGACAGACTTGTGTAGAACTTACCCATCTACTTGCCCCCTTTTTTTTTGTAGTACGAGCTCACCTACCTTGTCTTCGGACGATCGAACTTTGGTCGAATCACGGCGAATCTCGACCTCTTCCTCCGTCGTTTCAACGAAATTCAGTTTTGGGTCGTCACCGAAATGTGCCTTACAACGTCGATTAGCAAACGAATACAACTGCTCAGGAAGTTCATCAAGATTGCCGCCTAGTATGTATGTGTGTATTAATTATGTATATATGTATGACATTGTGTGCATGTATGCATGTATGTATGTATGTATGTATGTTTAACGTTGTACATGTATGTATGTAATTATGTATGTATCATGTATGTACTATGTATAAAAATAAATAATATTGTAAATTTATGTGTATGACATTGTAATGATTGTATGCATACGTATGTTTGACATTGTACATGTATGTATGTAATTATGTATGTATCATATATGTAATATGTATAAAAATAAATAATATTGTATATATCTATGACATTGTATGCATGCATGTATGTTTGACATTGTACATGTATGTATGCAATTATGTGTGTATCATGTATGATTGTATGTACTATGTATAACAATAAATAATATTGTATATATGTATGACATTGTTTGTATGTATGAGTGACGTTGAGATTTGAGAATATTTCCTGGGATACATACAGTGCAGTATTTATTGCCTAGTAGGATAATCTGGTCTAGTGTGTCCTGTAATAAAATTCAGGTATTGTCTGATCTAAACCATTCTTTCAAAATTGATTTTGTCTTCAATTAAAACCTGATGGAGATAATCAAAACTGCTTTAGCTATACTCCACTACTTGTATCCTGATAGTGCCAATCCATAGCCTGAAGAAAAGAGGAGAGCATTGCTGATAATAATATATCCATGTTATGAAACGGTGTCATTGTCGAAACGGCTGCAACTATTGGAGCAAACCCTCTCTTAAACCCTGAAGTAATTATAACTGTAGCCTCACATTAATAAGTTATAGATACATATCAGATCTTAAGGGAGGGGCTTCACATTCATGATAAGCACTTTAAAATACACTTTAAAAATAAATAATTAAAGAAAGTTAATATCTGAAGATTACTTTTTGGTATTGGTTAACTGATTGATCGCTTGATCTCGGCCGGGAGCGCCTCTGAGTAGATACCTAGAAGGGGTGCTATATAAATTCTGATTTATTGATTGATTGATTGATTGATTGATTGAAAGATGCCTGAGCAATCCAGGAAGAATGGATCAGATCTCTGTTCTGGCTGACAGTGTCGATGAATTTCCATTGTGAATTAGTTACCACTGATTACTGTAATGTCTAAATACAAGGAACTGGTGGTAACTTGTTTTAGTAACTGAAAGTAACTTGTAACTTCTAGCAACTTATACTCTGTCTGTGGTGTTGGAAAAAAATTATTTAGCAGAATCTTGGTCTAAAATTTTGGTAATTAGAGTTGACTAAAATTGTCTGGGAAACTACTTGTAATACAGCTGGTTGGTTTGGGTTGTTACTCTTCAAACTATCGTGCATTTTGGTGAAATACTCTTCGAACTATCCTGCACTTTGGTGAAATACTCTTCAAACTATCCTGCACTTTGGTGAAATACTCTTCAAACTATCCTGCACTTTGGTGAAATACTCTTCAAACTATCCTGCACTTTGGTGAAATACTCTTCAAACTATCCTGCACTTTGGTGAAATACTCTTCAAACTATCCTGCACTTTGGTGAAATACTCTTCAAACTATCCTGCACTTTGGTGAAATACTCTTCAAACTCTCCTGCACTTTGGTGAAATACTCTTCAAACTCTCCTGCACTTTGGTGAAATACTCTTCAAACTATCCTGCACTTTGGTGAAATACTCTTCAAACTATCCTGCACTTTGGTGAAATACTCTTCAAACTATCCTGCACTTTGGTGAAATACTCTTCAAACTATCCTGCACTTTGGTGAAATACTCTTCAAACTATCCTGCACTTTGGTGAAATACTCTTCAAACTATCCTGCACTTTGGTGAAATACTCTTCAAACTATCCTGCACTTTGGTGAAATACTCTTCAAACTATCCTGCACTTTGGTGAAATACTCTTCAAACTCTCCTGCACTTTGGTGAAATACTCTTCAAACTATCCTGCACTTTGGTGAAATACTCTTCAAACTATCCTGCACTTTGGTGAAATACTCTTCAAACTATCCTGCACTTTGGTGAAATGCTCTTCAAACTATCTTGCACTTTGGTGAAATGCTCTTCAAGCTATCCTGCACTTTGTTGAAATACTTTTCAAACTATCCTGCACTTTGGTGAAATACTCTTCAAACTATCTTGCACTTTGGTGAAATACTCTTCAACTCTCCTGCACTTTGGTGAAATACTCTTCAAACTCTCCTGCACTTTGGTGAAATACTCTTCAAACTATCTTGCACTTTGGTGAAATACTCTTCAAACTATCCTGCACTTTGGTGAAATACTCTTCAAACTATCCTGCACTTTGGTGAAATGATCTTCAAACTATCTTGCACTTTGGTGAAATACTCTTCAAACTATCCTGCACTTTGGTGAAATGCTCTTCAAACTATCTTGCACTTTGGTGAAATGCTCTTCAAGCTATCCTGCACTTTGTTGAAATACTTTTCAAACTATCCTGCACTTTGGTGAAATACTCTTCAAACTATCCTGCACTTTGGTGAAATACTCTTCAAACTAACCTGCACTTTGGTGAAATACTCTTCAAACTAACCTGCACTTTGGTGAACTGTGCTATCTGGAAGCACCATTTTGTTGTTAAACTGGATTGTTTTTGTTTTCTTGAAGCTGCAAAGATTACCAGAACCTCAACTCGTTCTTCGCAATTATCCTCGGCCTAAGCAACATCGCTGTGTCTCGTCTGTCACAAACGTGGGAGGTAAGTTAAGAGTCGAGGAAGTGGAAGAGTATCCTTTAATGGGCCAATGCTTTTGTGTTCAAAGAACATAACATCACTACTGCATCTGCCTATTATCTTAAGAATTCTCTATTTCACAGGTTTCCATGCACTGCGTTTATCAATGATCAAAGTTCTCTTATCGCATTTCTGTTGTTTTCAACTCTTAGAAATTATCTTGTGTACGCTTATGACATATGTGGAGCAATAAAAAAACATAGGGTTTCTTTGTTTCAGAAACTGCCGAACAAGTTCCGAAAGATGTTCGTCGATTTCGAGATGATGATGGATCCGTCGCGAAATCATCGAGCCTACCGTCTGTCCGTTGTGAAGATTCAGCCACCAATCATTCCGTTCATGCCATTGCTCATGAAAGGTATTGTCTTTTATGAGTATTGTCTCTTATGTGTATCTATCGTAGCCTTACGACAGTACTTTTGAGCCGAGGTTGGTCGGGAGTGCTCCTGAGTAGTAACCTTCTCAATTATGAATGAATGAGTGAGTGAGTGAGTGAATGAGTGAGTGAGTGAGTGAGTGAGTGAGTGAGTGAGTGAGTGAGTGAGTGAGTGAGTGAGTGAGTGAGTGAGTGAGTGAGTGAGTGAGTGAGTGAGTGAGTGAGTGAGTGAGTGAGTGAGTGAGTGAGTGAGTGAGTGAGTGAGTGAGTGAGTGAGTGAATGAATGAATGATTGAATTGTTATTATCAGACCTATTTTATTGTTGTGATTTTTGACTGATTCTTCTTAATGAACTTGCACAAAATCGAAAAATTAAAAAAAATACCTAGAGCACCCTTACTTATATACCAGTACAATAGTACGATACATACATACATACATACTTGCATATATTTATAACTACATACATGCCAGTGCATCCATGCATGCTCGTGTACATGTCAGTACATACAATGCATACATGTTGGTACATTCGCGTACATGCATACGCATTGGTGAAAAGATAAACTCTATATGCATGTATGTTATAAATACATACTTTCTGTGTTCTGGCAAGTTTCCAGAGTCTCGTGGTGTCTCCTGCGTATTAATACTGTTAGCTAATTTGACGTGACATTTCTTCCAGATATGACTTTCACGCACGAAGGCAACAAAACCCATTTCGATGGTCTCGTCAACTTCGAGAAAATGGTAATTCTGTTTTGTGGCTACTGTGTCCGATGCAACGCTCAAACTAATGACTCGTAGGTTGTTGTGATGTCATATATGACAATGGCAATGGTGATGGCGGCGGTGATGAATGTGGTGAAGATGATGATGATAATGAATGATGATGGCCATGATCACGATGATGACTGTGATGATCATGACAATGAGATGATGTGGCGAAGATGATGACGATGATGATTATGATGATTACGATAACGATGACGATGATGGTGGTGCTGATGCTGATGATGATGGCGGCGTTATGATGATGATGATGATGACGACAATGTTCTATTGCGACAAACAAAATTAGTTTTCTTGTTTCTTCCAGCACATGATCGCACAGACGTTGAGGATGATCAAGTTCTGCCGCTGTAAACCTCTTGGTATGCATAACCAATCAATCAATCCCATAAATTTATATACTCAGAGGAGCTCCCAACCCAGGCCTGGTCAAAAAGAAAGGACAAATTCCTATTCAATTCAGAAATCACGCCAGATTCATGGTTCGGAAAAGTATTCCATAGAACTGTTGGGGTTTTATAGAGGTTCGGATATGTTGTCCAGAGAAAGTTCCTAGAAAGCTTTATGTTATATAGTAATTTTTGTTTCCATGTACAATTTTTGTACATGTAACTGCACTAGTTTTACTCTTTTTTCCTAACTCACCTTTTGTTTGTATATATTATGCTAATTAAGAATTTATTGCTCATAAAGCTACTTCTTTTTCCAGTCGGCCGAACTGAATATTTCTAACCCAATTCTCTTAGGTGGCCCTGGCTATTGGGACCTTTGGCCGCTTTTAGGTCTCCTGGGTAAGGCGACATATTATACTACATATGTATAATTATACTTTCTGTAATGAAAGTTGCCAAAAAAACTGTTATGTTATGTTATGTATTTGAGTCGTGTTGTTGTCTTCAGTCAACACATATTTGAAGATTGGTTTCTGACCAGTTAAGTGGTTTGGTTTATTTCTTTTGTTTATTTCAGACTTTGATCCGCCTCCTCTCGTAAAGACTACACAGGATGTCCGAGGCTACATTAGGTTTGTTCCCATGCAGTTGTATTATTGTATTGTATTGTAGCCATAGATTTATATAGCACATCTCACAGTGCACACTGATCAGAGGTCCTGTTCTTTGTGTGGAACATAAGACAGATTAGCAAGCCTACTATGGGGTTGCCTAATGTAATATGTGTATTTATAATTATATATAATATTATTTGTGTATCGATGGCCAAGAGCACAGACGTCGTATCTGCAATTTTTCAGAAAATCACTTTTTGACGCTATTCGATGCGTAAAATTATTTTTCACAGCCTAATAAAAGTTGTATGTACATACGACGTATATGCAGTAAGATATCGTTCAGAATCTGAATGTCGTATCTGCAAGTTAAGGTCACAAACGTCGTATCTGCCACACATACGACATTTGTGCAGTAATTTCTGCCACACATACGACATAATCTAGTGCACAGATGACCTTTAATTACATTGTAAAATCCTTTCATTATGCTGCTGCATAAAAGACACTGACAATGTCACTTGCTGAATCAAAATAAACATTTTGGCTATCTCACTTTTTATGAGAAAGGAACATGTATCTTGAAAAAAGGTTTTTTCTACTTCCTGAAAAGTTTTGTTTTTTGCACATACGACGTCTGTGCTCTTGGCCATCGGTATGTACTTCTTTATGTATTTGTGTGTATATATTTTGTACTTAAGTTGCCAGGATATGTATATATATCTTAGTTAAACACTTATTGCAACTTTATGTTTCCTCAATTTCTCAGTTTCTTACTTTTAAAATTGTTTAATATTAATTATCTTGTATCGATTAACATGTTCAGGTAATTTTTTAGAGCTATCAATTTGACTTGATTTGATTTGGTACATACCTCTCCAAATTAAATGCAATAGCGAGGTATAAATATTTGAAATAAATAAATACGATTAAGATTGTCTGTGGTAAAAAGCTGCTTATGGTCTTTTCAATTGTTGACTTGTAAAAAAATAATTGTAGGTAAAGATGACTGACATTATGTTATTACCGTAAAAATGCTTCTGTAACAATATGGATTTTGACTGTGCTTGATGTAGACCATGGTCTATTGTCATCTTTTTCCCAGCAAGTAACGATTACATTACCCTGCATAGCTTTTCCCATTCTGTCTGGCCATCTTTAGTTTGTGCTGTTTTTAATTCTTTCAGGAGTCTGAATGTCATCGACAACCAGCGTGTCCTAACCCGGCTCTCACATCGTTTGGAGCCACGCAGGTGATGGAGCAAGAAAGAAGCTACTCACCATCACATTAGTCCTCCATTTGACAGTTACCGCAGTGGCTGTTAACCCTTTGTTAAAGCCGTGGATGATTGGTATATAATGGGTTAATGAATCAACAAGGTCGTCATATTCAGTTTGGTTAAGCTTCTGTTTTCTAATTGTTCAACTCCTTTGTTGTTGTTGTTGTTTGAAGCCACTTTTCGTCTGTGTAAAAGTTCCTTTTCGTTATGTTTGTAATCATAATCTTGAAAATTTCTGAAGCGCCACTTGAAAGCAGGCACAGGGCACCAGCTTATTCACGAGCGCTGTGTCTAGTCAGAAGGGTTGTCCAATAAGAGTAGTCCAAAGGAGGTCGTAGTCCGATTAACAGAGGTGGCAGAGTAGATGTTATTGGTGGCGTTTAAGTCGTGAATTGAAAGGTGGATTATCAGGTGAGTCAGGGTAAGAGTTTCTAAGGAGATGAGACTTTAGTTACGAATGGAAAGTATGAGGAGACATGGAAAGAGGACCTTGGGAAGGTGATGGTGGGTGGGTGATCAGAAGGGATGAAGGAGCAATAGAAAAATAGTGAAATTCAGGAGGCAGGTCATTCCAGAGGCCTGGTTCAGTGTTGGTACTTGTTGTTGATATTGTGTTTGTTCTTCCTTCATGATTTGGCTGTTTTTGTTTATCGATGGTTCAAAACCGAGTTCAACGTTGAACTTAGCAGAAATTCTCTTTAGTGATAAAGACCATTCTAGTTGTTTGAATAGCAGTTGTTAGGATAGCAGTTGTTAAATCTGTGCTTGAGCCAAAGTATCATTCTGTCGGTAGACCGCATATCTATGAATTGGTACGTAGTTCTAGGTCGAGCAGGGTACCTTGAATAGTCGTCGAACTATTATATGATCTGCATATTCACATGGAGATTATTTTTATGGTGTGTGCGTTGGTTTAATAAGAATGTTATCCGACGGTGTTGACTGTACAATCTGTGATCGTAGTGTGTACAATAATTAATTTTGAAACGAGTAGCAGAGACTGCACGTGATAGGATGTAGGTCGTCTTCTTGTTTCCTGTTGTTTTGTGAAAATTATTTTTTGATGATTGCTGTATGTAAAGTGGTGAACCAGCTGGGCAGTGTTTAATCTAGTCCCTCTGCTTTGGAGTGGGGTTCAGGTTTCGGGATAGGAAAAACGGTCATTTTGGGGTGTATGGGAACTCCTGAACCCAGACACTAATGACGCCTTTGACTTTTTAAAAGTCTTTCTTCAAAAATTTTAGAAAAAAAACATACCAATTCCGGTACCTTAAAATCTGATTACATCATTTAGTCTTGGTGTGCCAACTATTCCCCCAAAATACCAATTTCTTTTTAGGATTAAAATCCGGTTGTAAATTCACTACTTTTATGTTTGATAACTTTTTGTGGGTGGGGAAATGTCATTCCTGGGGGAGGGGGAGAACTTTCCCCTACAGAGACGGATTAAACAATGCCTGTTTTGTGTTATGTAAAGTAAAGCTTCCATGAGAGGGTTTCATTTTTTGCTTTGCCTCCCCCCCTTTGAGCTGACCTTGCACGGCTTCCTCAATCCAGAACACAGGCACATCGCGTTGTAGGAATAATAAACTACTTAATTCTAGGCGCACCAACAACTTGCTGAGGATTCTAGATGGCATTGTCCCGACCCAGCCCTGTCTGAAGAGTAGGCTACAATCCTGAGATTACAATAAACATATCAGTGAAAGTGAAAAGTCTAGGCAGAACATGTGTAAAGCCAGTGGGATCCCATTCCAGGCTTAAAGGCCGACAACAGAATACTGTGATGCTGCTGTATGTATACCTCTTGCATAGGCTACCGAAAGGTTTTGGAACTGGGGACATTTAGTTTGAAACTGACAGATTTTTGTTGAGTTGTCATATCTGTTATGGAAAGTTTTAGTAGTCCTGTGGTTGGACTAGTCAACAGCTGAAACACAGGCTTCCATCAAGCTCATGACCATTGTCGTGGGGGATCATGGCCATTGTCCTAGGGCTCATGACCATGGTCCTGGGGTCTATATTATTGTTGTTGATGGGCCTACTTTGTAAAACATCACCAACTTGATAATGCTTTCACATATGCGACGCATTTGCATGTGTACAGTTTGCAGTGGTTCAACATTTCCTTTGTGTGTATCCATACTTTCCCAGTGAAGGTATAATATTCATCTATCTATTTTGTAGTGCATAGGTTGAATATGTTGTTTTGATTTACTTGCGTTATTTCTAAAGCTCCATGTGTAATTTATATTGTATTGTATTGTATTTGTATTTATATATAAAGCACCTCTGGCTGCAGTAACTAGTCAGATATGCTCCCAGCTTCTTGTTGCCAGAGCCAACAAAAAAGACTTTCAAGCAGCGAACAGGAGTGATAATACTTCAGGTGCTTGTATCTTGGCCCAAGTTTGTGGGGAAGGTTATTCCACGAAAACGGATCCACAATTGCATGAGTTGAGCTTTGAGTGGTAGCAGTCCCGGCCCAAGGACCCCCTCTGCTGAGGGCTTTTTTAGCATGCAGTTGTACACAAAATGTGCAGTTGTAAATGGATCTGTGCAGTTGTAGAAGCAATTCTGTGCAGTTAAAACTAGTGAAAAAGGGTCATTGTCCTGTGAGTGGGAGTAATTTACCATGGAGAATGGGAAGGCAAAGAAGGGGTTTGTGCAGTTATAAAAATTCCTTTAAAACAGCCCTGCCTCTGCTCCATGTATCATCAATTTGACCTCTTTAGTCAAATTGATTCATATGGGAGAGGGACCAAAGAAAGGCGGAGCCTGCCTAAAACAGACAGTAGTCTCAGTGGGGGGGGCTCAGAGGTTGAAAAATGCTTATAAAATGCAACTTTATGGAGATCACGTAAGTAGGCTTACTGTGAAGCCAGACCTTGGTTATCTCTGGAGACCAAGTGGAGTATCTGAATTGGAATTCGAGCTTCAGTGGGAGCCAGTGCTGTTTATTACATGTTCAATACGTCTTAATTTATATGCTGAATAATGTTGCTTCAGTTTATTTTCTTTGTAATTCCCACACGTTGGTTATTTGTTGAATCTGTGGTTTCCGACCATATACATTTTTTCTGTAATTCCCATATTTTTTTATTTACTTGTTGAATATAGTGTTTAGCCTTGAACAATGAAGAGTACAAGTTTGAGCATTTCTTGAGCCGGATACTGCGTAGGGACTTTGAGCGAGAAAGTCCTGCTGCACTCACAATTACTCAGTGATATTGGTTGATTTTTGGTGCTTGATACCTTAATGCAATATAATAATAATCATAATAATTTGTTAAATATTCAATTAATTTCTAATCATGTCTCCCAAAACAAAATGAAGATAACAGAAAAATCAGGCAGTCACACAGCAAGCAGCAGTAAAGGGATTTATTTACATATTTTAATGTGCTCAAAATGTCTATTTGAATCCATTGGTCATAGTGGTTGGTAGTGGCATATCTTCCTACATCAATGCAGGCTGCTTGCTTTTGGAATTCGGATGACCTTGTCAATTAGGAGGTGTAGTTTGAAGCTGTTGAACATGCTGATAATCTGTTTTTGTGTTAAATGCCATTTATTCCCAGGGTCTGTATATATGTTCCCATGTAGTTTGAGTATTAGTTCAGTTCCCATGTGTTTTTTGCATAGCTCCTTTTCTTAACTTCGTACTGTCAATATGACTTTCTCATACGACTTATTCCTGTAGGATGTTTTATGCTGCCCCATTACATTACGTTTGCGATATTGCCGATATTTTTGCTCTGTTAATAATCGCCATTCCCTCACACTGTGTTCATATTGCCTATAATTATTATGTGGTTTTCAGATCGTAGTGGTATATATTATTTTGTTCATAGTTCCAGCAGTGTGTTTGTAAACCAGGTGGTTAAGCTGTTGCTATTTCCATGTGTTTAAGTATTGTTGCTTATCTGTTATTTATATTCCCCGTGTTGTGTGTCATACATTTATACTGATATCCCAAAGCATAACATATGCTAATTACTTCCTAAAATCATTTCCACGTCATTTGGATTATAGCAGAAAATATCTCAATACACTGTATTAAATGCTGTCTGAAATAACAGTGGCAGCAGAATTTGCTCTAACAATGGAGGTGGCAGAAAATGTAGATACAAGCCTCCCTGTAAATGCACACATTTCTTGCTCCACTGTTTTCTACATGTATGTGCATGCCACTGGACCAGGTGTCCACCAAAAAGCCCATTCTATGCTGGTAATTCAATGTGGCATGAAAGCAATCTTATATACAGCACCCTTTTGTGAGTTAACTAATAGGTGCTGTTTAGTATTTTGATACATTGTGCATACCTTTGTATCGCTATCCTTCGTAAGTTAAATACCAGTTAAATACCAGTTATACTGAACAGTTGTTCATACCTTTTTATCGCTAGTTTTCGTAAGTTAAATACCAGTTATACTGAACAGTTGTGCATACCTTTTTATCGCTATCCTTTGTAAGTTAAATACCAGTTATACTGAACAGTTGAAGTGAACAGTTTCTTTAGATGCTACTCATGGCCCATGATGCTATCACGACATGCATGTATGTAGACAGTTGTGTTGATCATTTCTGTATGTTTAATAGCAAGTGTTATTTGTACATTAATAAATATTATATTTATTAACACACACGCCTCGTATTTATAGTTTCCATTTACTAACAAGCAGTGCAAGAGATCAGTGTTCGTTCGACACAGTAACAATAGACATTGTATAAAAAACGATCTAAATAATTGTGTCTATTGCATAAAAAGTCTATCAAAAATAGAAAGCAAATCCAAAGAGGAAGCATACAGTCCAAAAGCTTCATTTTCAAGTATATGAAACAAAATTTAAAAAAATTATCTGCCTTTTTAGAGATCAAATGTCACTTTTGCACATTGTCGAACAGGTTTTCTTAAACCCAGGAATAACAGATGCTGTGAGACTGAACAGTAAGTACACAGATAGTTGATGTTTTAAGTGCTAATGTTCGAATATAGTTTACTTACAATCCTTCAACCGCAAACACCCCTGAGAAACTGAGAAACAAATTATCATTTACTACCTTTATAGTAATTGTAATTGCAAATTTATACAGCGCCACTTTAAGAGAAAAGGTGCTCCTGATCTAGCACAATGAACCATGATTGAAGAAAATGGTCAACAAGCAATTGCTTGTACCTATTCTCGGCATACAGCAATGTGACATGAATGCTTGCTGACAAAAAATGCGTGCAATAGAGAAAATCACTGTGGCTTACACAAAGCTTTTTCATACACACGCATATCTGCATAGTATCAACACAAGAAATATATGTTGTATCTTCCAAGATGCTAGTGTCACAAAGAACAAGACATCTCTGGAAGATACAATCAAAATCAAGTTGAAATTGTCGAAAATCAGGTAAGAAAAAATTTCTCGAAAGCCAACAACCATGCACAGTTTGTTGTAGTTAGAGGTTTGGGGCTACAACTGGTAGAGATCAAATTACATCAATTATGTATAAAAGATCAAAATGAATCAAAGGTGAACCGAATGACCAGTAAGTTGGCAGATATTTAAAAATATTAGGACAAGCAGTTAAAGGGGAATGATTATTGAAATTACTGTTTACAAAGAAAACTGTTTGAACCAACAAGTGTAAAATGGCAACGCTAAGCTTTTGTGAGTTTTTATAGCTCATATTTTCAGTAGCCTCTCAAAAGTGTTGTATGCAAGGCAGTGACATTTCAAAATCAAGATCAACTGAAGGTGTTTCTTCATAATTTTGAAGACCACATTACATATGGCCATAGCCAAGAAAAGGGACCACTTGTTGGGCATAGACTTTTCGTTAAGCTTATACTTTAAGGAATCAGGGTGAAAATTTCAGAATGTTTGCCCCCAAACATTTATGCATGTTCAGCGAAAATACAAAACATCATTTGTTGGGAAATCACCTAATAATATATTCATTCTGTCTCTACCTGGCGTATTAATACCTGATTTTGATCTTAATGTATGATGCAGGATATCCTTGTTTGTTGTGCATGTTCTATAAGCAGAAGCAAAAATTGGGCAAAAAAATATATTCACTGTGTTACAAAAAGTTCTATTTCCGGGTGATTTAATAAAATACAAGTGATTCCTTTTCTCTCTGCCAAGGTCACATAATAAAAAAATTAGTGAAAGCGAATTTATTATCGCTGTGCACTACCAAACATTTTATGTCTATCTTGAAACATTCAGGTAACGCGCTACATTTAAACGTGCAGGGGGTCTGATTGTATACACATCCGAGTGGTTCACATGCAAAGCCTACACTGGTTGTGGTCTCCAAAACACCCTGTTAAGCAACACTCAGACTGTCTACGAAGCATCGGCGTTGTTCTTGCAGTGGACCAGGGTTCCAGACAGCGTGTGCCAAAGGTAGACGTTCTTGGCACTGGAACTCGGGTACTCGTACGCCTCTGGAACGGACCCGGTCTGGACAAGGTTAACGCCAACTCCGGGCCGATGGTCTTTACCGACCTTCTTAGTCACCGGCACATACCCAGCAATGTATCCTCTGTTGATCCCCTTCGTATCGTCGGTCGGCTTGTTCCATTGCGGCCGTGCTCGCTCAGAAGTTTGTGAGGCGGACGTCTGTTGATGCTTGCGGGGCGCCCCACCCGGGAAGGAGTCCGTGGTCGAGTAGTGGGTGCGACGTTGTTTGTTCTTTGACGAGTTTCGCAGACTGTAGCCGTAGACTTCGTTAGTGGTGCACGGGCGGTCTCTTGCCCAGTTGTAGTATGTGGGCATGTCTGACGGCATTGTTTCTGACGGCATTGTGGAAATCTGAAACATATACAATCGTTTCAAGAATGAGATAAATCCACGTGATATGCCGCACCCAGTTACATGTCGAAGTAGTTGAACAGTCTCCCATTGGAGAGACTCTTGTTGCCTACTCATCAGTGTCTCACAGACTCCTGAAGACGCATTTGTATCACCGTGGTTGGACTGGGAGCGCTTCTGAGTGAGCTTCTTGAAGAGGTGCTATATAACTTCTTGAAATGAATGAACGAATGAAGCATATCAAATAGAAACAAAAAGATTGATGTAAACATAACACTGTCATTGATGGCTGGCAAAGAGGAACCTCAGAATAAAGTTTTTAACGTCTTCTATACAGGATGCAATGTCTATCAGTTTCTTTAGTTATTCTAATGATTTTGAACGTGATCTCGTGTTAAGTGGTTTGTTTAACTACATCATATAAACAAACAATTATTTGGACAGTTATTCTTTGATTACATCCTATATAAATAGCATTGCTAAGCAGTTATTTTTATGTTTCGAATGTTTGACAGCTCAAGTAATGCATCGCTCGGTATGTAAACAACGGCGCTATTCTCGCCATTACGTATTTCAATACACAGGGCTGGCATATGTCTGTGCATAATTATCCGGAACTGAAGGCCATAGCAGGTAAATTGGTAACACATCTTATCATTATATCCAGCAAAGCACTACTGAGCTCAAAGTTTGTTATGTATAGGTTATATATTCCTCGTCTGGCCAGTTATTCATAAACATCCACTGCATATGCAGTAGCATAAGTAGAAGACCGTATTTACTTCTATCACAGTTCAAGCATTCATCACAGGTTATAACTAGGCTTATTGGACAGATGCACATCAGAAAGCAAGCTAATTTAATCATTCACGAAATTTCCTTTTACCTTTCGTTAACGAATCTTTAAACGACTGTGAATAAATTCGCAACTTTACAAAACAACTTTCCAATATCAACAACGCAACGGCTGCCCAGAGACGGTTGCTATGCAGCATGCGCATGCGCAGCAGGTGCGCGAATATGTAGCGCTTTGATAATTTTGAATGTGACGATCTAAAACTTCGTGGTTCCAAAACGTCAAACAGCATTCATTAAGGTAACAGCTGCATGAGATGAAACGCTTTCTTTGAATAAGAAAAGTGTCTAATAAGATATTTAGGGGTGAGCGAATTTCTTAAATTCGTTCAGTTATGAGAGACTAATGAAGGCGAATTTCCTGGTCTGCTCTTTGATCTGATTATACCGCGAATTCACATATATGGTCTATAGCCCAATTAAGTTTTTTGTGTTGTTTTTACGTCAGTAATTATTCTCAAACTAAAAACTTTCTAACGAAGCTTCCAAATTTAGTTTAGATCAGTGGCGTAGCCAGGAATTTTTCATGGGGGGGGGGGGTTTATGGCCGGAAACCCTGTTTTTTGCTAGTTTTTCTTACTTAAATGGAAAAATAACCTTAAAAAATCTTTTTTTCGGAGCCAATGGGGGGGGTTTTAACCCCCGAAACCCCCCCTTGCCTACGCCACTGGTTTAGATGAAGCACTTAGACCTATAGGCTTTAGGCTGCATGACGTCTGCTAAGCGAACGGATTAGGCCTACATGTGCCTATAATATTATACATTTATGCCAAAGCCTATTATAACTGAACGATTTGGAAGAGGCAGGCAATGATGGAGACATCTTACTTCATAAAATAATTAAATGGACATATCCATATAAAAATTCATTTCTTCTTCATTAGTCTGACAGCATTATATACATCTACATACTTGCGTCGGGATATTCGCGCGGCGCACAGTGCTTACAGCATCGATTGTCATGGAGTTTGTTGGCAGAAGTCTGCAGCAGGTGGTCGGTGAAATGGCGGATTTGGGAAACAAAGTTGCGAAAGACCTGCTAGCCGAAAGAGGCATCGACTTTGGCATCTCCAAACGAGCAGATATGAATACGTCTCGAACAGAAGTTGTACTGTCTAGAGCTGCAGACCTACCAATGATTGATTCTACGGTTGCGAAGGGAGCGCCTCTCGATCCTTTAGTCAGAGCGGAGAAGTACCTTTCCAAGCACAACATTCTTGAACTCTTTCAGGTATGCGAACTGACAGGCAGATTAATAATTATTGAGCTCAGCAGGGTCAATATTGTCACCCGGCAGGGACGGATCCAGGGGGCAATCCGGCCATGCCTCCCTCCATTTCAAAAGTGCATAGGACGTGGTTCCCCCCATTTCACTATAATTATTCTATTCCTGTCCATTGTTCCCGCAGTGCGTTTGCAGGCGGTTCAATAAAGTACATACATAGCTACTTACTTATTTGGTTTCAACAAGCATTAAATCAATGCAGTGGGAGAGAAAGGTAGGATAAGACGTACGACTAGTTAGAGAGATCATATATAGTAGGCATATATTGCAGAGAGTACGTCGACCACAGTGGCGTAGGCAAGGGGGGGTTTCGGGGGTTAAAACCCCCCCATTGGCTCCGAAAAAAAGATTTTTTAAGGTTATTTTTCCATTTAAGTAAGAAAAAATAGCAAAAAACAGGGTTTCCGGCCATAAAACCCCCCCCATGAAAAATTCCTGGCTACGCCACTGGTCGACCAGAACTAAAGTAAAGAAGGTCATCAGATTTTTTCTAGCAAAGATCACCGAAAATGTTGGTCCCCCTTCGAAAATTTTCGTACCGGTATCGATCCGCCGCTGTCACCCGGTAAGTCGATCTATATGCTGCATTGCACTGATGACTTGTACACATGCGGACAGGCAGAGAAACCGCGGATGATGAAGAGAAAGTTAGAACAGAGGCAGAATAATTATTATGGTGCTCCACTGCTCTTGAAATGATGATGATGATGATGATGATGATGATGATGATGATGATTATGATGATGATGATGATGATGACGGTGACGGTGACGGTGGCGGTGGCGGTGACGGTGATGGTGACGACGACGACGACGACGATGACGATGACGACGACGACGACGTAGACGATGACGACGATGATGATGATGATGGCGGTGGGGGCGCTGGCGCTGGCAGTGGGGGGGGCGGTGGCAGTGATGGTAGTAGTGGTGGCGGCGGCGGCGGCGACGACGGCGGGTGTGGCTGCGGCTGTGACGGTATAGATGATTGTGATGATGATTGTTATGACAATGATGATGATGACGATGATGATTTTTGCGCTTGTGTGTAAACTACAGTACATGACGTCAGATGTCGCCTACAGACGCCCGCATGACGTCATAGATCACATGATCGATTACATCACACGACTGCAGGAGGAAGCGATGGTTCGGAAAGGCGTCATATTGACGTCATCGTCGTCGTCAAAGAACTCGTGACTATAGTTAATGCCTATATAGTGACTAATTAGTGACTATTGAATACACAATTATCTCTTATAGATATAAGTGCTTGTATGCATGTGTGTGGTTGATGCTATGTGTACAGTGCATGCGTCTGCTTTGGGCTAAAGAAAGTTGGTTTGGCCAGACTCGCCTCTAACTCTGCTAGCATAATAGTAGCATTTCTCTGGATCAACAGATAATTATAGGCAGGTCAACTGGATTGAACCTAAGAATAACTTGGCTAAATTGAATATAGTCCTCGTGCTGGCATGATGTTGGATATGCTTGGCTTATGCATAGACTGTTGACCTTTGCTATAAAAGATGGACCTATAGATACTGCTTGATAATCGCGTGATTCCACAGTCTCCACTCCTATAAATTTCCGAATCCTACTGTGGACAGCCTACTAGTAGGCCTACTGCGAGTATAGGACAGGTCACCAGGGCTGTTTTAAAGGAATTTTTAGAACTGCACAACCCCTTCTTTTCTTTGCCATCCTCCACAGTAAATTACTCCCAAACGGAGGAGAATAACCCTTTTTGCTAGTTTTAACTGTACAGAAGTGCTTCTACAACTGCACAAATCCGTTTAGAACTGCACATCTTGTGTATAACTGCACGCTAAAAAAGCCATGCAGGTCACTCGATCTGGAGCTAAGTCGTATAACATATGCTTGGTAACTTAATTTGAAAGAAATATATTAAGCCAACTTAATTGTCAAACGTTTAATATCTGATTGATTATTAAAACTGTGAAATACCGTTAAAGTTCGCATTCATCACATCAGTTTGGCAGATCAACTGGATTAAACATGCAAGCCATATATGCTACTTTAATTAATTCGATTATATTTAGTTCTCAGAGTTCTGATGGTGTTGAAGACTCATGAATGACGTTGCAACGTTCATTGTTTACAAACATACACTAGTTAACTAAACTTGATTATTGCAGTGACCTATTAATTAGGTTAGACTATAATAGGCCCCAATGTTTTTAGACTTGACTTGGTCATTTTAGTTTCAGTTAAAGATGTTAGTCTAATAGAATAAAATCGTCGTCGGTTGCTCTGACATCTTCTGTCAGTATTTTCGATTCTCCTCCACAGAAATGCTCCATCTGAAATTATAATAAGACAAGATTAGTCACATTATAACAAGCAAAAACGACGTCCCGGTAGTTATCCAGACACATTAAAAATTTTACTATAATATTATGGGGTGTGCAAAATTAAACACCCACGAATATGGGTAAATATATATAATATTTATAGGCTAGTCTCAACCAAATGCGAAAAAAACAATTCAATTTGCTTTTGCAAATCACTGGTAGCCATTGAAGCAGATCACTGAGAGGTAAGCCATGTTATAAAGAGCACTTGGGTAGGCCCTGGCCCTACTTAGGGTCCAGTCCCAGGAATGGATATTTTTAAATGTCTAAGCCAAGTGTTCTTTTACATATTTCTATGTATTTATTTCTCAATTTCTATAGCGCCCATTTACGTTCTCTAATCAGAGGCGCTCCCAACCAGTGGCGTAGGCAAGGGGGTTTCGGGGGTTAAAACACCCCATTGGCTCCGGGAAAAAGTTTTTTTAAAGGTTATTTTTCCATTTAAGTAAGAAAAATAGCAAACAACAGGGTTTCCGGCCATCAAAATTCCTGGCTACGCCACTGCTCCCAACTGCAGCGGAGTTTCGTGCTGAAACGCTTGAGCAATTGCGAGTGAAGGGCTTGCTCATGGTCCCTACGCGGCGGCTTGAGGTGGATTCGAACCTGCAACCGTCCAGTGGCAAGGCAACGAACGCAGTGTTCTTTTATAGAGACATACCAACACACACACACACACACACACACACACACACACACACACACACACACACACACACAGAGAGACATGAATAATACGAATAAAGAGACGACGAAGAATTTCCGGTCTTGCATACTACCTGGCAGATGTTGTCACGTGACAGATCATCGATCAAATGATCAACAAGTATCGGGGTGTACTTGTCGAAAACGAACACGCACTATAAACAGAAAATCACATCCGATGTCTTTATGCTTGCAAGAGTAACACACTAGTTATTCTAATCAGGGCTTCTGTACAATTACAATTACAATTATTTCTTAAAGAAATCTGTATACTATAGAACTGCACAATCAGGATGTTCTTTCAGTGCGGGTTTGTTGGAAAATTTTCTCGTCGTTTCTGAAAAAATTTCCCAAGAAATGTCGGCGACAAAAAACTGATGACTTTTTAAAGTCATCAACACTTCAAAAAAATTTCACCCCTGCTTATTTTCCACTGTTCATGCCCTTCTTCTTCGTGGTAAAGGAGCCTGCAATTGCCTTTTTCGAATGATTTCCACTGTACAGAACAACTATTACAACTGCACAAATTTATTTATAACTACGCATTTTGTGTAGAACTGCAATTAAGTTGAAAAAGTCGATTCTAATCGTTAATTGTAATTGTACAGAGCATTTAAAGTTTAAAGAGAAACTCCACTATGGGCGGAGTTTATCAGGGGCTAAGCCCCAAGAAGGCCCAGATTCAGCTTTTTTTACCGTGTAAATTGTATCTTTTCCCGGGCTTAGCCCCCCCCCCTAGAAGACGCAGACTCATAAATTTGTTCGGGGAAATGGTTCTTTTCACAAACGAAAATTCACTCGAATGACAAAAAAAGATCATCAACTTTTTTGTCCGGGAAAATTAGTATTCTAAAAAAGTCATCAACTTTTTGGGCCGAGAAAAATTTGTCGGCGCCGCCGTGAACTCCACGCAGGTATGGTTTACGATTTCACTTCCATGATGATGATGATGATGATGATGATGATGATGATGATGATGATGATAATGATGATGATGATGATGATGATGATGATGATGATGATGATGATGATGATGATGAGGGCGACGACGACGACGACGATGATGATAATGATGATGATGGTGACGATAATGATGGTGATGATGATGATGACGACGACGATAATGATGATGGTGATGGTGAGGATGGTGACGACGACGACGACGAAAACGTGATTATTAAAGCGACAATGTAGCAATTAAATAGCAGGCCTAATCATCGATGAAACATGCATTATAGTCAATACACGATCAGCATATGAGACGAACAATGCGAGGAAGTAACTAAAGTGGGAAAACGGAGAAAACGAGGGGAGGAGGAGGAAGAGGGAAAGAAGTGGAAGAAGAAGGAAGAGAATGAAGAAACAAGATTTTGATAAGAGCGCTGGAAAAGTGTCAGCCTACCTCTTCCTTATCCATTCCGAATGGATGGAATTCACAAATCCACTTCGCCTTAGACTGAATCTCATTGACAGCTCTTCCATGACGAAGAAGTACTGCTAAGTATTCAGTGGTACGTTGACAGTAGGAACATCGTTCCGAAGCCGCAGTCTCTGTAACTACACCGCCATTTATTTATGAACTGACCACACATAATTATTTGCATGGCAACACATGAAATCATAATTATAGTCTACATCATGAATTCACTACATGTGTGTAGACCTCCCACCAGTGTAAGAATTGTGGAAAAATAACTGGGGCTGGACCATTATCCATATGGAATTAAGGTGTGAAAAACATTTTTTTACTATGGGGCTCTAAGAAAGACTGGGGGTTTGAACCCCTAACCCCAAGGCAATTCTCATCCTGCCTCCCACTTCTGTGAAACTTCCACCATCAGTTCCGTCGGTCATCCTCTCTGATAGGCTTTCTTCATCTTTCTCACTCAAATTCTATACCTTTTTATCTTTTGCTTTCATGTCTTTCCTCATCTTTCTTCCGACTCAAAACCTGCCTTTCCTCTCGGGAACGCACGCACTGGGAGCGCGTCTGAAAGGCTCTTTCGGCGAGCAACGCTTTACAACTGATTAGATACAATGCAATACGTACAATACAATACAATACAATGCAATGCAATGCAATACAATACAATACAATGCACAGGCATAGACCATAAATGAATATGACATATCAGTATGCTAGACACACACCCCAAACACTCTAATCAATCGATTAAAATAAGCTTACTTCCTTAATTCGAACACAAAGTTCCCATACATCATAAGATAATTTTCAAGTCAAAATAACTATTCTTATATGCATACTTATAATAATTATAGCGCCTCTGTAAGAAAACTAATGGTAAATGCTGCTAACTTACTGTCATTGATAAAATCGACTACTGAGGCACCGTCGCAGAAACCAATCATCTGACAGACACCTTCAGGATGCAGGCGCTTAGAGAGCTTCTCAAGAACTGGTCGACCGATTGTATCAACCAACCTGTGGCAGTGGTTTCCATGCGGCCACCAGAGGGAGTCGCAGGCCGTTCGCATCGCATTCAAGAGTGTCGCCTGCGTTCAAAGAGCAATGTCAAAATGCACTTAGTATATAATTATCTAGATTATTATTTTTTAAATATAACTTAGTAATTATTGCATAGAAATATTATTATTACTACTACTATTAGGCCTAAGTAAATTTGTAACGCGTGCAAGGTCACACCGGAATGTGAATCTGAGGCGCGGGTATACTCAGCCGCCAGACGAAGATGCAGTTAGAGAGATCCATATGCTTGAAAGCCAAGGAGAAGTCAAGGATGTAGGGTGATGTGAGTTTTGAGCCGATTTTCGAAGGAAGGAAGTGAAATTGAGCTTCGAAGAGAGAGCCGATTCCATTCCCTGGGTGCAGAGCACTGAAGAGACATGGAATGCACGCGAGCCCATAACTGTTTTGCAAACCATATTTATATGCTATATATTATAGGGCCGCGGATTTGCGGAGTTAAACAATTCTTTAAAAGTGATTGATGCATTTAGGCCTATAAGTTTTACCTCGGTCTTATTGACTGCTTCGCTGTCGATGATCGTCTTGGATACTTGAAGGCAGAGGTGACAGACGGACGCCTTCTTGGCTGTCGGACGTTGCCTGTGACCCTGATGCAGTGGGAGAGATGCGCCATTCCTGGAGCCGTTGCAATATCCCATGACTGTACAAAATTGGATTCTCTCCTAAAAATAGGATGCAGTGAATGACACAAATCACTTAATCAATCAATCAATCAATCAATCAATCAATCAATCAATCAATCAATCAATCAGTCAATCATTCAATCAATCAATCATTCATTCAATCAATCAAACGATCAATCAACTAGTCAGTAAATCAATCAATGCGCAGAAGTCAGACGAATTGAAAGACGAGAAACTTAGAAATGAAGTACATTGTGTTGTATGAATATGCTTTCACTTATTTTTATGCAATCGTATGATTGCATAGATCTGTGCGTGTATGTTTGTGTGCATGCTTGTTGCACGTATGAACAATATTCAAGTCATTCTGTTTCATATTACACAGGTGCATCAATGTACATGAGCAGATAGGACAGTGCATGTAGGTCTACGGCTCTATGCATATAATTATGAAAGACGGTTCGAGAGACCGTCGTGCTAAGCCATGAGAAAAATCTGGGATAATTTACTATGCATCTGTTGATCGTCACAATCTGAAGACCAAACAGCAATGGATGTTACTGAGTAAGTACAAGAACCGACTCGCTCTAGGTCCTTGCTCAACGATTGTCTCAGAGTTTTCCAAAGCGAGCACAACAGTGAGCATAGCAGAGGGAGTACCAGAATGAAAATTGGCAAAAAATAACTGGGGAGGGTTCAGCCATCGGTTTATGTAGACTTTGGGTGAGCAATAAGGACTTTACTATAACGTCATAAGTAAGACTGGTTATGTGAAAAAAAAAGGAAATTCCCACCTGTGAGTACAATTATGATAATAATAATGTTAGGCCTATTGATTAATGCTAACTGGTCTCGTAATGGTTCTCCTTCTTCCATTTTAGGCCATGGCTTCTGCGACCCTATTTAGGCCTAATTGTAAAAAATGATCTTGATGGTAATTTATTCTTACTGAACGCAGCCAGATTTTCACATTATTGACGATATGAGGAACCAGCAGTTTCACGAATCCTTTGCACTGTAAGTACAATAACACGAGAAATGCACATGGTTAGAAATGACGCTACCCCTTCCTGACTTCGGCCTAATCCGCTCTCACCTTACATGTGGCTTACTTGCTATTTAACAGATATTAACCTATGTTTTAATTTAGTTACACCATTTTGCGCTCTATAAATTTAAAAATAGTTGTGGTTGGGGTGGCAGCTGAAGTGGTAGCAACACGGCCGACACCCGTGAAAGTAGGTCTAATCAGTGGCGTAGGCAAGGGGGTTTCGGGGGTTAAACCCCCCCGTTGGCTCCGGAAGAAAGGTTTTTTAAGGCTATTTATCCATTTAAGTAAGAAAAAGTACCAAAAAACAGGGTATCCGGCCATAAACCCCCCATGAAAAATTCCTGGCTACGCCACTGGGTCCAATAGTCTTATTAGTATACATGTAGTGTTAGCGAAGATTTGGAAAAATAAAGCTGTCAGCAACAGAACAAAGACGAGACTACTGAAGGCATTGGTGTTTCCAGTGGCGACATACGGGTGTGAGGCATGGACTTTAAAGAAAGAGGAAGAAAGACGCATACAAGCATTCGAGAACAAATGTCTTAGAAAAACATTAAGAGTCCCATGGACAAAAAAACTGACCAACGAACAGGTGTACTTCATAGCAGGAACAAAGCAAGAACTGTTGACCCACGTAAAAACAAGAAAGTTACGATACTTCGGACACGTGATGAGACAGCAAAAGGAAAGCATAGAAAACAACTTGATGACGGGACTGATGGAGGGAGAAAGGGGAAGAGGAAGACCAAGGATGGCATGGATAGACAACATCTTGAAGTGGACTGGACTTTCGGGGAGGAGGTTAATGAACATGGCAGGAGATAGACAACTGTGGAAAATGCTCATCCATTCGTGCAGCCAACCGTCGCAGAGCGACGATGGCGGAATGACATGACAGTGTTAGTAATAACAGTAGTTGGCCTCTATAATACAGTAATAATACTAAAGCAACAATACTGTAAACATTATAATGCCTGATTATAGTAGTAGTGATAATTATTACTTAGCAAAAGAAAGTGAAACAATAAATATTTTTCAGTCAGACCGAAGTAGTAGTTATTTAGGCTACCAAAGAGCCGACAATTTGGAACTAGTTACGCTAATGCGATTTTATGATATTTCAATTTTAAATGCTGTCAGTGATTTTAGAATTTAAAATCCGTGCGGCTCAAAATTTCCTATAAGCTTATAATTCCTGCAAAGTCTATGTTGGCCTATAGTTTTCATCGAGATATTTTTTATTATAATAGTTTTCCGCATGTTATTTATTAGGCATGAGCTTATAATTAGGCCTACCTAAAAAAAGGTCGTGTTTTATCATGTCAGTTTTGCTAAGTTTCAAAGCAGCCGCATTAAAAATGCTGTTATAATCGTTTCTTAAATTATAGGCTAAGTGCGAGTCCTCTTAGATCTAATTAATAGGTCTATTCTCAGTGGCGGCGCTACGGGGTCTGGGGGCTAAGCCCCTATAAAAGGCTAAGCCCCCCCTAAAAAAGGCCATCCGGTTTTTTACATGCAAAACTAAACTATTCCACGATTTTTGACCGGATGACTAAAAAAGTCGTAAGAAATTTTGGCGGATGAAAATGGAAAATTTCCTCCGGGAGACTTCAGCCCCAAAATTGAAATCCTGGCGCCGCCACTGCCTATTCTACTGCTACAAATCTAAGGTTCCGGGCAATCCTTTTATATCTAAAGAATTGACTGAATGGCATATATAGTTTCCGAAGTTCGCACACAGTTTCTTATTTGTAGGTTTAGAGGTTTAGAGTAGTGAAGGACACCATTAGATATAGGCTAATGATTTCGACGTCTTTCGGACTTACCACCATTTGGAACGGACAAGCACCTTCGCAGAAGAAGTTAAGCAAGGTAGTTTCGATAACGCCCTGCAACATGTTTACAGAAACTGACGATTGTTTTGCTTCGCCTTTTTCGTTTAGGCCTACTACTTGCAATTTATTTGCTAGTTGGACCAAATATCCCCTGCAATTTTGCTAAAAATAGAGTTCACTGCGTAATTAGGACTGGTGACTGGTAACTCTTACACGATCCGATTATCTTAGGCTGATGTTCATGGCAAAGACGGGTTTGAACCATTATAACTCCATGGAAAATCCGATACTCGATAATCCCATATCCAGCCATAATGAAACACAGCAATAGGGTCCATCTCTTCTCTAGTCCCCCTATGTCAGACAACCCAATTGATCTTTCATTGGGACCGATTTTTTACCCTCACCTCGTCCATCGCTTCTGTATTAGCACCTGCAAGCAAACATCATCCCGTGAAAACTTGGGTTAGAAATCTCGAGATTACGATTGCGATTACGATTATGAATGATTATGAGGAAAGAAGCGAGAATACCAAGATTAAGAGAATACCAAGATTAAGAGAGTACCAAGATTAAGAGAATACCAAGATTAAGAGAATAATACCAAGATTAAGAGAATAATACCAGGATTAAGAGAATACCAAGATTAAGAGAATACCAAGATTAAGAGAATACCATGATTAAGAGAATACCAAGATTAAGAGAATACCAAGATTAAGAGAATACAAAGATTAAGAGAATACCAACCGAGAAGTTTCGATCGGCAATGTATTCAATCAAATTTTGGCAGTTGCTGCACGTCAGAGTATTATTCTGCAAAACAAATATGAACATTTCCTACACAGATCATTGCAGTTTGTGGAATTTTAGACCACTATCTTTGAATTTAGAGTTATTAAAAAATTTCCACAATTAGACCATATTGGTTGTGATAAGGGTCATAACGCAATACCCCACTGATGACTAATATGGATATTCTTTTAAGTCAGATCTAAAAAAAGTAGCCTACCTGCTTCGCGTTTATGCGAGAATGAACCATGTTCCATTCTGCGGCAACCTGTTCGAGGTCATCTTCCTCCAATGAGCACATTGCTAACTGCTGACATATCTTTCCATGATCCTAGCACACATGATGATTTCACATGTATTGTATTGCATTGCATCTGACCAGTTATAAAGCGCTTCTCGCATCAAGAGCCTTTCAGAAGCCTTCCCGGTGCGTGCAACCCCGAGAGAAAAGGCAGGTTTTGAGAGGAGAGAAAGATGACGAAAGAAATTAAGTGTGTGGGGCGCTCTGATTTTCTTACTAAGGCTTGATTTCCTTAATAATAATTACCTTTATAATTTCACGATTTGCGGCTTTGGATTCTAGTAATTATTATTAATTTATATTTGCATTCATTTACATTAATGTTTTGATTTGCCTGATCGTCAGTGATCTCGAGACGCTCCTGGAGAGACGAGAAGAACTTCTGACAAACTCGGCATTTCTCTTTCGGCGATGCATTTGACAAACTCCGTTGCTGAAACAGAATTCTCTCAAAATTATCAATCAACCAATCAATATTAGTTTTATTCAAAATGCTCGAGCTGACGGACACAATTTGAGTAGAATGAGATGCAATGTTATGTAGAAATTGCATTAGCATACTGACGTTAAATGACAATTCTTCAAACTGTGAATCGAGAAAAGTTGTTGGCGATACGAATACTTCGTCCACTGGTGTCATATTATAAGAGCCTGGTCGAGTAGGCGCGTGCATAGGGAATAGGGTCTACAAAATAGACTTTAGAGATGGGCCTATAATAGAATACAAGCCAAAGAAAAACTGGCAAATAGTGACCTTATTCAGAGTGTTTGAAAGAAGAGCATGGCAAGAAGGATGCGTGTACATGTAGGTCCTACTCTTTGGTCGTTTCCATAGGCAGATTTTTCTCGGGTCCAAGATCTCAGCCGGATTACGCTGAGCAGTTAAATAAATTTGACTTGCAATTATATCCGAATCGGTGTCACGCCAATGTGCCTACTAGACTATCTGTTAATAACCTTCATAAGCAAAACATGTGCTTAATTGTCGCTACATAAATGAAGAAGGAATAGCCTATATAGTGTAGTGGGCTACCTCTTCCAGTTGCATATTTTTCCAGACGGTTTCCCTGCAGTGATCCACAGCTCTGCAGGCTTCCGCGTTTGCAAGACTCTGACACCAGAACGACTCCCCTGCCGAACACATTGCTCCATCCAAACTGACCGACGAAGCTACAATAAATAAAACACATTGCTCAAACAGACACAAACCACGGTCGAAAGGAATGCTTTTGAAGCATCTAGAAAAGTGGGACAAGAAAAAAAGCCAAGAAACTCAAAACTCAGATTGGACGGAAATTTATTCCAAAGAGACGAGCCAACACGCTGATGTTGCGCCGTTTGGTCAAGTGTCTCTTTTGGATCAGAAGCTAAACTTATTCTGTCCTGGTTTCTCGCATTGATAGCGCCTCTGATTAGAATGCACTGTGAGAGGAGCGATATAAATTCATAGATACAGTGCATATTATGAAGCCTTTTAAAATCACATCATAGGACGCGGTGGTGTAGCGGTGGGTTCGGTGCCTGGGTTCCACGCACCTCAAGCCGCCGCGTATGGACCTTGAGCCAGTCCTTCACTCGCAATTGCTCGCGTGCCACGGCGTGAAACTCCGATGCAGTGTCCGAGCTGTAGTCGGGAGAGCCTCTGAGTAGAAAGGGCAATGGGGCGCTATGGCAAATGCGAAAAATAAATGTGTCTATTAACATAACATTGTACCACAATGAAATATTTATTCGTTACAATGTTAAATCTACAAGTAGCCTATTTGAAGTGACTGCAGGTCTATGTTGAATCATGCACCTTTATAATTATTACATTATATTAACACTTGAATGTAGCCTATTACAATTAAATGTTGCTTTGTTCAAATGTTAATGAGCTACTAAATGTGACTGCATGTTTAGGCTACCCACCGAAGGCCGTTATCAGGGAAAGCAGAATGATGAGCTCCATGTTGAAAGAAATGCGATCAGTTGATGCACCGACGATCAGAAAACTTCAATTACTGAAAATAGATTGAAGTCTAGACTTAAATGTTTTCTTAAATAGATCAGAAATCTGTCAGACAGCGTCAACGCAATGAGGGCTTCACAAACGCAACTAGCTAGAGACGACAACCGTCACAAACTGTAGTCTATACGACTTGAAGTGTGAGCTAGCAAAGATAGATAGATAGATAGATAGATAGATAGATAGATAGATAGATAGATAGATAGATAGATAGATAGATAGATAGATAGATAGATAGATAGATAGATAGATAGATAGATAGATAGATAGATAGATAGATAGATGATAGATAGATAGATGAACGGAAAGCTGGATGGCTGGCTGGCTGGATGGATGGATTGATTGATTGATTGATTGTTGGATCAGAAACGGAAAACTAAGTTTACAAGTAAATGCAAACTTTCTGTGACAGTGAATGGCTTTACCGAACCCAGGACAATTGCAGATGCTCTAGCCATCCTTTGCTACTCGGACTCGGTTCTCCACAGACTATTCGTATGAACAACACCGCTAGCATGATCCCACTTTGAATTACCCATTGACTTTCACTTTTGGTGTTTATCTAGCGCATTTGTTGTTTAAGCATCAACAATGCTATGCCGGTGTCATTTGAATTTCGACAGCTTGTTGAATTGAGTTTGAAGCTGTCTTTTCTAGCGCCTAAGAAGTTTCTCGTAGACGCGGTATATAGGACAATGTTTTAAAATTGGTGACTTCATGATTGATGTCAAGGAAGTACCAGCTTACCGTTCTAAGAAGATAAACAGATGACTATTCAAACTTTTGGGGATTAAGCTTACTTTATATCATTCCAACTATTATTATATGGGTCGTCATCTTCAGATTCGATGTAATCAAATCCACGATATTTCTTTTATTGTGATTAGTAATTATTGTCCCGAGAAACACGTGATCGTTCAGTAGAATTTAGGGAACTATTATGTTTTCCCCCCGAGGTACATAGCCTAATCATAATTACTCAGAAATCTAAATAATTATGCTGGAAGCGGTTGCTGAATGTCTGGAAATTCAGGCTTCCTCAAAAAAAGTATCATTTTTTATTAATACTGATAATACTGCATCCCACGACTGCTACTGCAACTGCAACGACTACTACTGCAACGACGACGACGACTACTGTTGATGATGCTATCATCATCATCATGTCATCATTATTATCATCAACGTATGGAAATTCACGCCTCCGCCTCCGCCACATTATTTTTTGTTGATACTGATAATACTGCATGCCACGAGTGGCCCACGACAACTACTACAACGACTACTACTGCAACGACGACTACGACTACTGGTGATGATGCCATCATCATCATCATGTCATCATTATTATCATAATCGTCGTCGTCGTCATCATCATCATCGTCATCGTCAATTCATCATCATCATCAATTCATCATAGTCGTCGTCACCGTCATCATCACCATAACCATCATCATCATCATCATCATCATCATCATCATCATCATCATCATCATCATCATCACCATCATCATCATCATCATCATCACCATCATCATCATCATCATCGTCATAAAGTAACAAAGGGAATAAAGCAAAAGAACAATTGTTACTACAAGCAATCGTTTTTTCTTATTTAAGTGGATAAATAACCTTTAAAAACCTTTTTCCTAAGCCAATGGGGGGTTAACCCCCGAAACCCCCTTGTGTACGCCACTGCACACACTGGTGACTTAAGACTGATTCATCATTGTCTTCCTGATGAATCATCAGCGTCACTTTATGATGACAATGCAACAATACAACAATAATCTCCATAAAACACGCGGCACGCGGGAAACCACATCAAAACGTAAGAAACCCGCATCGTCGCTTCCTTGAAATAGATGTTTATAGATTATTGTCTACAGATATATGATATAAAATTATGATAATTTATTATTATTATGTCTGCAGACTCCAGCTATAAGGTTCTCATAAAGTTCAACTACATACGGGCATGGTCTAGAATCTGTACGCCGTTGGGAAAATCCGTCTGGCCTGCCTCAGATCGGTTGACTCAATTTCATAACTAAAATTTAAGCCGAATCAAGTCATCATGTACAATGTATGTGAAGAATAAGCCTATGATTAGGCCTATGACGGCCTTATATGTGTACTCTGCTGTTGATTGATTGATTGATTGATTGACTTACTGATTGATTAATTGACTGGCTGACTGACTGATTGATTGACTTATTGATTGATTGATTGATTGATTGATTGATTGATACAACTTTACTGCCTTCCGCTCGCAACCCGCATCCATACACGTCATGACTTTGGCCCTCGCGTCCAAGCTGGTTCTTGCGCCGAAATAATTATATAAGCATTTTATTTGTTTGGAACGTCTCATCAATCTGTCCGTTCGCAGGATCGGTCTCACTTGCTTGTCCTATCAGTTTGGACCACTATTTTCGAGCCAATCCTTTGCCACAGTTGGGCTCTCCTTATGGGATGCCCTTCTATCCAGTCTGCGCCGGACTCTGTACAAGAAACACCTACAAGTGCTCAAAAAGCAAAATCA
The DNA here is from genome assembly GCA_949752735.1 of Lumbricus terrestris. Classification (NCBI taxonomy): domain Eukaryota; kingdom Metazoa; phylum Annelida; class Clitellata; order Crassiclitellata; family Lumbricidae; genus Lumbricus; species Lumbricus terrestris. The sequence continues at coordinate 31,912,223 of OX457048.1, read as the reverse complement.
CTGTTGTCCAGTGGATAACTAACATTGCCCTCCTCCTTTATCCAGGCTTGGGACTGGCACTGACAGAACGATCTGTGTAGGAGTTGAATAGTGGATACCCAAAATGTGGGGGATATATAAATAGGCGCATGGGCGCCCGCGGAAATTTTTGCTGGAGGGGCAAAAACGGTGGTCACAGTTAAATGTTTTACCAAGAGCTTGAAAAATACAGGACAAAAAATTAAAAGCATGTTTATTCTTTTTTTAGGTTTCTAAACGTAGATTTATTAGTTTCACTTTGTGCATAATAATTAGTATAATTGATTTTCTAAAGCGAAGAAATTTGTTTTTTTAAAACAAAAGCAGTAGGCCTAATTAGAAAAATAGGTGCCGTTTTTCCAGTGGTGGGCAATTGACCTCTCTTGTCCTTTGCACGGGCGCCCATGTATAGGCAAAGATTCAAATGTATATAATTCTGGAACCTATCATTGAAGGTCAGTCCTGGAGGTAAAATCATGTCGGTTTTAGTCACAAAGTCACATAGTAAGAGTACAATGTGTATTATTTTTCCTAGGTCGCCAATCCAATTAATTCAAGTAGAAAATAGGGTGTGTTCGCGAGGGCAGTGGTGCTGCGATTCATGGTGAAGTCCCCAGAAAATACGAATGGACTTCTGATGAGACTTTAAACTATAGTTGCTGCAGATACAAGGCATGTCGTCATGGTCAGGACAATAAATAAACTACCTCCACCCCATAATAAATTATACTCGAAGAACCCTAATCGGACCAATTTTTAGATCTAAAGGGAGTGGTGAAGATTTTACCAGAATATAATAGTGTGAGATCCATTTATGTAGCTCCTGCTTCCAACGGAATAGTTAGTTAGTCTATATGAATTGTGAAATTGAACTCGTAGCGTATGTCTTCTTCTTTAAGTTCTCTGCCCCTCGGCAGGTTCCAACTTCCAATGACGCCATTCTTCTCTTCGCTGTACTTTCCTCTTCAGTGCGCTGTATCCTTCCGACATCATCCATCTCAGCATCATCTGCCTCGGTCTTCCTCTCTTTATTTTCCCCTCCAATCTCCCTTCTATGATTTCTCCCAGGAGGGAGTCTCCTCTTAGTATGTATCCAATCCAGTTATTTTGCCTTTATCTTAAATTTGTCATCTGTGATCTTTTTTCTCCTACTCTTTGCAGCGCCTCTTCATTTGTCACCTTCTCCGTCCAGCTCACCTTTTCCATCCTTCTCCATACCACTTCTCGAGGGCTTCTAGTCTCTTGCTATCCTCTTTCCTTATGGTCCATTAGGCCATTTCATTTATGTATGGGGAAAAACTTTTTTAAAATTTTTTATGGTGCACCCCTCCTATATTGTTTCTAATGGCAAAATGTGAATGTTCACCAAATTTTAGGTCATTTCGTGGTGTTTTGACCCCCGCCCAACACGATCAACTGATTTAGTTAATAAATCATTGTTTTCCTGCATGACAAAATGTGTGTAAAATAAGACAGTTTACTTTACAAAGAATACAAACTGCATATCTAGTAACTAACAAGTTTGGTAATTGTGTTTGTTTGGTTGTATGTGCACTTGTTATAGCGCCCCTTCAAGCACTCTACTCAGAGGCGCTCCCGACTGCAGAGCGGACACTGCATCGGAGCTTCACGCCGAAGCGCTGAGCAATTGCGAGTGAAGGACTTGCCCATTATGCCCAAGGTCCCTACGCTGCGACTTGAGGTGGATTCGAACCTCGAACCTTCCGGCTTCAAGGCAACGACGCCACCACTATAGGCCTACACCACCGCGCCCCACAATCTCAATAAGTGAGATGTGTATACACATTACACAATGATATCATGTCAAATCACTCTACTGAATTTAATGTTTTGTGGAGGAGAAGGTTAATTTGTTTAATGTCTCTTTTTGAAAGTTGGGAATATCTTTTCGTTGATATTCGACCATTTGCAATAAAACTGTTTTTGTGTTTCATCATTGGTAACACTAGTTGAGAAGTCTTGGATTAGTTTCACAGCCCGTTCCGACAGATCATTCACCACTTTGACATACGTATCAGCTTCTTGGTAATGGGGATCATTATGCCATTCACTAACAGGTTTTCCTAGCCAGTCGGCGCCAATTCCCATGCTGTGAAACAAGAACCAGGATTTGGGCCCAATAAAAGATGATAGCTTTGTACTGTGGCTCAGAATAGGAAACGTTGGATGGCTCCTTTCAAACTGTCTTGGTCTAGGAATTCGGAGCAATGCTCGAGCAATCTGCTGTCTTTCTGAAGTGGAAAGCCTGTTTGAAAAAGAGAGAATGCAGCACATTCTTCTGTTAAGTACCAGAAGTGCCTTTCCAAGGTTTTCATGGCTGCATTGGCAACTTGTGGATCATGCTTGCAAGTCATGTCATGCCATAGCTTGAGATCATTATACGCTGCATCGGCCCCAATGGATGAAGAGACCCAGTTTTCAACGTAGAGTAGCGCATTAAATTTACATAGTGCTTCCAATTTGTTGATCATGTCCTAAACTACCTATGAGCCACGCTTCAGGCACTTCTCTATCATCCTTTCTAAGTAATGGGCGGTTTGGTGTGGATGAAATTGGAGGAACTACTTCCTGAGGTGGTTCTTTTTTCATATATTCACTCCTTGCTGCCATGGTTACAGCCTCTAAAAGGTAAAGCAAAAATTTTACAATTTGCTACCATGTTGTCAATGTCCGTTTTGAACGTAAAACTACTTTTTAGGTGGGCGGGGGTCAAAACATGGCCTGCAGACCTGAAAATTTGCAGGCAATTATGTTTCAGTAATAGTAACAATATGGCAGGGGTGCACATAGAAAATTTAAAAAAATTTTTTTTTGCAATGGCCTAATGGTCCATGTATACTATTATAGCGTATGTAGAAACCTTTATTTTATTGCAACAAGAGAGATTAGGGATGTGCTAAATGTGGATCTGGAATTCTGGATGTAAATTACATCCATCTGTGTCTTTTCTTCGGTAGGCCTATCCTCTTTCTGGAAAGATCTCGTGTGTTTGTCCAACGAACTAGGGTCGCTATTAGTCACACTCGATCCTTGCTGCTAGTCTGCATGCTTCCCTTATGGGAAATGGGATTTAGCTTGGGATCTCCTTTCTGGATCATTGACTACCTATCTCTCGCCCTTACTATTTTCTTATCTTATGGTTCTCGCATTGGAAGCCTTACCGGATAGCGATTTTCGATGGCTGTGAGTGGCGCTATAGAACTTACTTGTTATATTTCACTTCCAGTTACTTCTTCCCACCTTCATTCATTACTAACTCATTGATCCTTTCTCGTCGCCTCCAGTCATCAAGTACGGGTCTTTTTGCTGAGACGCGACGCGAAACAGTTACGGACTATTTGTCTATCGTGCATTCCATGCCTCACTCCAATCCCAACAAAGGAATGGAACTGATAGCCTACTTCCTTTCATAGCTAGTTTTTAGCGATTTTAGTATAGCATAACATCTAATGACGACACTAACCCTAATACTAACCCTAACCGACACACACGTCGCTTAACCTGGTTCTAACCGACCCTCACGACGCTTACCGTGGCCCTAACCGCTAAACTAGAGGTCCCGTGTTCTGCAATTACGCCGAGCACTCCTTTAAGCTAGCAGTAAGGCACCCATTGGTATGACCTGTTTGCAACTTCATCTTCTTAGCCTCGGCTTATGAGGGCACGTGGCAAGTCCTCACGCTCACCGTCTCATCTTCCCACCAACAGTGTATCATCAGTAATAGTAGGCTAGTCTAATTGGCTAATCTCTTGTGAATGCACTGTATCATTTATATGCATTTAATTGTGACTGTAAGTAACAATTTGTCTAGCGCTATATCACCTATAATTAATAGCATCAAACGCGATGTCGCATAAAATCAGACAGCGTCAGGTCAACGAGATAGTAAGATCCAACCGAAATGCTGTGAAACTCTCATCTTGAAGTCACACAATACAATCCAGAAAGCCGATATGAAGTGCCAGTAAATGTGTCAGTGGCGTAGCCAAGGGGGTTTCGGGGGGGGGGGGGGTTAAAACTCCCCCATTGGCTTAGTAAAAAGTTTTTAAAGGTTATTTATCCACTTAAATAAGAAAAAACAAAACGGTTGCCTGTATATAGTAACAATTGTTTTACTTACTTTATTCCCTGTGTTACTTTATTCCCTTTTTATTTACTGTTGGATTGGTGTCAGGAAGGGCATCCAGCCAGGCCATAAACCCCCAAATCCCCCATCATAAATTCCTGGCTACGACACTCAAATATGTGCTTACTTATACCTATTTGGCTTAGGCGAAAACCATGGGCGCCCACAGATTTTTTAAGGAGGACGTGAAACACAACGGTCCAGGTTAAATGTTTAGCAAGAGCTTGAAAAATAGTCCTACAAAGTGGAAAATTAAGAACAAGTCATTTTTCGCAGAGGCTTTTAATTATACAATTCTCAGTTTCAAGTTTCGAATCATTAGTATTAGTAGTGCCTTAGTACCAAGAAATCTTTCAAAATGCGCAACGTAGCAGCGAAAATATGGCTGCCAAGTTTCCAGAGGCATGTGTCCTTCCTGCCCCATGTGCGGGCACCAATGGTAAAAACGAAATATTATACCAAGAAGGGAGGTCTTTGCCCCAAATGGTTTTGGCGAATAGCTGCTATTATTCCGAATTCCAGAGTCGACCGTACATCGAATACCTGACCCCATAATAGGTCAAGTCAGGTAAAATTTCATATCTATCAGCTTGGTCGGGCTAGGTGTAGGACAATTATAGCCTCGAGTCTCAAACCGAAAATAGCACACCACGGAGCGTCGTGGATATGTCCCGCGAAGCTAGCTGACCTAGTCCTGGATGGTTTTAGCAGAAAGTGTGCAGCGTAAGATAGACTGGAATAAACATACAAACAAATACCTTAAATACTTCAGTTAATTTTAATTAGTTATCGAGTTCAAATTATATTGAAGATGCTTTATAATGTATGGCTCATTACTTCTAATCGTCATGACTAATTTGTCTACAAACATACGACATGTATATGAAACTTGAATATTGGCTTGGTCTGTTAATCAGATTAGTTTATATGGGTCTCAATGTTTCTAGACGCTGATTTGCCGTGATTTGGGCATTTGATTAGGCTCGTAATAATATAATCATTTTCTCCTTTCGCTGCCTTATAATCCATCCGCCTGTCAAGTAGATTATCTGCCACAGAATTGCTCCATCTGAAAAAATGTATAAGTCAATATTCACCGTTTGAAAGCAATTGCCAGCAAAAGAGTTAAGCACGTGTGAGCATTTTGCTATTTCGCCCCTTCAAGATTACTACTCAGAAGCGCTCCCGACCATAACGCGGACACTGAATCGGAGTTTCACGCCGAAATGCATGAGCAACTTTGAGTGGATGACGACTTGCTCAGGGTCTCTACGCGGCGGCTTGAGGTGAATTGGAACCCGCAACCTTTCAGCTCCAAGACATTGGACATACCCAACACCACCGCGCCCAGCAAATTCCACGCTTTGGATAGCAAAGAGAAACACCCCAATAACGAGTCGGCGCCATTATTCCTGTAGATGATGAAGCTTATAGGACGCTGAACTAAAGACATGTGGGTATAGGAGTTAACGGGGTATAGTCCGGAGAAGTCTATAGAGGTTTCAATATGCCCCTTCAAATTTCACAAGCCAGTAGAGCAGACAAAGTTGGCTAATGTAATGAAAACTAATACCGCTTGGAGACGATAGGCCTATAATACATCAATGGTCTGTGCATCCGGTTGGATTGAAGTAGGTCTTCTGCTATAGCGCAATGGCTTATCCTCCAAGGAAATTCTTAATTGCAAGTGTGTCAATGACTAAAATGATTTGACCTGATGACGTCATTGGTCACGTGATTGTGCTCATACCCTGAGTTCCCTATCTACTCATGCAAGTGTTTCAATACATATGAAACACGAATTCATCAAAAGTTGCTTGCTGAGGCAATTCACTTTTAACTGAAAGGTAATCTGAGACGCTGAACGTTCAAGGTGAATGAATTAACCAGTGCGATACTAAATATCTGCTTAAATATAGCATGCGACGGCAAAAATGATTATTGCAGAGATGATAATGACGATGATATCACACCTGTTATTGTTGTTGTTGCTGCTGCTGATGATGATGATGATGATGGTGGTGGTGGTGGTGATGATGATGATGATGAGAAAGAGGCGCTATGGAAACTGTAGCGATGCATATAATCATAATATAGGGTCCATGCATAGTTATTTAAATGCAAGCATGGCTATTTGAAGGAATAGGCCTACAGTTTGCTGCTGCTGCTGATGATGATTAAGACAACATCAATGATTAAGATAATGATGACGGTAACCAAGAGTTTCCGGTCTTGCATACCACTACCTCGCAGATGTTGTCACGTGACAGATCATCGATAAGATAATCAACAAGTATCGGAGTGTACTTGTCAACAACGAACTCGCACTATAAACAGAAAATGAAAACCAATGGCTATACTATTATATAATGTTTGCCAGGGCAATTCTGCTCGCAAATGGTGTTTTTCAGCGAAATCCATCTTTAAGATTCCATACAAATACATTTGCCTTGACTGGTTTAATAAGGCTTAATGACGATGAAGAGGTTACGATAACGACGACGACGATGATGACGACGATGGTGACGATGATGATTAAGTCATAACGACGACAATGAAAAACAAAAAAAACATGTCAATATTTCACCCGCATTGGTTTAAAACTGGAAAAAAATAAGAATAAGAAAATAAACGAAGAAGAAGACGAAAATAACGAAGAAAATGACCACGGCCACGACGACGACGACGACGACGATGACGATGATAATGATGATAATGATGACGATGATGACGATGACGACGATGACGACGACGACGACGACGACGACGATGATGATGATGATGATGATGATGATGATGATGATGATGATGATGATGATGATGATGATGATGATGATGATGATGATGATGATGATGATGATGATGATGATGATGATGGTGATGATGATGATGATGATCCAGAATCAGAAGAAGTGAGAGATGACAGATAGTAAGAACACAGCGGACGAAGAAGAGGAAAGAGAAGAAGACGAAGAGGAAGAAGATGGAGAAGAAGGATTGGGATGATGATGATGATGATGATGATGATGATGATGATGATGATGATGATGATGAGATGATGAGGACGACGACGACGACGACGATGACGTCACATCATCATCCTACCTCTTTATCATCCATTCCGAATGGACGGAATCCACAAACCCTCTTCGCTTGAGACTGGATCTCGCTGACCGCTCTTTCCTGGCGTAGAAGTATCGTTAAGTATTCAGTGGTACTTTGACAGTAGGAACATCGCTCCGAAGCCGCAGTCTCTACAAATACAAGCAATTTTTTATCCGTACGTTGAAACATATTAGAAAATGACACATAATTATGACATATTTTTTTATTTATTTACTGGCAATTTTATATGGCGCTCTCTCAAGGTTTGCTACTCAGGAGCGCTCCCAGTCCAACCCCGGTCGAATAAGACAATCTTAAGAAGAGAAAGATATGAGACAGATAGACCAATAGGTATTTGACGAAGGACAACAGGCTTAATATGTGCGCTATATAAATTGCTACAGTTTGTCCTTTTATAAGGCTCATCTTTCAACCATCCATTGACTGTCTCGCGCTCTAACCACGACACTATAAGAAGCAACACTCCGTCAAAAATACAATCGTAATTTTATATAGCGCCTCTTCAAGAAAACTGATGGTAAATGCTGTTCACTTACTTTCATTGATGATGTCGACCATTGAGGAACCGTCGCAGAAGCCAATCATCTGACAGACACCTTCTGGATGCAGGCGCTTAGAGAGCTTCTCAAGAGCTGGTCGACCGACTGTATCAATCATCCTGTGGCAGTAGTTTCCATGCGGCCACCAGAGGGAGTCACAGACCAAACGCATCGCAGTCAGCAAAGTTGTCTGCGCTCAAGAACAATGTACAGAACAATACATTATTTTGAAATGCATTCATTCGTTCGTTCATTAGTTCTTTTGTTTATTCGTTCATTCATTCATTCATTCATTCATTCATTCGTTCATTCGTTCATTTAGTCAATCAATCAATCAATCATTCATTCATACATTCGTTCATTCATTCATTCGCTGATTCATTCATTCATTCATTCATTCATTCATGTACTTGTATAGCGTTCTTCGAGACACCGACCCAGAAGCGTTCCCACTTCCCAGCCCAACTACAACTAAAAAAAGACTTGAGTGAATTATAAACAAAGTTTCACATGGCAGAAGTTGTAAGCAATGTAATTGTAATTACATCGCTCAGCTTTCTCGGTTGTAGATCGTCCATCTGAAATGACTTCCCTTCAAAGCTGCGTTAGGCCTAATAATTATTAGGTTACATATGACCAATCAATCTTTGTTTCATGAATCCATCAAGCCCTTTTTCTTTAGCCTTGACTAGGCTGGGATGGGATGGGAGAGCTCCAGAGTAGGCTTCTTGGAGGAGCGCTGTATAAGTCCATAGAACCTGGATTGGGCTTCCCTTGACTTATGCGACACCTACCAAGCTGTTCTCAATTTCACAAACTGTTGAAGACTGGTTTTTTTTCGCTTGATCTCGGCCGGGAGCGCCTCTGAGTAGGTACCTTGAAGGGGCGCTATATAAATTACGATTGATTGATTGATTGTGAATGAATGAATTAATGAATGAATGTAATCTTGGACCCATTCTAATGCTAAGCGCAGATCACAAGCTTGTAATTCGTGATCGCTGAGCATGGATGACACTCTGAGTTTGAAAAAGTCAGATCAAGCCGAAAAAAGACCATAAAAAGCTAGATTGAGAAATTTCTCAAAACTGCATTGAATATTCGGACGTGAAATTTCTTACGATCTTTTCCCTATCCTTTCTTAGTCATTCGCTCCAAAATAGGAAATCCCTTCTTGAATCTTGCGACACTTTTTACTCGTCTTTCGTACTATCTTTACCGAAAAATCTATATTTTTCCAAAAAATGTAAGAAAAACCGCCGTGACAAGAAAACCTATAGATTGACAAAAAACCTAGAAATGCATAGACAAGACCGGAAGACCTAGGCCTAGGTGGAAAGGCTATGAGCGGCATCCCTGGCGCTAAATCATTTTGAGTAACTGCTGAATTAAATGGGTAGCGCTCCAAAATAGCTGAGCATTGGTTGAACAGTAACCGTCAACATCGCGCAACAAATGGATCCCAAAGCGATCTTTTCGGCAGCGAGTCAAGTCTGCAGACCAATTATTTGAAACGATTGCAAGTTTGAGCCTTCTAGCCGTCTATGGCAGTGCATGCCACGACTCTTTAATTACATAATCCATTTCTAGTTGGAAATTCACTCATCCTGTTTTTCGTAATTAGCATCACAAAGAAATGACAAATTAATTATTTAAAATAGGTGAATCAAGTTCTACCTCAGTTTTATTCGTTGCTTCACTTTCATTCGCCGTCTTGAAGACTTGAATGCAGAGTTGACAAACGGTCGGCTTTCTGGCTGACAGGATCTGCTGATGATCCTGACGATGCGATAGGTAAGAGGCATGGTTCTTCGACTGGTGGCAATATTGCAAGTGGTCACACACGTTGAATTTGTTCTGAACATGGAAATAAGACTTCATGAATAACAGGGCTTTTTTACCGTGCAGTTGTAAGCTTACACAAATGTGCAGTTCTAGATGTAGCCTATTTGTGCAGTTGTTAAAGCACTTATGTACAGTTAAAACTAGTAAAAAAAGGTCATTGTCCTCCGATTAGAATTAATTTACCATGGAGAATGGGAAAGGAAAGAAGGAGTTGGGCAGTTTTAAAAATTTCTTAAAAACAACCCGGATGCATAATACAGAAAAATCATTTAAATTATTAATTTAAAACTTGCGGAAAAAACTTTGAACAAAAACCGAGAAATTAAGTGCATTTTGTAGGTATATACGTATATATATATGTATGTATGTATGTATGTATGTATGTATGTATGTATGTATGCATGTATGTATGCATGCATGCATGCATGCATGCATGCAGGTATGTATGTATGTATGTATGTATGTATGTATGTATGTATGTATGTATGTATGTATGCATGCATGTATGTATGTATGTATGTATGTATGTATGTATGTATGTATGTATGTATGTATGTATGTATGTATGTATGTATGTATGTATGTATGTATGTATGTATGTATGTATGTACGTACGTACGTTCATGTATGCAGATATGCACATTGCACACGTGTGTGTATGACAATAATCGTCTCAGAACAGGTTGGAACCCGGTCTATCTGAGTCGCAAGATGAGTGGTCTAACTAATTGGCTACTGTCTGACAGAAGTAGCCTAAATACTCCATTTTTAAAAGAAAACGATTATGACGTTAATTTCTTACTTACCAGCCAGATCTTCAGATCAAGCACGATTCGTGGGACCAGTAATTTCACGACTCCCTCGCACTATCAACATAAATATCACTCAGAAACTCATTACATATTCAACCCCATAATATAATATGTTTGTCACAAAAACTCTTTCACGTTGAATCAAACACTTAAAATAAGTTAGACGGTTAAGATTCGCCCGTTGGTAGAAAATATCAGAAACCAGGAATTTAACATATTTGCAGCTTTGTGATTATGAAGACACGAAGAAGAACGTACGCAAGATTTATAAACTGGTCCTAGTATGCGAATCGTTCAATGAACATACAATGTATTAGGCCTATAAGCTTATAATTATGACTATATGTAAATCTTATGAACATATCGATTACTGCTACTAGTATTTTATTATCCAAATGATATAATCTTAAGAGTTAGTCTTTGTACATTTCTGAATTCTCATACGTGCAATCAATCGCATGTAGATCTACATGTGGATCTATGTACTTAATACTTGTAATTAATAATGATAAACACTGACAACCATTGCCATTTTCTAATCATAGCCTAACTTTTCAATGTCACAATACAGATTATAGAAGCAGAAAAAGGCACAGACTTACCAGCAACCGGAACGGAGCTAAATAATGGCAGAGGTCGTTATCAATCGTATTTTCGATTACAGCCTACAACATATTTGACGAAACTGCCAGTGGCGTAGGCAAGGGGGGGGTTTCGGGGGTTAAAACCCCCCCATTGGCTCCGAAAAAAAGATTTTTTAAGGTTATTTTTCCATTTAAGTAAGAAAAAATAGCAAAAAACAGGGTTTCCGGCCATAAAACCCCCCCATGAAAAATTCCTGGCTACGCCACTGGAAACTGCTAATAATTCGTGTCGCTGATTTTGTCTATGGACCTACTGAGCTGACTGGATCAAAGTTCTCTGCCATTTGTTATAATATTAGAAATTAATTCGCATCTAGCATTTATATTGCGCACCTTAAAGATAGAAAACTGTTGTATGTCCAGTAAGATTACACTCAGTAATGAACGGGGATTATGACAACTTACATGTATTACCGGAGTCGAATATATTTAACTATGTCGGAAGTCATGCAGGGCGTCAATCACGTCCTATTGATCGGGATACCAACCAACTGAATGGAAGGTTGAGTGGACCTTCATGATTACTATCAAAAATTGTGTGAAGAACGAAACTAGAATACCAACCGAGATGTTTGCTTGTCTCTCGATTAAATCAACCACTGCCTGGCAGACGGAACAATTCGGGTTCTTATCCTACAACGAAATTGCAGCGAAATTAAACCGACCAGAATTATTAGGAAAAAGTGGAGTTTTTCCACCCCCCAATAATTCACAATCAACTTTGATTTCCACTCTGTAATATACTGTAAGCATATAGCGATTAGTCTAAACCAGTGGCTCCCAACCTTTTTTGACCTTAAGGTAAATTTTTTGAAGTTGGAGGACATGAGGGCCACTTTTTCTTAGCCGAAGGACATTAGGGGGCTACAGGGCTAAAATTTAATTAAATAAAAAGCATTTGAAATTGTTTTAATTGAATCAAACTAGAATTAATTAATATTTGATGTTATTTATAGAAGTCAAAATAAAAGAATTCTTAATAGAAAATAATTATGCAATCATTGTTATCTATCTTGTCCAAATTGTTAATTTTTTCATATACTTTTGTTAATTCTTTTGAGAGATGGTGGGCCATTTTTTAGGCCTGGCGAGCCACTTTTGGCGGAGATGATGGTGGTAGCAGTGGCAGTAGTAGCTTAGTGGTGGTGGTAGTAATAGTAATAATAAGAGCAATAATAACAATAATAAATAATATCTGCAACCACAATGATTCATTCTAGATGCATTTTCTGTCTTGATTGATTCCACTTGGGTGTGCTTAACATCTGAGAGTAAATGGATAATTTTAACAGCAGCAGCTAGTTGACTTAAACAATATTAACCATAATTATTACCTCATAGCGGCAGTGCCAATTTTATGCTCCATGACGGAAAATGGTGATAAGTGAAGAATAGTTTCAAAGTTAGACTTAGGAAAACCTTATAATCGTCGGATAGAAGAACATGAAGTTTGTTTGCTTTGGTGTCAAACTGATCGACGTCATCCTCCTCCAATGCACACATTTCAAGATGCTGGCAAATCGTCTTGTAATCCTATCACAAATGATTTTCCATGGATTTCGATGCTATAGTATACGCAATGCAGTATGAAACGCTATGGCATGCAGTGGCGGCGCCAGGATTTCAGTTCTTTTGAAGGGGGGCTGAATCCTCGCGGAGGAATTTTTTTCCAACCGCCACTGATGGCATGTGACATAAGTTCTATGCATAGATGCTTACAACGGTAAAAGCGGAATAAACAACGGAATAAACAACGGAATAAACAACGGAATAAACAACGGAGTAAACGTCGTTTTTTCCAAACAAAAGAAAAAAGCTGTAAAACGGAAAACGAAAAATAATTGGACTTTTTACATTTTTTGCTACGGTGCGAAATTTAGAAACTTGTTTACGCATTTACTTTTAATCAGAAAATTAATGGCGTAACTTACACTAAGTAAAACGTGCAAATAGTGATCTGATTTAGCGGAATCCTCGAGTGTGCACAGGCGGCTAAACCTATAATTACAGGCAGTAAATCAATGACATTTAATATGGTCACATGCAACAACTTTGTCCAGGCTTTTGACTGGCACTCTGAGTTAGGGTAGCGGGCCTAGAGTTTAGTGATACTCCTTAGAAACTCACCAGGCCCAGCAGTACACACCAAATAAAATCATGGGCGGAGTTTATCAGGGGCTATCATATGGGGCTAAGCTCCCCAAGAAGACCCAGATTGGTTTTTTTACCGTGTAAATGGTATCTTTTCCCTGGCTTAGCCCCAACCCCACCCCAAGATGGCTTTAGCCCTCCAAGAACGGAAACCAAACTCCGCCCATGAATAAAATTATCATCTTCGATGACACAAATTTCACACTATCGTAGGGAAATGTTGCGCGCAAGGTTCTGGAATTACGATCCTAATGAAGTTGAGAATAATGGAGAGTGGAAAGTCTAAGAGGCCAGCGAATTGTTCTTACAGCTTGACAATTATTTTTAACTGAACTTGACAACGACGCGTGCTAGCTATGAATATGAGGATAATCTTACGTTATTTTGGAGAGAAGACATTTCCAGAATCAAGGGCAGAGTTGTTCCCACGGCAGCCATGCACTGAGAAGCAAACAGATAAAAAAGGACAACAGAGCACTATTGTTTCATATTAAGTAACAGTGAAATAGGTGCAACACTCTATTGTTAACATTGATAATTATAACACAAGTGTACACATGTGCAAGATTTTTAGGAGTCCATGTTAATGAATATCTCTCACGGAAAATATATCATAAGCTAAAAATTGTGGAGAAATCTTTGTATAATATTACGCATTAGATAATCATGTACCACCTCAAAATGTACTAGGCCTACATTGTACTTGTTGAGCTGTATTATTCGTTAGTCTTTCCTACATTACTGCAATAACTATCACCTGGGCCTCAACTTATAAATCTCGATAAACTCGACTTATTGTTTTACAAAAGCGCGCAGTTTGAATCACCTGTAAACGCCAATGTGGAGATAGTACCCAGTCCCTGTTGGTCAGGCTAGGGATATGATACTGCCATTTGAATAGACCCATAAAGTGCAGATTTGTCTATTTATGTTTAGATTTCATAGGAATCTGCTACCTGAAAGTTTTCATAGGCATTCTTGTCTGAATCTTGAAATACGTGTGTGTATGTGTGCGTGTGTGTGTGGGTGACCGCATGCTAACGTCATAATGCGGAATAATATCTTTTGGTAGGCCTGCAAAGGAAGCATTTGAGTAACGAAAGCTGAGTCTTATAATGCTAAATTTTATTAGATATTACCACATCCGTGTTGACAGCAGATGAAAGTAGAGTGCAGATTTCCACGCGTAGAGCATTTAGAATCGAAGCCTATTGAAAAGAAAGGGCAACGAATTCGGAAGAACGTCATGCATAGTCTAAGCCTCTGAACAGCAACAGTTGCATAGATACTGCAAGCTGCGAAGTGATTTCTAACTTACAGGTGCTAGAAGTGAATTGCAATTAACAAGAATCTAACTACGTTACAGGTTTATTTTATATGTTGAATGAAATACAAAAGTTTCCATATAGTGCATAATGATCATAAATGTAAGGTAGTATACGCTCATGTTATGGAACCGACTCTGAATGAAAGAATTAATATTTTATTTCCTGAACCAACAAGATAATACAATAGTTATGGCAGCGAATATAATATTTAACATAATTTGGTTGTCAATGGAAGAACCAGAATGGACGGTCAATCCCGTAAAAGGGTCACCCAGTAATCATGCATGTACACTGGCACCAATGATTTCTAACTTGCAGGTTGGACTTTACTTTAAGATTGTTCTCTGACATGCCTATAAATAACTTCTGACTTTCTCAACAACTGGTTTGGTTGCAGTAATGATTATTTGCTCCTTTAATTATTTGCATGATCAATAACTTTGACCTGCATACTACGGTGCAAATTCATATTTACTTTCAGCTATAGCCTACTACTGGACTTGCCTGATCGTCATTGGTCTTGAAACGCGCCTGGAGTGACGAGAAGAACTTCTGACAAATTCGACATTTCTCTGTAGGGGGTGCGTTCGACAAGCTCCATTTCTGAAACAGAAGCCTCTCACATGCAGCAGGCACTGTGGCGACTTGCCCCAAACCAGAATTCGAGAACAAACCACTTACTTTGAACCTAACACAAGTCACTCAGCCAAGCCCGTAGGCCCGTAGCCAGGATTTGATTTGGGGGGGGGGGTGGGGGTTTCTTCAGTTTCCCGCCCGAAAAAAAACTGATGACTTTTTAGTCATCCGACCGAAATCTTCAAAAATGTCACTAATTCTTTCTATTTTTTCACATTTTTCATTTCGGGTTTTTTTTCATGGTGTTATTTCATGGTTTTTATATCATGTACGTGCTAGCAAATGCTTTCATTATTTTTTACTTTTTCCATTTTGGAGGGTATTCAAACAGCCAAAACACCCCCTAGCTACGGCCTTGCACTCTGCAGCTCTATGCCTCGGATTTGTGATCAAATTATTATCAATAATCTTCCGATGGAAGTGCTAGCAAGCTCTTAACCAGTAGCCACGTGTGTGCGGTACCGTAGCGTAGGTGATTGTTCAGTGCAGTTTAGCCGAAATCTGCGGGTTTGAATTCACCTCAAGCCGCCGCCGCGTAGGGACCTTGAGCAGGTACTTCACTAGCAACTGCTCGCGCTTCGGCGCCAAAAGTCCGATTCAGTGTCCGCGCTGTAATCGGGAGCGCCTATGCATAAAACCTTGAATAGGCATTATAACAAGTGCTCATTCGTACATATGCCAATTATTGTTTGTAAATTTAGATTCTTTCCCGAATACTGTCGGAGAGTTTTTGACATATAATAAACCAACTAGTTAATGACTCCTATATATAAAAAGGAAATAGGTAGGCCTACACGTAGTGGAGCAGGCTTAGGGCCTACCTCTTCCGATGGATTATTTTTCCAGGCGGTTTTCCTGCAGTGATCCACAGCTCTGCATGCTTCGGCGTTTGCAAGACTCTGACACCAGAACGAATCGCCCGCACCACACATTGCAGCATCCAAAGTGGCCGAGGAAGCTATAACGAAAAAGTACGAATATCACGTATTGTAGCCACAAACAACAACAACCATGGGCGTAACTTTCCTCTGAAAAGTGGTGGTGACTACAATATTCATCTGCTCACAACTTCTCCCTTCTCTACTCTCCCTCAGCTTCCTCTGCCCCGTCTACCCTTTCCCCAGATACGAATTTAGAATAAAATCTGTTGAGGTTTCTCCATACTTTCCTCCTCCATTCTCGCTCTTTACCCTTTTCGTATCGCTCGCTGGTGCGCTCCACGATCACTTCACTCACGGATCATATTATATCGATCAACGTTTAAAATACATCTCAATCACAAATTTTATCCAGATTCCTCTTATTTTATTCGTCTGCCTCGATAGCCATGCACTCCACTTCTTCCTTGAAGTAGGCCCTTACATATTAACAATAGTTAAACATGAACATGACACACCGGTTGAGAACTTCTGGCTTAGGGTACGGAGGTTCCATCAATATTATTTTTATAGTAATAATGATCCGAAAAGGTTAATTGTGTGCGCATGAAACTGCCTTGGAATAGAAACGTTTTGTGGGAGGGAATTACTTCGTGCTCCCTCCCCAAGTTTAGAGTGAAAGGGAATCACTTTCCTTCCCTTCTTAGGATTTACGGCCATGAGTCAGGTAGGCTATAGGCCTACTGTGGACAGTGAACCACTATCAGCATTGCGATGTTAGTCACGAATAACCTGTAATAGGCCTATAGGCTATTCGTGATTACCATTGACATGGCATATTACATATTAGACAATCAAATGCTGGCATGTATAAAAAATATTTCTTTACCGGACCAAAAAGTACCACTTTTTAAAGTGGTGGTGACTGGACACTACCGTCACAATAGAAAGTTACGCCTATGACAACAACAACAACAACAGCGGCAGCCGCAGCGAATAATTGTCATAAAAGCAACGACAACACCAACACCAACGATAATAATAATAATAATAATAATAATAATAATAATAATAATAATAATAATAATAATAATAATAATAATAATATTATAATAATAATAATAATAATAATAATAATAATAATAATAATAATAATAATAATAATAATAATAAAAATAATAATAATAACAACAACAACATCAGCGTTATAATGCTGTCCCCTTTACATGACTTTACTGTCTTTACATTGCATTATATCAGCACTGCATTACAGTACAAAGAAATGTCATTCTTTGAAATGTTAGTGCAACAAAAAAATGACTGTAGGCTATATGTTTACTCACTTAAGGCCGTCATTAGGGAAAGCACGAGGACGAGCTCCATGTTGAAAGAAATGTTGCCAGTAACCGACGATCGTATCAACAAACTTCAACTTCCAATAAATGAGAATAGAATAGTCTAGCCCTATAGTGTTGCTGGCCTATTTAACAGATCCAAAATCAGTCGAACTGTGCTGGCGCGCTGAGGGCTTCATAATCACAACTAGCTAGACACGACAGCCGTTGAACCCTGCAACGACCACGACTTGAATTGCTAGCTACCAGAACACACTCGTGAACAAGTTGGTGCCCTGCGTCTGACTCAAAAGCCTCCAGTCGCAAAGAACGACTTGTTAAGGAATTAAAATAATAATTGCGAAAGGTGTCGTTTGCATTTTAATCAAAATTCTGAGAGTAGCCAGTGTGTAAACAAATACTATCAAAGTCAATTAAATTTAAAGTTTAAATAGTGCCACTTCGAGAGAAACTCTTACAGAAGCACGCTCGACCTGAGATAAGCAAGACACAATAGAATTTACGGCGATCAATCGCTACGGGACAATGCACGCGGGGGCTAGAAAGAGACAAACACACAGTCAGAGACACACAAAGACAAAGAGAGGGAGATGAGTTAAGTCACAATTATTTGCTACTAGCCTACACTTAGTCAAAAGCTTCCTAAGGGCTGATCACAGTCAAGCTATTGCAAAGGATCATGGAGTTTCGAGTAAAAAGGAGAATCAAATCACCTTAGGCTACAACAACTAGGCCTAATCAAAGCAAGGAAATCCTTTTTGGAGTGTATGGCTTTTTACTTCACTGCAACATTGATTTGAACATTGTAACACCTGGTCACCTGGTGCCGTCAGCTCTTGGAGCTCTGGCGACAGTCATGATGTATCCTCTGCATTGTAACAGTGTCATAATTATCAAAGATGATTATGGTCCCCTCCCCACTTTTCAGTCGTGGGACTGGCACTGCCAAGGAGCGAACAGTGGATTGATTTACACCTCCATTTTTATACCCGACCCAGCCAATCAGAGGCGGCAGTCTTAACACGTGATTTTTAAATTAATAACTATAATAATATTATGAAAAGTAGGTTAATTCTTGCTTCTGCAGCAATGCCTCTTGCAACTTTCCTATTCTGATACGATCAACAAACGAGATCGATCAAAAATTACAGTAACCATGGTAGTCCATGCATTGACTTCAGCATTTCGTCCTATACGGTATGGGAAAACGCTTAAAGGTGCAGACAGTAGGCTACGTGATGCAAATGCAGCTATAACAGTTACTGTATTAGCCGTGGTATCCGGCGTTGCCCGGGGAAATTTTGGTTTTTCGCCCGACCCAGTCACACCCAGCGTTCCCCGGCAAAGTTCGCCGAATCTCGATGGCTTCTTGATTTAAGAGAGAATTGAGAGTCTGAAGCAGTGGCGGCGCGAGGATTTCAGTTTCGGGGGGCTGAAACCCGGCGAACATATTCCGACCGAAATGTCATAAAAATTTTCCATTTTCGACGCCAAAATTTCTGACGACCTTTTTTTTCCTTTTTTAGTCATCAGCTCCGAAAATCGTGGATATATTTCAATGTCAAAATATTCGGGTGACCCTTTTTTAGGTGGGCTGAGCCTCTTGTATGGAGGGCTTAGCCTCTCAGTCCCCATAGCACCGCCACTGGTCTGAAGGTGTCTTTTCTAGCTCCGAAAGACTTTCACGATTGGAACAATAGTTTAGAAATTGTTGTCGATTCGAATAATAATAATTGGATGTCTAGGAAATAGCGAGATGCCGGTTGCGAGAAGAGACAACTGATGACTAGATTTCTGACGGTTCACTCGACACCAACCGTACCACCATCAGAGTGCTGATTCCACCATCACAATAAATATCATGATCATCATCATGATCATCATCATCATCATCATGATCATGATCATGATGATCATGATGATCATCATCATCATCATCATCATCATCATCATCATCATCATCATCATCATCATCATCATCATCATCATCATCATCATCATCATCATCATCATCATCATCATCATCATCATCATCATCATCATCATCATCCTCATCATCATCATCATCATCATCATCATCATCATCATCATCATCATCATCATCATCATCATCATCATCATCATCATCATCATCATCATCATCATCATCATCATCACTAGGCAATACTAATATGCATTATTTCATTCTAAACTTAAATGACTCCCGCTGCTTATGTTACCAACTTCCACTTATAAATATACTGGCATATTATACGGTAGGTGGCCCTGCTAGCGTGACTTTGGTCCCTAGGTCCTCCGTTTGTATCCCAATTTAGCACTGATCTGAAATTGTATCATGTTATTTTTTTCTTGGGAGCAATAAAAACCTATGTCATGTTATAATGTTATGTTATGTTATACAACACCTAAAGTGATTCGAGCTTGTCAAGCGTAACACGCCCGCATTGCCGCTGTTTCTGAAGTGTTTACACAGACTGCGTCGCAAAAACACTTGCAACTGTAGCTCAGATCTCAATAGATTATAGTAACGTGGCTCAAATGTGAGAATTGTGGAAAAATAACTTGGGATTGGACCATGATCCACTTGGAATTGGGGTATGAAAAACAGACTTTACTATGGGGCACTAAGAAAGACTGGCGGTTGAAACCCAAACCCACCTCGGCAATAATCACCCTCCGTAGCTCACCTTTACAAAACGAAGGGCTAAAGTTCTGTATGCGACTGGGAGGATCCTAATAGCCGGAACACGCTGAATCATTGCTTTCAGTTTAATTTCAATTATCACTTCTGGTCTGTACAGAAGTCTACGTTGCTGTCTTTCAGCTATGAAACGTCCGGGTTCAATTCCTTTTACACAATATATTTACTTACATTACAATTATGCACATACATCCGCTAATACATTCATACAGATATGCATACGTGCATGCATACATACATACATACATACATACATACATACATACATACATACATACAAACATATATACATGCATGCATGCATGCATGCATGCATGCATGCATGCATGCATACATACATACATACATACATACATACATACATACATACATACATACATACATACATACATACATACATACATACATACATACATACATACATACATACATACATACATACATACATACATACATACATACATACATACTTACATACATAGTATTACTGGAAGGATCCTAATATAATCGGAACAAGCTGAATCATTGCTTTCAGTTTAATTTCATACTTGCATACATGCATACATACATACATTGATACATACATACATACATACATACATACATACATACATACATACATACATACATACAATCATACATACATATTACATACATACATAAATTTGACCGCCTGGCTCTTTCCGTCCATTGGGCCGTGAGATACTGTGACTGCCTAATGGGCCACGTTTCCATCTATTTGGCCCTGGGGTCTTGTGACCGTCTATTCACTCTATAGAAATTATGCCGTGGGCCCCGCGTCAGGGCTGACTATCCGGCACAAGCGATATTTACGCCAGCGCTCGTGGGAAAGCTAGTCCTCTGAGCTTAGTTTTAGAGTAGCACTTTGGTCATTTGGAGTCAAATATTACGATATCAACATTGGTGTTGGGTCTGGTAGACAATAATGTTGCCAGTGTACATACACATGATTAGGCTACTGCACGGGTGGCCATACTATGGAATTGTCCGTCCCTTCTGGTTCTCCCATTGACAACCAAATTAGGTTAAATATTATGTTCACTCTCATAATTGTATTATCTTGTTGGTTCAGGAAATAAAATATTCATTCATTCACTCAGGGTACATAAAATCAGTGTAGGCTAAGAATTGTGAAAAAATAACTGGGGGTTGGACCATTATCCACTTGAAATTTGGGTGTGGAAAACAGATTTTACTATGGGGCTCTAAGAAAGGCTGTGGGGTTGAAAACCCCAACCCCCAGCAATTCTCACCCTGCATAAAATGAGCGTATATACTGCCTTACATTTATGATCATTATACACTTTATGAACACTTTTGCATTTCATTCAACATCCACTTCTAAAGACACAAGACAGGCATGGAGAGATCACAATATAGTCTTTTAATTCAAGCGCCCATACAAGAACAGAGTTTAGCAGATTTTTGGGGGTTTTTCTCATTAAAATTATAGCATCTAGCATTCAAGCTGTAACATACTCAAGAGTAAATAAACCGTCGGCAAAAGTACCATGAAAAGTTAAGTGTAAATGAAATCTGACAGCTATAATACTGTACTAATTGTAAACAGTGCAAATTCAAATCAATCAATGTTTACAAATTCAGTGCATTGGGAGCGATAGAGTATTTAGCTTGCAGCAGCAAGATGCAACTTCAAAACGTATAAGCTTATAATTGTTTATTTGAATAGCTCAGCTCTCCGATGTACACTTTAGACAACAAATCCAAGCCTTAGATGTTCTAAAATAGTACTATATACTCGCAGGGTTAAACTGCTTGGATTTTAAGACCGTTTGCTTGAACAACAAATTTTTGTGGGAAAAGTTCGTCGTTTGGCTTTGAAACTTATGCAAGTTCTTTAAGATATAAGCTTGAATTATTTAATGAAGGCAAGTTATTCGGCGATAAATGAACTTGGACAGGAGTTAATAAACCTTGGGAAAAAAGTGCCCTGAAAAAAGTTAAGTTTAAATGAAATCTGACAACTATAATACTGTACTAATTGTAAACAGAGCAAATTCAAATCAGTCAATGTTTACAAATTCAGTGCATTGGGAGCGATAGAGTATATAACTTGCAGCAGCATGATGATACTTATCTTACGATGTTATTCTTAGATTAAAACGTTTTCTTTGAGAAATTAAGCGGCACAGATTATTGACGAATAAGCATCAAAAGCAATACTGTCTTAACTAGAACAGACAAAGAAAAGTTCTTAGACGTTATTCCGACCAGACACCAGGTCCTGTCTGAAACCTATGTGGCTGCAAATACTAGACACTTATATCGTCTCTTGTATCGATTACACTTCCTTCTAATCGGAGCAGATTCCGATCTTCTACAAGAAAAATCACAAACAAACAGAATAATCAGTGATAACAGCAACAATGATGATAGCAACGACAACGATGATAACAACGACACTGATGGCTAACACTATGATGATGATGACAAAAAACGAGAACTATGTTGACGATAATGATAGTTATGGAACGATTTTGATCACATCGACGGCACCTCAAACTATCGATTGTATAGTCTCAACCTTGATGATTACAACAAGACCTAAGGGCCATACAGCAACAACGACATGGTGACATCTTATTTCTTATTTATTTATTTATTTCTCGCACTTGCTATAGCGCCCCTTCAAGCTTTCTACTCAGTGGCGCTCCCGACTATAGCGCGGACACTGCACCGGAGTTTCACGTCGAAACGCATGAGCAATTGCGAGTGAAGGATTTAATCATAGTCCCTACGTGGCGGCTTGAGGTGGATTCGAACCTGGAATCCTCCGGCTCAAAGGTACCGCACCCACCACTACACCACCGCTTCTCACAATGAAAAGGTGATGAAAATTATGATTGCCAGATAGATTGCGCTGATAATTATGATGAAATTAGATGACTTACCGTGCAGAAGAACTTGGGCGGCAATAAGATAGACAACTCGTAGATTAGCTGTGGAATGTACTTTGTCACGAATGGAAGACACTAGAACGACAGCAAGAAAATCTTATACAGTTTCCCACCTTAGATAAGGATTGTGACGATGCCACGGTGTAGTAGACCACAGCGTGATATAATGAAGTATGGTTTGACATGCTTTCGAAATGATAGACTCTATGAATGTACGATCTGACGCAGTAAGCTTATACAATGATATTATAGTATAAAGTTATGATATGGCATAATGTGTTATGTGATATGATGAGATATAGCATTTCTGCCATCGATGTGTGATACGGTATGACATGATAAGATGCGATTTAGAAATTATGTGATTCAATGTGATTTTGTACTGATAAATGATATGGTATGACATGACACAATAAGGAAATGTTGTTATTCTGTTATATAGGCTATGACAAGAAACACAATAGGCTATGATAGGATATGACACTGAAGTGCGACACAGAATGATATGACAAGATATTATACATTATACTATTACACCATAAAATTATGATACAGTGCAATATATTACGTCATAATCACATGATTATGCCATGTGAGATAAGACATGAAGGCAGTCAGACACATATTTCATTATGTTAATTTATTCGACTTGGAAACTGAACTCACGACATCCTGCTCCACAGTTGGAGGCAGGGAGTGGCAGAGGGTCTTCAGCTGGCCCTGGATCATCGCCAGCGTGTCCGTCTGGTACATGAGTGCCTCCAGGTATTGCACCGTACTTCTGCAGACGATGCACTGCTCAGAACCCATCACGGCCGCCACTGCAGTCGTGTGCAATATCATGTAAATACAACACATATTAACAATAATATTACAATTTAATATAATATAGCGTCAGGTGGATGCTTGCTACACGTTTAACGACACTGCCATATCAAAGTTGATTAGTGTCGCCCTCCTCATTTATCCAGGCTTGGGACTGGCACTGGCAGAGAACAACCAGTGGCGCAGGTGGGTTTACGACTTTGCGTGTTCATGGGTTTAATGGACTCTAGGCTTGCATAAACACGGAAGCCAATGACGACAGATTTATCTGTTTATTCTGTTATATTAAATTTTATAGGGCGAAAATACTGTGCCCACGCATGCACATATGAAATATACAATGTATACATGCATTCACATCGAGCCATGCAGTCATTCATTAAGTCATAATTAGTCATTCATGCATCCATCTATGTATACTCGTGCAAACATCCACCCATGCATATGACATTGTATATAATAAACATAAATGCATATACATGAATCCATACATAACTACTTGCACACATTCAAATATGAACATACACCTGCAGGCATACGCATGTACATCCATTCATGCCATCATATACATAATGCGTACTTGCATGCATGCATATTGCATACATACGTACACATATCCATACATATAATAATATACCTCCTTACATGTACCTTCATACAAGCATACATGAATACTTACTTAATACACATACACACATACATGCATACATTCTTACCGACTTAATTGCACGCGCCGTCTATCAGAGTAAGTTCCTTATTAGCAAGCCATAGTGAATTGCTGTATATTTATCCTAACCGTCCAAGAGGTCAAAGTTGAAGGCGTTGCAGAGTTCCATTTTCATGCAGATGTCTTTTGGCTGAAGTTTACGTTCGATGGATTTGATGACCTGCTGTCCATAGTCACTCGCGAATCTGTTGCAACGCACGGCGACCGCAGATCCCGTTGGCAGCAGAGCGCAGAGTCCATGCATTGACTTCAGAATATCGTCCTTTGGGAAACGGTTAAAGGTGCATAAGTAAAGTACCGTAAGTAAAGTCCATCATGGGCCGAAGGCCCGTAGGAGAAGGCGCTCATCTCCTTTTCTTGGCCCTGAGCCGACAATGGATGAATCCCAAGGTCCTGGGCACGGGGCTAGTGTTTTCCAGGACTTGCCGTTTACTTCCCAGCTTACGCCGGTACCAAATTATACTGTTTGGTGACAGAGGCACGTGTGCGTGAACAACTTGCCCAAGGTCGTTACCCGGAGTCGAACCCGCAACCTCCCGCTCCGTAAGCGGACGCGTTTCCGGTCTGCCACCGGGTCGCACTTAAAGGTGCATACAATACTTATAATATTATTGATGCAAATGCAGTTATAACTGTACTAGCCGTGGTATCCGGCGTTGCCCGGGGAAATTTTGGTTTTTTTACCCACCCAGTCGCATCCAGCGTTCCACGGCAAGGTTTGCAAGGTCATAGCTGCATTTATGTATAATTAGCAAAAATAAAAACTAACATGTATATAGCGCCACATGAAAAGCGTAATTTAGAACTAAATTGTTGCCGTAGACTGCAGTGAAAGGCACAGTGAACTAGAAGAGTCAGCTCCGATTTCAATTAGACCTAGTTACACCGAATCCTGATGTACCTTTGTCATGTTGGTGTCGATGGCTGCGCGTACGACACCGATGACCGTTTCACAAGCTGAACATTCAGCGACATCGAGATCCTCTGATTGGTCGAGAACCGGAAGTGAGTCGTCATTCGCCATGTCATCATCATCCACGAAGACACCCGAAATCTTGCACAGGCGGATAATGTGACAGACTTTTGAGGGATCCTATATTGCAGGTAATATAAAAGATTACATAAGTAAATACATAAGAAACATACGTACATACATACATACATACATACATACATACATACATACATACATACATACATACATAGTCATGATACATGCATACAAGCGTACATACATGCACGCATACACACATACATACATCGCAAATATTCGACGATGGTTTCGTTCTTTAACTTGCCAATAGGGAACTGTAGGGGCAGCTGTCATAATTTGAACAGGCCTTGTTAAATTTCCTATATTATTATTGTTATTGATCCTGCTGTCAACGCTAAGCTTATAGTTTGAAATTAGCAATGAAATATTTTTCTCACCAGTAGCCTCGCCAGAAGATCCAAGACAGTCCGTAGTTCCGTTGCGAGGATCTTGTCACACTGAAACCGAATAGGAATTATCGTTTCTTCCGAGTCACAAAAATAATTTTTTTATTATCATCGTGAACTGTGCGTTAAATATTAATGTTCACATTACTTTTACACATGCTAAACAGTGTGTTAAGTCTTACATGTATATCGTTTCAAATAATTTGCATTGTATGGTATTGCATCAAGTCCTAAGATGATCGGAATGTAAACTGCACAGTCTACCACTCACACTGGCAAACCGTACTCTGTCCACCAGGTCATCTACCAGCTGTCTACGCGTACCCGATGGTTAACTTTACGTGTTTGCGAGGGCTTACCACTGGTGACTTTTTCAGCTTACTGTGTTTTGCAAATTGTTGTTATTTTTCTCACGCTATGACTCTTAACATCATTTCGGCTAGTTAGCACAGAGTAAGTATAAATCTTGGAGAGGCGCTATATAAATTATCATAATGAATGAATGAACGAATGAAGAGGTTGCTGATATAATTTCGGTTGTTCCATTGTAGACTGATATCGTGTGGCTCTAAGGCTTCTAAGCTCTCAGAAGTCCATATTACACTCCGGAAACACATTCGACGATGTCATATTTAAATTTTATGTTCGCCGACACCAGAATTATTACACCATGCGTTATTTGTGGTTCGTCCGGTGGTAAGGAATGGCCTCCCTCTTGAGCTGTGCAGGTTCCAAAGCGACATTCAATAAGCATTTAAAAACTGTTCTTTTTGGCCGTGCTGGAGTCGAAGCTGGGCAGCGAGACAGACTCAGACAGAGAGTGGCGTCGGACTCTTACGGGCGTTGAGCCCAATGATATTGATGATGATGATGATGATGATGATGATGATGATGATGATGATGATGATGATGATGGAGTCTGGAGCGCCTCTTGCTAGTTTCCTTGAAGGTGTGCTATATAAATACCTGAATAAATACGTGAATGAATGAATGAATGAATGAATGAATGAATATAAGACTCTCCATAGGCTATCATTGGTAGTTTACATAGCGCCTATAATAAGCCAATCGACGGAAGGGCATGCACAGCCGTAGCACATCAAAAGCAGGATACCTATTCCAGCGTTCACAGTGACTCCCATATTATACTGGACAATGATCGACCACTGAAGCGCGGTGGTGTAATGGGTATGCTCGTGGCATTGCAGCCGGAGGGTTCCGGGTTCGAATCCACGACAAGCCGCCTCGTAGGGACCTTGGGCAAGTCCTTCACTCGCAGTTGTTCAGCGCTTCGGCGTGAAACTCAGATTCAGTGTCCGCGCTATAGTCGGGAGCGGCTCTGAGTAGTAATCTTCAATGGGCGCTATAACAAGTGCACACGGACTGAGCAGGAGGATTTGCAGCAAATTCTGTAAATTATAGAAGGTTGGCCATGGCTTCATTTTTAATGTACCTCTTCCATACCTAACTATTGCCTCTTTAGAGTCGCGCATATAGGCCTATTATTAATAGATCTAATTTTATTATTCTTAACTCGAACGAATCCACATTAGGGTTACAGAAAATTAAGTGCGTCAAAACAAAAATAAACTAAATTTAATATAGAATTTAAAAGTATTTACTCACAGGCAAACGAAATGGTCCCAGTTGGGCGCAGACAAACTTGTCGACTATAAATGCGATGGTACTCTAAGAAATCGAAATAATATAATATTTCATCATATATAATATAATATAATATTTCAGGTAAAATAATGCGAAAAATCAGTATGTGTGTCTATGCACATTTCGTTTATTTCCCAAATAAGCCACGCAAAACTCTGTAGATGTACACAATAATTGACAGTATTACTATATTGACTATAAATTGACTATAAATTTATTGACTATAAATTATATACATTGTAGCTATTGTTGAGTTTTTTAGTACATGTTTTTAAACAGGCCTAACATTCTTAGGATAAAGTTTATCAAGCCTTTTTATTGAGGAGGATGAAAATTAATTTTGGCCCTTTGCCGAAAGTTGCGTAGGCTAATGGATGCTTGAGTCTAGTAATTGTTTAAGTCAACTATAAAAAATGCGCTTAATGGTAGGCTACGTGAGAGTTGAGTGTGCACTATTAAACCTCACGACGCCTTGTCCTATTATAAATTACTGAAGTTAGAGAACCGTTCCGCATACAAACCCTTTTCCGAAATCTCTTCGTAGTCATAATCACAAACAACAGACATTGCCTCCCCGTCATCATTATAAAGATGTAGCAACTATTTAATTTGCTCTCATCATCACCACCATCACCACCATCATCGTCATCTTCATCATCACCACCACCACCACCACCATCATCATCATCATCGTCGTCGTCGTCGTCGTCGCCGTCGCCGTCGCCGTCGCCGTCGCCGTCGCCGTCGTCGTCGTCGTCGCCGCCACCACCACCACCACCTCAATCACCATCGTCAACACCACCACCACCGCCACCACCACCACCACCACCATCATCATCATCATCATCATCATCATCATCATCATCATCATCACCATCACCATCACCATCACCATCACCATCACCATCATCATCATCATCATCATCATCATCATCATCATCATCATCATCATCATCATCATCATCATCATCATCATCATCATTGTTAAGGCGATGGCTTACCTTCACACTTTCACTCTTGACAAAGATCTGAACAAACTGCACTGCCTTCTTACAACCGTCACACTTCGAATCACCCTGCGACAGAAAAACGGTGAGCTTCACCAATTCACCGTTTGATCAAATCGCAATCTCATTATCTTCTAAAGCTATACCCTAAAAAGCCATATTCGTCAAAACCTTTGGTCAGCTTTACTGTGATGCATTGAAATGCGTTGTGTCACAAATGATGCATATTTTATCGCTAGAGCTGCACTGAATAGGTGATTTTCACTATTCGGCCGAATACGAAGCGAATATTCGGTATATCCCTAATTATCACACACTTATTAGGTGCCATTACTCAGTCTATCAGGCCTATTTTTTGAAATTTTATTTGTCGCATCTGCACTAGCATCACTTCAGGCTCTCTCCTCAGAGACGCTCTCGACTACAGCACGGACACTGCATCGGAGTTTCAAACCGAAGCGAACGAGCAATTGCGAGTGAAGGACTTGCCCAAGGTCCCTTTCGCGGTGGCTTGAAGTGGATTCGAACCTGGAACCCTCTATGTCGTCTACGTCTCGAGAGGCCCTCTAACCAGTTTTAGATACGATAAGATCTATAGCCTACAAACGGGTTTCTGCTCTATGCAGGCGGCTAAACGATAGATTATTCAATGAGTCATGAAACGAACCAGATTTCCAATCAGAGTTTCCCAGTCGATCGAACTAAGATCGATGACAAAAAGATCAGAATCTTCGGTTTCGTCTTCGGATTTCTTGCACATGCCAATCGATTTGCACAACTTGTCTGGATCCTGGATAAGAAAAGGCACCACATAGTCATCATCAACATCGTCATCATCAACATCGTCATCATCAACATCGTCATCATCAACATCGTCATCATCAATGTCGTCATAATCAATGTCGTCATCATCATCATCATCATCATCATCATCATCATCATCATCATCATCATCATCATCATCATCATCATCATCATCATCATCATCATCATCATCATCATCATCATCATCATCATCATCATCGATGTTAACGTCATCATCATCAACAACGACAATAACAGCAATTACATCACCACCACTCTATCAACCACCGCCACAAGCAGCACCACCACTACTACCTCCACCACAGCCACCAATACCACCACCACCCCATAACCACTCCCACAACCGCCACAAACAACAACAATAGCAATATTCCAATAACAACAGAAGCCGCATTGTTATGGTCATCAACATCAATACCATCATCATTTTTTAAATCTTCATAATATCTGTAAACGATAGAAATAAAAAAAACTTACTAAGGTGCTGGCAACTAAACCGATGGCGACTGGCAAATAGGTCTTCGTTAAGTCTTCACACTGCAACAGATCACAAAAGAAGCAAGTAATTCATCAATATAGAATAATTAATTATTAATTGAACAACATCGCTGATTGAATTATTCTTGAAGAATAGTTTTGTCTAAATCTTTCGTCTACGAGCGAGCACAAATAATCATAACGACTGCATGGAGCACTCGTGATTAAGCTGGTGCCCTATCACTCATCATCATCATCATCATCATCATCATCATCATCGTCATCATCATCATCATCGTCATCATCATCGTCATCGTCATCGTCATCGTCATCGTCATCGTCATCGCCGTCGCCGTCGTCGTCGTCGTCGTCGTCGTCGTCGTCGTCGCCGTCGCCGCCACCGCCACCGCCACCGCCACCGCCACCGCCACCGCCACCGCCATCGCCACCGCCACCGCCACCGCCACCGCCATCGCCACCGCCACCGCCACCGCCACCGCCACCGCCACCGCCATCGCCACCGCCACCGCCACCGCCGCCGCCGCCACCGCCACCACCATCATCATCATCATCATCATCATCATCATCATCATCTATGTGAAAAATATACGGTACCCATCGACCTACTCCACATAGATTCGCTCACACAGCAAACGATGATCGGAATCTCATCCACAGAAATCTTTGTGAAACCTTTTCCGAGCATCCTCAAAAAATCTAGTTTTCTCGTACTCGGTATACCCTGGGCTTAATTCGTACTAAAATTTTATGCAATGAATAGCCTACTCGGCAACTGTTGATTAATGCTACCTTTCAAAATGTTGTGAACTTATTGCAAAGAGCGGTGTTTAGGTAAGCTTGGTGGAAGGAACCAAAATAATTGATTGATTGAAAGATCGATCCAACAAAATTTGATTGATTGTTTGATTTGAAAACCGTGCTCGTGGTTGTTAAATGCCGGCCGTTGCGCATAATCGAACTGGCAATCTTTCGATCACAAATCCAACTCGCTACCAATAAGCACACTACATTAAAATCACGAATAAGTTTCAAACCCGAAACTAACCTGTTTGCGAAATGCGCCAGTGAGTGGGCAAATCTGGTCCACCATGACATCCGAAATGAAAGCCTGAGGGACAAAAACACGAACAACGCACAAATAAAGCGACCCATTTAAACTTCAGCAAAACATTAATAAAAAGGAAGTCAATGTTGCTTTTCTTACTTATTTAGATCAATACAAACAGATACGTTACGAAATATAATAGATGCATAGTAGGTGTAACACGCTAATTGTTAATTAACACGACTTTGAGGAAGTCGATAGTAGGCTAAGTTCTCTCTCTCTCGTGTGAACGCACAATGGGGCATAAAAACCGTTTATTAATCTCTAATACATCGAAGTAATAATTGGTAATAAAAGGGTACAAATTAAAACACAAGTTGAATGAAATGATAAAAATATCATTGGCAGTGTGATAAGCTGAGAGTAAAGATAACAGTGATGGATCTGATGGTCTAAGAGCGATAGTTACCGCAAGAACGTGATAATCATATTGTCAGTGTAAAATTCGAGGCATTGACAATGAGAGCAACAGCCTGATATTAACAGTGATGGTGGGTGATAGCGATGGCGTGATAGCGATATTGGCAGCGAAAGTCTGACAATGACTATAAGAACAATCGTCTTATATGGATAGAGATGGCGATTGCATGAATTGGTAGTGATAAACTGACATAAGAAAACAATAGAAATGTCAGCAATAGTCTATAACATAGTCTAACTATCGATTCAATTTAACTCCAATAAACTACCTTTGACATTTTTATTTCAATGTGATTTTTGTCTGTCTCAATGTAGGCCTCCCAGGTTGAGGTTTGCCAACCTGTTTTTGCTCATTAAACGAATATAGACAATATACATACATAATAGCCTTACATTAAAAATAATCAAACTCAAACTGCATAGACTGCATCGACAGGCCCCATTAGTTGTCTGTACTAGGGTTTAGGCCACAATAGATACTATTGCAGAGAATAGCCTCCAATTCCATAACAGTTAAATCTCGTTCTTAATTGCTGCGTTTTTACAGCAACTCTTCAATCCAAAAAACGAAAATACAATAAATACAAGTAGCAATGGAGTGATAGTGATTGCGTAAAGGTGATCGCAACAGTGCTAGAGTAAGTAAGATCTGCAATGGATTCAACGTAGTAGATGCTCTTACCGATGCATCATCTTTGACCAGGGTCCTTATAGCCGCGAAGAACTTGGTGCAGTCAGGGCAGGAATTCGGCTGATTAAGAAGCATCTGAGAAATAAACACAACAGAATATAATTTATAATTTCATAACCTCTCATTGCCCATTAAAGTTTGTCTTCATAATTTCATCTGGCATATTCTACATAATATTCTGTATAAACAAAGTCATCTAGTAACATGATATTTTATCCTTGCGCTGTGACCGTCCCCGCTAATATTCCCCTACAACAGCATAGACTATTCAGAGGTGCTTTTAGCACGCACCGGCCCCGGTGGAAAGATGCGGGGAGAGGGAGGGAGGGTGGGAGGGAGAAAGAGACTGACAGACAAGCAGACAAACAGATAGCGAGACAGAGAGAGGCAGAGACAGACAGAGACAGAAACAGAAACAGTGACAGAGAGACAGATAGACATGTGCAGACAGAGACAGACAGAGACAGACAGAGAGAAAGAGAGACAGAGAGAGACCAGACATGAGCTTATCCCGAGGAACGTCATTGCGTGTGGAAGGACCAATCACAGCAAACACTCGGCTTTGTGCCAAGCGCACCGAACACGACAGTCAAAGTGATGAAAACGATCGATGGAGCGCAAGATGTCGCAAAGAGCGGTGTGCGCATAATTATAGTCGGAGAGCCTGGAGAGGTAATTATTTGAGGACAACACTAAGTTGGAATTTGAAGATCAGGAGGATGGTTAAATTGGCTATCTCTACAAAACGCGTTTGCGTTCTCTGCAAGGTTAATTCAAGAGGAGTGACGATGCGAACCTGGTCTCCAATAAAAGTTTTCCAGTCGATCGAACCGTGATCGATTTCGCCATTCGCTTTCTTGCACATGCCGATCGCTTTGCATATCTTGTCAGGGTCCTAGAACAATGCACACACGATACGTCGTTCGTCATTGTATCGTCATTACCGCCATCATCACCATTATCGTTATCGTAACCATCTTCATTGTCGTGATCATCGTCGTAATCGTCGTCGTCACCGTCACCTCATCCATAGGTATCATCACTGTCTTTTGTCGTCGTCGTCGTCGTCTTCTTCTTCTTCATCCTGTTCCTACTCATCAGTGTTATCATCTTCAACGTCGTCATCATCATCATTACACCCTCATCGTCATCACCGTCTTCATCATCATCGTCGCAGTCGTCATCATCATTATCGTCATCATCATCATCATCATCATCATCATCATCATCATCATCATCATCATCATCATCAGCTTCATCATCATCAGCAGCATCATCATCATAATCATCATCATCATCACCATCGTCGTCGTCATCGTCATCGACAACAACATCGTTATTATCACGATCTCAGCCATAAACACCAACACCACCACCACCACCACCACCACCACCACCACCACCACCACCACCACCACCACCACCACCACAACCACCACAAACAACAACAACAAGAGTAGCAATGGCAGAAATAGCCGCATTGTTATCGTCGTCGTCACCAACAGCATCATCAATATCAAAGCTTTAGAATATCTATAAATATTTTATTATGCGATAGAAATTAAAAAAACTTACTAAGGTGCTGGCAACTAAACCGATGGCGACTGGCAAATAGGTCTTCGTTAAGTCTTCACACTGCAACATACAAGCAAAAGAAGCAAGCAATTCATCAACAAAACGATTACTAATCGATTACCAATATTATCATGCAGCATTGTCATGCAGTTGTAATTAATTTTCTGCTGTATTGCTTTTATCATGTATAGCTGACGTAGGCCACTTCAGATCCTTCGTCTATGTCGACTTGATGCAAAGAATAAAAATAAACACAATTGATTGATTGAATGATTGATTGATTGATTGGCTGATCGAATGATTGATTGATTGATTGGATGATTGAATGATTGATTGGCTGATTGATTGATTGATTGATTGGCTGATTGAATGATTGGTTGATTGAATGATTGATTGATTTATTGTCTGATTGAATGATTGATTGATTTATTGTCTGATTGAATGATTGATTGATTGGTTGATCGATTGATTGAGTCATTGATTGATTGAACACATTGCTCATGGATGTTAAATGCAGGTCGTTGAGGGCAATCTTTCGATCACATATCAAAATTCGCTACCAACACGCACAATAGGACCGCGAATAGGTTTAAACCAGAAACTAACCTGTTTGCGATATGCGCCAGTGAGTGGACAAATTTGGTCGATAATGACATCCGAAAGGAAACCCTGCGGGACAGAAACACGAAGCACCCATAACTTATGCTGTCCGTTAAATAGTCAGAAAAAACGCAGCATAAGATAGTTTGAAAAGGTAACGTTATTTTCACTTATTATGTGCGAACCGGTATAGTATTAACATATATTATAATAGATGAATATCAGAGGTAGGCCTAACACTCTAATTTGCGCGCTTTTGAGGAAGCTGATAGCGATAGTCAGGGCTTAAAGTGTGCCTGGACGGTCATGGATGGCGTCCATGCACTTGTTTTAAAATCTGAACACCGTCCAGCCACTTATTGGCGAGCACAGACAGGTAAGGTAAGGGGCGTCCAGGCACTTCTTTTGGAGAGGTAAGGAGCGTCCAGGCACTTATTTTTTCACACTTTAAGCACTGGCGATAGTGATATTCTGAAAGTGAAGATAGCAGTGATGGTCTGAGAGCGATAGTGACAGCAAGAGCTTGACGGTGATATTGAAAGTGATAACAATGAGGGCACGAGTCTAATATTGACAATAATGGTGATAGTGATTGCGTGATAACGGCATTGGCAGTGATAATCTGACAAAGACAATAAGGGT